>JAVGVS010000016.1:2621721-3079221 GCA_032718565.1 Distichodus sexfasciatus
TATATATATATATATATATGCAACATCAGGAATGGACTTTTTTGGCTGGCCAGTAGATTTTCAGGATCAAAGCTAGCTTTTTTACAGACTTGGTAATATCTGTATACTTTACATTGTAGTAGGTAAATCCATGGTAATGACAGATGAGTCCAATAGATGGCGCTCAAGCACAACTGGTCAAAGTTAATTAAAACGAGCATAAGAAAAATCTTTGATAAAGAGAGACAGTAAATAATACTTGGTGGCAAACGTAGCTGGCATCTACAGGCTGTAGTTTTTCGGGGGTGTGAAGATAAATCAATCTACATAAATACATGGACAAAATGATCACAGCCCATAGCATCTATCCAAATATAAAAAACCAGCATATAATTGCAAAATCATCAAATGGAGCTGACCCTATTACCGATAAAAGTAACCTAACTGTCTAAAGAATTCCTAGTGTGGTGTGAAGAAACCGGTCTGAAAAACTGCCTATGAGAACAACTGCAGGAAGTCTGTTTTATTGCTTTTTCTGTAAGTGGAGAATTGAGAAGAATGATTTCCAGGATTAGGAACTTCCTTACTTTCTGTGCAACTTTAGATTGAGTTGTTCTTAGTCAAGTAATAATAGAAAGCAAAGTGCATCTAAGGATCTTTTCGATGTCTTGCAAGATGGACCGAGGCAAGTTATTGGAGTGAATCCATGCAAACGGGAGCTGCACTGAAACAGTGTCAGGACTGATTCAGATATAACAATAAAATGAACTTATGTATGACGGTGGACTAGCCGTGGAATATTTGGTTACATACCAAGAGATCAGGGGTTCAAATCTGGGTCTTTATTACCTCCAGCACTCCTACCATCAAGCATTGGAGCAAGATTCTTGGACATAAGCAGTGGTTCCTGGAACTCAAACCTCTAACTTTGTGGTCACCAATGCACTCTTTCTTAGACCACTGCTGCACCCACACTACAATTTTCAAATGTTATTGAGAATATATTTAAAACAACAAGAAAAACAGTTACCTTTTGCCTGGCATGTACGTCTAGGTTTAGCTTTGTTACAGTGTTGTTTAAATGCACCTGCTCTCTGTGTGTTACTAATCCCCTTGTGGAAATTGCTGTGGGACCTGAAGTCATAGTAAGGCGGCTGTAACCAGTCTGGTCAAACAACTACAATGCTGCACAATATGAGTCAGTTTACATGTTGATGTGTTCATGTGTACTTATGTAGGAGTCATCCATTAATACCTGAGGCTTATCTCTCTTATTCATCTCCTGTTGACTGCATCAGGAACTGTTAACTAGTCCCAGAGGTGTGAGTAACTACCGACCAGTTTTTATGACTCTCTATCTCCAAGGCCTCTCGTTTTCTCTTTCTCGCCTTTTCTCCCTCTCTCCCCCCTCCCTTCACTGCCCTCAGTTAGCTTCAGAAAACACTCCTTTCGTGTTCACGTGGACTCTGAAGGTGCTTCTTATCTATAACACAAGAGACAAATGCATCTGTTTAACCAGAAGACATTTCTTTTCACCACTCTCTCACTGCCTCATCCAGATGCAACAAATTAATTTCCGGTATAAATGAGACCTGGGTGAAACATTTTCATTTCCAGAAGTGTGTGTGTATGTGTCTGTGAAAGAAAAGATAGATGTTCTATTACATCTTTATATGGTTGTCATGGTTGAAAAGACACTCACAAGAGCATGCATCCATGCCAAGAACTGTAATGTAAAACCTTTACCCACACCTGTGTGTGTCTGTGTGTATTAAAAGTGAGTGATTGAGAACAAGTGAGAGAGAGAGAGAGAGAGAGAGAGAGAGAGAGAGAGAGAGAATAAGGCTTGAATCTCTGAAGATAGAAAGAGTTTGACTCTATGATGTGTATGTATTGTCTTTGGCTTTAGCTCATGGAACAATGCCAAACTCCACTGGATAAAGTGTATGTAGACAATAATTGATTGTGAATTGCTTACATAACTGTCTGCAGCTTTAATAAAGGTATTGCCTCCTTTTCTCTAGGTAGGTGATCTTAATTCAAACCCCAGTGAACTGTGTAAAATAATTTCACAAGCTTTGACCGTTTTTTCGTCAATATCACTAAAACCTATAACATAAATTACAAGTTTCATCACAATACAATATTATACCAATTCAGTGGATGACAATTTGATGTCAGCCAGTATCACAAAGTAAATATGATTATGAACCAGTTCAATTCAGGATCCAGCAATCAATATGAGACAAGATCATATGCTTCATCTTCATTCATATCAAATCACAAAAAAACAAGATATCGTTTGAAATATAATTTTTGTTTCTAAGCTCTGCCAGAACACAATGAAGCACAATACTCTTTTTTTAACAGAATCAATCTCTTGTTCACTGCAAGTGACATTACAATATGGATGATGTCTGAATTTGATGTTAGAAAAAATTATTTTGTCTTTCCTTCACCCGCATATCAAACAGCTTTGTGAAGGAGTGAGAACAGAGAAACAATGACAATGAGCTATAGATACATTCTGACAATTTGCCGAGGCAAGTGAAGACATTTTTTTAAAATCCTGAATAATGTAAGGTATTTCCTTTGACTCCCAACAAACAACACATTCACCTAACCATAAGAGTGACTTCTATGTCCTAATTATAAGGACAGTCTCTTGGGCTTAAGAATCTTGCACAAGGGCCTTACAGTGGTTCCTGGGACTCAAACCCCTAACCTTTTGATCACCAACACAAGCTTTCTTTAACTACTGTTGCACCCACACTACAATTTTCAAATGCCATTGGAAGCATATTCAAAACAAAAAA
Source organism: Distichodus sexfasciatus (assembly GCA_032718565.1). Taxonomy (NCBI): domain Eukaryota; kingdom Metazoa; phylum Chordata; class Actinopteri; order Characiformes; family Distichodontidae; genus Distichodus; species Distichodus sexfasciatus. The sequence goes on from JAVGVS010000016.1 coordinate 2,624,517, forward strand.
AATGACAGGCCAAGTACAAGCCTGTACGTCTAAGTTCAAATTTGTTACGTTGTTGTTGAAATGCTTCTTATAAATGCTTCCTATCTTTGTGAGGGACACCTACACCTTAGCTTAACATTAACCTTAATTACCAAAAGACAGCCCTTTGAATTAGTTTGTTGTAGTCATTACGAATTTGAAGGGCACTATCTGTAAACCTTTGACAACAATGTCATTTTATTTGAAAAAAAAAACTGTAGCTCCTCACCATGAGCATGTCATGTGTGTTTCTATGGTGACTCATCTCGGTACAGGTGACAGCAAACATGTTTTGTTACATGAAAACACCTGAAAATAGAAATTGTATGGCACTGTGACCTCTTATGTAGTCAAGGTTTTGGGTTGCATAAAGCTTTAGACCTGACAATATTAATGTTATTCACTGGACCTTAGGGTTAACCATGTGCAGAGTTCCCACTTTTTCTGTTGCAAATGAGAAATTGAATTCTCAAAACTGAGGTGATCATGCAAAAACATGGGAAGGGAAACAATTTTGAGGACAATAAGTAAAGAAAATAAAAGAACTAATTTTATCTGCATATAAACATTGCCTCAGTTACTTTGTTATAGATTGAATCTTTGTATTGAACTGTTATATTGAACTTTGTATAAACTAAATATACATGCCTACATAGAAACAATGACAATGTTTTTGGTGACTTTGACCAAAATTCACATTATCTGGAGTGACGTAGGAAATGAAGGTGCATTGGCAGATCATTTTCACCTTTCAAAAAAAAAAAAGTAGGCACAAGGGCTAAAACCAAAAATAAAGTCTTCTTTTTGTATATACAAACAGACCGTACACACGACGGTAGACGGAAAGAGAACAAAGTGGAAAGAATGAGAATTGAGAGGCGTGAATGAACAAATGCACTAAATAACAAAAGGCTAAACACATAAGACACTAAATCAGATTAGAAGGGACTCAACAGTCAAACCAATGAGGAAAAAGAACTAAGTAGACAGGGATAATGAAACTAGAAAATGAAAATATTGACAAGACAAGACAGACAAAAGACAAGACCTCCAGTGGCCGGTTGAAAAAACCTTTAAAAAATATAGATATAATTATATAAATAAATAAATGCAATCATTTTATATGTGCAATTGACATTTGAATCTGGAATTATTATTGGGGGAAAACAGCCTGCTTCAGCAAACTACTTTTAGTCAGTCACCAAGTTGAGCCATAACAAAACTGAAAGGATTTTAGGGCAAATTTTAATTTTACTTTTAAACGGCTAATACAACTGCAACTCCACGTCATTTAGTCAGACACATAACAAATGCTGGTCAATGTGGAGGTGGCATAATGGCCACTAAATCAGTTCGTATTTAGGTGACAAAATAAGATGGGCTGTTAATCCCAAAATATAATAAATAGTGACCGTTTCCAATATTAATCATACATGTTGTCATTTGAAATACAGAATTAGTCTATGAATCATTTTACTCTGCAGTCCACCATTTTGTCACAAATAAAATGTTTACTTAAAAATAGAACACTGATGCTAAACAGACAAGACACCCCTAATATAAATCACAGAAACTGTACTTTTGTATATTTGAATATGGTATATTTGTATAGCAAATCAAGGATTGCAAAACTGAGGAGCTTTAAGGAATATTTCTATTTGAATTTAATAGGATGTAGGTTGGTAACAAATGCTGATCAGTAGTGGTGGTGATTGCATAGTGATCGAAGTAACTAAAATTTGTTTGTGACAATAAACTTGGAGTTGTTAATCTCGAAAGAGCCTACAATTCATCGATGGCCCTTGAGATAGACTTCTAAACTTCAGGGAGACTATCCCTGTAGTTAGGAAATGCCTAAGTCACACTGGATAAAACCATCTGCTAAATGCATTTTAAATGTGTTTTTTGCACACAGATAAACTACTGATGACAAAGGAAACACCAAGCATTTCTCCCCTTGATGGAAGATCTCCATTGCCTGCACCAGAGGACAAAACTGGTCTGGTCTCATGTCTGTAGCAGTGTCTGCAGTGGACAACCCTCAGGGCCAAGAGGGGAGTGCTGGGCAAACATCCTCAGCTCTGTTTGTCTGCTTGTCATTGGGGAGGAGAAAAATAGTGTCTACGTGCTTTAAGCCAGGCTCACAAATCTCCAGCAATATGGCCTTGTGTCTTCAGGGACTGTGTGTGTCCGTTCACTTCACTCCACTCTGCTGAAATACACACTATGCACATTCTAAATTGAAACTTTCCAGGTGGTTCTTGGGACGCTGATGAAAATGTTGAAATCATTAAGTGCTTGTACAACACATTAGTAGTTTTCTGCCTTGTGTTTGTATAAGTGATTTTCTCACATAAGGACCATTATCCGTTTAACGTGGTAAATGGAACCAAATGTTCCCACAGGCCACTGCATGTAATAGCCTGATTGGAAGCATGCGTCCAGAGTCACACGGCCCACTTGTGCGCTCTCGTTCATTTGCATGGACATAAGACATGTCAGCTCGCTCTGACCCAGCATCAAATTTGCTTCTACTGAAGGAAAGTTCTTTGAGTACTACCTGTTTCAACTGCACATTCCAGACTTACTTAAGAATACATCAGCAATTAAAATTGTATTTATTCATTTATAAATATACAGCTGAGTTAAGATGGAGACGTTTTGTCTAAACAGAAATGAAATAAAGAATGGGGGAAAATACAGTTAGCTTAGGAAGTAGCTAACAAAATTAGCAACACTACTGATTTAATTTCTTCTTCAGTAGCTTATCCGGACAGAAGCTGAAAAACAATTCACTATCTATCTTCAAAACACCATTGAATTGTGATTTATCACTTGTTACTTTCAACATCTTGTTTCACATTTTTGTAAATTTACATACTTCAAGAGTATCCTACAGCATTAATCGGCAGTCTCCATTAGGTAACATTTAAAAAATGTAGTTAGTAATAGAAGGACACTGACACTAAACAGAAAAACACTGAGGCTAAACAGGAACAGCCTCAATTAGTGAGTACTGTGACAGACTAGCCTATCAGATGCCACTTTTGCCAATTTGACACCAAAAGCTTCACCTTTAAGACTTCACCTACTCCTACATCTTAAAGTCATACCTTGAACATGACCAAGGATGTTTCGCTTACTAAATTAGCTCCTGGACAGTTTCATAACAGTATCCTCGCTACTGTAAGCTACTGAAAAAAGTGGTTAAGTTAGTAGCATTAAAGTGAAAGTAAGTAAAGGTGAGCAATCATCTGACACTGTGAACGTACCACAGCACAGCACACAATGCACCACAAAGAAATGTGACCTTTGCATTTGAGCCATCCGAGAAGGACAAATGGGCAGCTAACATGGGCAGCACCCGGGAAGCAGTGCTTGGGGACGGTACCTTGCTCATGAGTACCTCAGTGATACCTTTACCTGTCCTGAGTTTCAAGCCAGAGACCTTCTGATGAGCGAACACCCTAACCATTACGCTATCAACTGCCCCTACTACTAATTTCTAATATTAGTTAGCTACTCTCCAACACTGAAGAATCCCCACTGTTTATTATCTTGCACAACTGTACAACTTTGAGTCCCCAAAGGCTGTTAGCACATCTCTTGTTTTTTTTTTTCTTGTTGTCCTGCTAAGCTGTAAGATGACTTATCTCTCATTGTGTGGATTCTAAGGTGAGTGAAAGAGGGAGAGAACCAGTCCCTTCTTCGCAACTGAGGCGTTGCTGTGCCTACGTGAGGACTGAGGCTTGCCACTGTGTACCAGAGAGACTGGGAGATAACACAGAGGAGGATAGATGGCTGATTAAAGACAGGCCGGGACTGAAAAGTTCAGCAGAGCTGGATAACGACCACTGGTTTTACCCGGCTTTAAACCCATGTAGAAAATGCCGTATGCAATGTCTCCAATTGTGACACTGGAAGCAATGACAGAATGAATCCAGTGATGGCTGTAAAGCTGATGCTAATAAAACTGAACACAACATGCATTATTATAATAGCAGCTATTTGACTGTAGTTAACTTCTATTTAAATGATGTTTACTTTTAAAGCTTGGCAATGTATCAAGAGCATACTGCATTTAATACTAACATGGAACATTACCTATGATCACTGTAATCAGTGATTATAGCTGCAGTAATTGTAGTTTTTATTAAAGATCATTTCATATGCTCTGCTCTGTAACAGAAACCCTAAGTGAATTAGGATAGATGACTGATTTGTCTAGACCTCCCTCCCTTCTCCCCTTGTTTTCCTCCTCCTCCTCTTAAGTCTCGTGTACATGGACAAGCTTCAGTGGCCATGAGCAAGCGGATACACTGGCAACAATATGAAAAAAGGAGAGAAAAAAAGACCAACAGCGAAGAGGGCTGACCTGGATCTCAACAGCAGCATGGCTCAAGCACAGCTCTCATGCCATTTGAGACTGTAGCTCTTGGCTGCTCTATACAATGATAGAGAATAAGCAGGTATTGTCTCAGGTTCCCCAGAGTATGTTTGCTGCTGTCGTGTGTTCCAAGAACAGCTACCATTGGACACCTGTGATATAAACTAGGATAACAGTGAAATGCAGGCCCGGATCAAGAGGCTGCTGCTCTTATAAAAGTCTGTGGTTTCATTGTACAACAGTTGGCCAGTTCTCTGTGGGTCTCGGGTGGTCCAGTTAAGCGCTAATGGATCATTTAACCAACAAAATTCCCCACGTGTGCAAAGTTAATCTGGCTTGATGTTCCAAGTGCCGGAGGACTGTGGCTTAATTCATTTCAGATGAATTTCTGATTTTTGGAGCACCTGTGTGACAAGGATTGTTTAAATAGTTCCTAATGAAAGAACCCCACCATGCCCTGGGTTTGTTCAAATAACATTTCATTTAAAGCCTTCAAGAAGCTCAAGCTTCAAATCTGCACGTCTGCAGACATTTCTGATATACTGAGTTAAGAAACGTTTTTCTGTTGCCCATGTTGTGGAAGTTGTTAGTATTTAGCATTTAGAGGGTTGAAAACTGATCTCAGAGCAGTACCATAAAATTAAAACTCTTCCAAGCACCTTCTTGGCTGAGTTTTCCCATGACCCACTTGGTCTATGAGGGCACACAGCAAAGTCTTGGGGGTGGGGGTACATGATAGACCTTGTTCTTTTTTTGACTGTTGTAAAGCCAGAATTTCTTGGAAAATATGTCTGGGCGGCTTCATCCTCCAAATGTTTTTGTAGTATTTCTTTGAACAGATCATACAGCTTATCAGAGATGATCACGTGCAAAGAATAAAATGACTAAAAGAGTATTACTCCTTCTTTTTCTAGAAATCCTCTAGATCTGTTTGTGAACAAGTTCCTTTGATTTAATAGGAGGTGGGATCTGTCGAAGCTCTATAATCAAGTAATTCACAAACTAACCCTAACTAATGCCAGTAGAAGGACTGTACATACAATGGGCCACATTCACAGTAAATTTGTTCTTAAATTTGTCCTTAAAACGTCAAACTTTTAAAATGTATAACATTATGCAACTTACAGTTCAACAAACCCAGTAACATATTTTGCAATAAAAAGCATGCCATAGGATTTGGCATAAAAATGCTCTTGTATAGTACTGTATATTCAGATTTTATGATTGAAAAATATTCTGTACCTAGGAAAATCTTAAATAAGAAAACACTGGTGACTGTCAAAATCTTCATTAAAACTGCTAAATGGGGTTTAAGAACAAATTTCTTCTTAAGAAAGGCCCAATGCTCTTTCACTTCTGTTTTATGTTTTAGAATGCCTAAATTTAATTACCTTTTTTAATGCTAGTGTGTCTCAAACATATCACACCATGACTATCACATAAGTAGGGCAAAAATCCAAATGTTCTCACAGAACTTTCGTTGGGGGTTAAAGATGCTTGCCTGCTTTCAGATGGGTTCAGTCTGCCTGTAGGAGGAAAGTAAGTAAGCATTCCCAGGACCAAATGGGAGAGAATGATTTTCCCCTTTCTGTTTTTCAGGTGGAAGGCCACACGTTTAGACCAGAGTCACGTTTCTCTCTTTAGCACACTGAGATTTTTTTAATGCTGTCAAATGTCCAAAACAGTTAAACACTTAAGAGGATTTCAGTAAAAATGTTGCCTTATCCTTTTCTGTAGGCCCTTTTCCTCTTCTGAGCTATTCCACTATGACAGGAATGCCCCTAATCCAGACCTTGTTTTCATATTTGCCTTTGCTTTTTTTCTGAGGTTTGGTGACAATGATAATTTTCACTCTTGTCTTAGCATGACTATGTCGACTTTCTCCATTTCAAACTACATAGGATTGCTATGTAGAGTTTCACATCAAGAATCAACACTTTAAACCATACAAGATTTATTTGACTTTTGCTGCATGTTGGAAGGTAAACTGACTTACTGCCAGCTTAGTGAGTGCCAAACTATTTAGATTTACACAAGCTTAGTGATCACCAACCTAATTAGCAAAAGGATTAAAAGTCAGGCCTTGAGGTAAAAATGAAATGTACAGTCTTTTTTACAGGTTTTAGGTCATGTCAGTCAAAGGGCCGGGATTAACTACTCAGATGTTTCTTGCATTTATGCTATTTTTGGCTGTGTCTGCTACATTTTTATGGGTCTAAAGCCTGAATAATTAACTTGATCTGAACTCCACAAACACCAGTGACAGCAACAGTAGCTAGTTTTAAATACAGCTCTATAATACACTGATGATTAGCCATTTGAAATCCAGCTTTATTGAAATCCAGGACTAGTAATAGCATAAAGAATCTCAAGAATGATTTAGTCTCTGTGACATATTGCATATTATCTCACTTTTGATGCAATCAGTAATTTAAGATAACGGACAAGAATGTTGTATAATTAAAAATATATTATATATATATACCCAGTTGACTGCCCAGAAAAGCCATATTTTGTTTATATGACAGCTTTTTGCAGTACATACCATATATATGTTCAAAAGAAATTAATTTGTGCCACGAGGTGTCAGGAAAAATCTTAGAGCACTGTCACATGGGTTGGTCTGAAAATAGAGAAAGACATTAGCAAAGGGCATCTACAAAGTGGAATTATTCCTGACTATTCCTTTAAATCACAGAACATTTAAAGTCCCCCATCTAAAGCACACATGAAATTTCAACGTGATTTCTCTTTCTTAAATATAACATGCTTTTTTGTAAGCATAATAATATGTCATTTGAATTGTTACAATGCATCCAGGGTGAGGTGTGTTTAAATAATGTGCATCTGTACTAAAGTAGCTGAATGTAAAGCATACGCGTTGCTTGTCTCTTCCATCCGGCAGAACTTGACCTATTCCGACGCCTCTCTGCAAGCATTCCAGACCCCCCTCAGCAATCTTGAACCTCCTCCTGCGGTGATGAACCCAGTAACACAGCAGTTGCCTGGATCCTCGCTATAATGCAGTTCAAGTTGATTACCAACCAGGGCCATTTTAGCAGGCCTGACAAGCACAGCATGTACGGTACTCAGCAACCCAATAGATGCGAGGAACATTTTCTTTTGCACGTCCTTATGATTGGATGAGGTGTTGTGTCCTGATTACATATTCTTATTTTACTCATGCTGAGCTTTTGAATGTTTAAGTCCTGCAGTTCCTAATACTGAATTAGTGCTCCCTGGAAACATTCGAGAGCTTCTTTGTGTCAAATAGGAGAGAGCAAAATAATATACTTCACACCGCAGATATCACGCATAAGTATTCATTGGAGTATTTAGAATGAGAATTATCAATATTAGGAACTAAAAAAATAGGAAATTATCAGAAAACAAGAAAGAGATGAGCTACAATAAGCTAACCAAATAAACCAAACAAAAACACTAAACAGATAACATAGGCCTAAATGACTAAACCAAAGGATAAATTGAACAGAAAACTAGAATGTGGAGACTTAACTGGTACAGGTATAACTGATAATGAGACTAAACTAAGATAAACTTAACAATCAGGTCTAATAAGGGAAGGAACAGAGGGGATGACTGACAGACAGACAACATGAGACAAAAGAAAGGACAGAGATGCCCTCTGGGGAAAGTCTGGGGAAGCCATGACACATTTACTAAAACCATGAAACTAGTACTTAAGTACTGTTAATATGAGATATTATAGTATTTTTCTCAAGCTGTGCACCACACCCTATACACCACTTTTCATGCTAATGTAAACTTACAGCAAACACAAAAAATAACTGTCTATTTTTTGGCAGTTGCAGATGCAATGAGAAAAATTGCTTATATCAAGAGAGTCAAAGTCAAACCACTGACATATTTTCTGTTTACAACTTAAATTCAATGTGTCAACTTGAATTAAACTCCGGGCCACTCATTTACAGTAACAAGCCTGATCTCACTGCATCTCCCACATCATGAGTTTTTACAGCACGAGCAGGTAAAGGTCACTGCCTGTCAAATTAAACTCAGCCAGCCTGAGGACGCCTCACACGTGAGTTTAATTTGCTCAAGCATTGGTGCTGATAAGTGGTGCAGGTGCAGCAGGGCTCGTGCCGAGGGGGCAGCCTGCATGCCGAGGGGCTACCCAGGTGCAGCGCCTGTGAGAAGACACCTCTGTGCCCCTCCACCCCGTCCTGGGTGGCATCATAGGTGAACAATGCCAGGAATTCAGTATGGCAGGGGACCAGGGTGCCCGCTGGAATGCCAAGAATGCCAGCGCTGAAACTTGTTCTCCTCACCCAATCTCACACAAACACGCAGACATGACCCACAGTCTCTTTCTCTCTCTTTTTCTTTCTATTACTCACTCAATCTTAGTTTTGCTTTTGTGCATTTCTGTGCTGTTAAATGACAACTATAGTGACTATGCAGAATGAATCACACTTCAGGCCATTGAGGTTACTGCTTTGTTAATATTTTCTTTGCTTTACGCTTTCAGCGACTCTGCAGGGGGGCTTGGCTTGGGGGAGCTTCAGGTTCATGATAGACCTGTTTTTTCAGTGCAGTCTAATATTCACCACATCTCAGTGTGTTGTGCAGATACAGGCACAAAGTTACAGAAGATCTGTTAGAGTTGCCTATTAATAAGACAATGGGCAGGCAACATGATAAAAAAGGGGTTAGATATGAAAGATGTTATCTCTATCATCAACTTAATTCTATATACAGTGCAAAGGGTTTAATTACAACAAAGCAAAAGCAAAGAACTGATGTAGATATATAACTGTTCACAGTTAGATTTTTAGGAAACTCATAGAAACGCACATGCTGCAACATGCTGTGCCAATACATGAATTACTTATATTTAAGGAAATAGACACTAGACACTAGAAATAGACACAGGCTTATATCTGCTTATTTTCACCTCACTGGGTTAGGAAATACTGAATATTTAGAAAAATTCCCAAACCTCCTTCGTTTCACTGGTCAGTCTTGGGGTCATACACTACATTATAAGTAGTGAACTAATGTATATGTGTCCACTAGTGTATGTGTGTGTGTGGTCAAAGATATTCCTAAGAACATTCCTAAGAGTTTCATGCAGAGTTTAAACATTAAACACACTGCTTGGGGTCCTGTGAACTTAGAGACCGGACCCATGTCAGCATTATAACCTTCATGTTTTTACTTTGTGCTAAACATAATATTGATGACGTCTGGACCTCCTATAGACAAAGCCACTGTCATGACATAATGCATTTCTACATGCACTTCTACATATTCTAGATTCATACTTTTGCAAGTAATTTGGGGAAACAGTCATTTATTCAAATAAATAATTATATATTTATTTTATATTCTGGAAATAAATGTACTAATTTTACATCCATTAAATTATAGTGCTTTGACTAATACCAATGACTTTCTGGTGACCGAAGCTCAGACCTAAACTCACCAGAGGGGACCTTTGTCTCATTATCATTATCACTTACACCTGTGTTAGCCTAGTCCATTGTTTCTAATTTAACCCTTCCCTGCCTCCAGTTTACCCTGTTCTGTTAATCTGCATTTAGTATCTTGTTTGGTTTAATCAGTTAGCTTAGTGTTTGTAAGTGTTTCAGTTTAGATCGTTTTCTATTTAGGCATGTCTCTCCCGTTTCTCTCTTTTGGTTCACCATAGTTCTACCCCACGGTGGTGTGCTGTAATAGAATACATTTTAATAGCACACTTTTGTGCGTGTGTGAGAGAGAGAGACAGAGAGAGAGCAAGAAAGAAAAAAAGAAAGAAAGAAAAAAAAAAAAGAAAGAAAAAACTCATACACAGTTACCCATGTGCACACCTCTTCACATCCCGTCTTCTCTGTGACATTTACTCAGAATTCTTACTTAAACACAAAATGTGCCTTTCTTTGCTGTGACGTGTTTCTTCCACACTATTCATTAAATTCTGTGTTGGTAGATTCTGTACCAGGGACTAGAAAGAGTTGTGCTGCTAAGCATCTGCCTCTTTTCTAGACAGAAGTGCAGTTAGCTTCTAAACAACACATGCCTTTGGAAGTTCAAAAAGCTTAGAACGATTATAGATATTTGTGTAACTTCTTGTATCGACAGGCTGTTATACCGTCTTATCTTCTCTCAGTGTATATTATCATTTTTGCCACACCATGCAAATTACTTTTTATATGTATCTCTTAATAAATACATGATCACTTAACGTTGTTGCAATTAAATGAAAATTTTATTTGAATATATTCATAGCTCTATCATACAACAGTTATTGGTATTACAGTTTTTACTGGCAATTCGCACATTGATTTATGTAGTCTCCCAATTTGTTAGATTATTTGTTGTGATTTGCACCACGACCATGAACAACTGCTATTTTATCTCATTTTGCTATACTGCACATGTATAAATGAGAATTGAGTTGATTCAACTTTAAATGTAAATGTCTTGCTCTGTGTTCAACATTGCAGTAGACCTGTTTCCTTCATCATGTCCCCACTGTTCTCTATTAATGAGAAAACTGGACAGCACTAGATTGCTGAAAGTCGAATAGCTTATTGTAATGTGATGGCAGGTTAAAAAAAAATCCTCTTCGCACTCACCCTTCTTCTCAGTTCTGATTAGATCAGCCACTTTAATCCAATGTCCAGGTCTACCTCTACACAGCTACCACCGTTTCAGGCTACACTAATGGACACATCATTTTCTTAATCCCAGTGTGTGTGTGTTGGTTTTCACGTACACCTCTCCCTGTCCAAGATAGCGGATGCCTTCTGCATCCTTTGATGCCAATAGCTGATGATATCAATTATCTGTGTTACGTCTTGGGTCTTTAAGGGGTGTTATAACGAAAGTGTGTAACAATATCCTAAACTGCCAACATCATGTACTGTATGTGGAGGATCACTCAGATTCAGACCCCAACACCATATTCCCATAAACCCTTCCTCTGTCCCTAACTCAAACTTGTTAGGCAGGAAAAAGGCCCAGCACCAAGCCAATTTATCCTCACAAATGAAGTAAGACAAGTGACAGAGGAACATAGAGAAAAGGTGGGCATCTTGTATCTCTGATGATGCTGAGCATTCACAGTTCTGCTCCATCATCCAGTGAAAAATGACGAGCTTGACATTTCTTTTCTTAATGAGGGTCTCATTCTCACCATGGAAACTGTTTTAAGCATATTCACAAGGCAAAAAAAGTGAACCTTGTTTTCATTGCCGGTTTGTTCGGGATTTGCTATAATTACGTAAGTAATAGTGTCTGACCATCTCCTGTTAAATTAAAACACACATGTACACAACAGAAGGTAGTTAATTAAGCAATTATCCTCTTTAAATTTGACAGAATGATGCTGTCGTGATGCTGCCCCAATAGAGAGGCATGATGTGTTGTCATTAAGCCCCACAGGGAGAATGCGTCCACGTAGAAAGGCGCATGACAAGTAGGAGGAATGTGGACAGAATTTAATTGTGTCACTGAGATTTTCTACAGATGGAGGCTCCTGTGATGTCATTAAAGGATGACGGAGTTAGCCAAGCTACGCACAACATAGCAACAAGGGTTTCCGTGACCAACTCCATGCCAACTACTCCCACACTAAACGCCTACTCAGTGGGGGGTATTGCCCAGAGGACTCTGGTCTCTCGTGTTCTGGCAGAATGTGTGGGAGGTCATTTCAAAAGACTGTTGCTTTCTCAGTGATTCACACAAAATTAATTAAATAAAACACACAATAACACACAGAGCTTGATTCTTCTAGAACTGTTGGTTGAAATATTGCACTGACCATATAGTGAACGCATATCAAGTGAAAACCAAATCAGATTAAATAATTTTGCCTAGCCAGCTATTGTAAAACAGCTGTTTTAGTATTCAGTTCAATCTCGAAAGGTTTATATTGCCTTTCTTTCATTTCTGATAACATGGTCGCAAGTCTGTTACATCATGAAATGTCATCCGTATCGTTTCATTCTTGGTACCCAAGAATACCACTGATCATTTTTCCTCTGTGTTTCAGATGTGAATTTCCACTGTCACTCCAAGGTTGTGATTAATAAAGAACGTATTCCAATATTCTTTTTCATTTTTATTACAAAAATCAATTACTTTCTTTTAAGAATATATATACAAAAGTCAGCTTTATGCAGATTTATTCCAGGTACTCCCATAAAACAGGTTGGATAACATGTACAAAGATCATAGATTGTAGGGTATAATGACTTCTCCCAACCAAGGCACTCAAGTATCCATGTAAAGGAAAGTTCAGTCCTGTAGCTCCCAAAAAGTGACTGTGTACAGCACTTCATTTCAATTTAGGGAGATCATAATCACAATATCCTACTTAAAAACATGTTTTGCATAGACCAGAAAATCCTCCCAATGCTCTAAACATGTTGATGCTTAGCTGATGAACAACAATGACACTGAATGATGTATAACTACTATACAAGCTGTCTTCACACAGTGTGTTTAAATCTACTACGTCTCTGAACATTCCTTGAACATTCAAATTAGATTGTCCAGATGGGATAAATAAACGTGTCCCCAAACACTTCATCCAATATGGATTTCAATAGGGATTCTTCATGACTTCATGGCTCTTCTCTCGAAAGTGGAAAAGGGCAAGTCTATTCAGTCCGTTTCCTTCCAAAAACCGCCGACATGCTCCTCACGATTCCCTTGAAGCCAGCAGCACCCTTCTTCATTGCCCGCGCCTCCCGGATGAGGTCAAGGAGTTCGTGGAACACCATCAACACACCGTGATACGCCTCGGCGGCGGAGATTTCAAAAAAGCCACAGTCGGCAGAGAGCGCCAAAAGCCGGCCTTCCTCACTTGACACGGTGCGCCGGTGCTGCAGGTCCCGCTTGTTGCCCACAATGATGATCGGAGCCGTGCTCAAAAGCTTCTGTTTGGCCTGACGGAGGCGCTGAACCTGCTGCCGAACCACGCTGAAGCTGGCACGGTCGCAAATGCTGTAGACCAGGATAAAGCCGTCGGCCCACTGCAGCTGTCTGTCATTGATGGATCCTGCCTCATCCCCGTTCTGACAAAAAGGGAGAGGGTTGACTCTTCCAATTTACATGCGCACGGGAAACTTTGTAATGTGACAAGAATATTTTATAATCTTAGAATGTGTCAAGTTATTTTTTTAAATCTTCGCTTACCTGGGAACAAAGCGAGTCCCAGATGTTGAAGCAAATTTCACGCCCGTCAATCTTGTCGCAGTGATTGTATATGGATTCTGTGGAGGTCAACAAACTATTTAGACCGTAGTCACATGGGTTGAAAAACAAACAAGCAAACAAAAAACATCATTGTGGGAAAAAAATACTCCAAATATATTGAACAAAATATGCATCCACCCCAAAAACATAGACGTATACATCTATAGGTGGCGTAACGGTAGGGTGTTTGCCCTGTGATCAGAATGTCGCAGGTTCGAATCCAGGGCCAGTAAAGTTACCACTGAGGTACTAATGAGCAAGGTACCGTCCCCAAGCACTGCTCCCCGGGCGCTTGTCAGCTGCTCCTTCACAGATGGGTTAAATGCAGAGGTCACATTTCGTTGTGGTGCAGTGTGTGCTGTGCAGTGTTCACAATGACAAATAGTCACTCACTTTCAATACTTACCAATATCGCCGTATTCTCCAATAAATCGTCTAGTCAAGAAACGCACTGTCAATGCTTAAAACAAGGGGAAACACACTGATAAGTTCCACATGCACGTTCCCTCTATTCAAGTAAAATGACAATGAAAATTTCTAATAAGTAATTCTCTGATAAACAAGAATATAAGTTCTCACCGGACTTTCCCACGTTTTCGGCTCCAAGCAGCAAAATGTTAGCCTCCATCTTTTGCTGGTTGCTTTCCATGGTCTTGCTGGCGTTACGAGTTCGCGGAGTCACTTGAACAACCATTTGTGAAGGGATTTGTGTCGAGAGAGAACTGGAGACCGGCGTCCTAAAAGACAACCACTGCGTGCAGCTACAGCGGCGAACCTGCCTTTATACTGGCAAAGCTTCGGGGGCGGGGCTAAATCTCACACTGACCAATGAGAATCACTAGCGCTTTTTATGAGATATACTGAGATACGATAGACGATTGAAATGGCTTTCAGTGTTACAATAACAGCGTCATTATAACTATTACTAGTTTATTAACTGCTACACTGTAAGTGCAGAATGAACGCTAGGCAGTGTGTGGTCAATGAATTGCAAATGAATTGCGAAGGACACGTACTTAGAGACTCGTTAACAGGTCGCTTAATTAGAATTGTAAATATAATTTGCATTGCAAGAACCAGAGCACCAAGAAGCTTGAGCAAGTCTGAACATGTATGCACAATCAAGAGTGTTACTGTGCGCGTAGGGAGGCGTGTAACACACCCACAAAGAACAAGTTAGAAAGAAAAGAATAAAAACATATTAACAATAAGGGTTATTAAAAATTAAGATTATTCTTTCCTGGATATTGATGACAAATTGAATAAAAGAAAGCTCATTCATCTAAAATGATTCCTCTCTCACCACCAAAATTGCACTTAAATGTTTAACATATTAAAAATTTGGAAATTTGCGCCCTCTATTGGTTAAAACGGCATTTAAAACGATCGGCCAGTAATCCTTAGCCATAATTAATAAAATTCCCATAGCATGATATCTTGAAAAAGAAAGTGACCTCTATTGTGTATAAACAGAAAAAAACGTCGCCTACATGATCTACTTGGGAAACAAACTTGTTACACTGTAATATTACACACATCACTTAATAAACACTCCTTATTAAACATTGTAACTGGTAAATATTTTGAGAATCCGACTGTTGCATGTTTGTCTTCACATACATGTATTGTAATCCGATTTCCCTCAATTTTAAACGTATATTTCAGGAAGGAGGAGTGCAATCTTAAACCAAATACTGCGCACTTGCTCAAAAATTAACTCTTCTTCACATCACCATGCACCCCCTAGTGGCAAATGAGAAAGTGAGCGAGAAAACAACTGAAGTCACAGCATTCGGAAATTGCAGCCACGAAACTGACCCAATAAAGTACAGGATGCAGTATGGTATAATACATTAATTTCACTTTTACCTTGCTCTGTGAATTCAATATACTTATTCTAGAGAACGTATATAGATAACGCCAAGACAGAAGTACAAAACTACTCGCTGACTTCATTTCAGTTCAGCTTTGTCTACCAATAAAAGTCTTTCATACCTGTTTTAAACATTTGAAAGTGTTCAGCTGTTTTAGATATGATTGTGAGACAGGAAACTTTGGCTGACAAACCAGAGGTCAAAACTATTATTATTTCACAAATTTATCATAGCATAATGTTTGAGCAATATGTACCAAACATCATTTATGATTAGGTTTTACATACATTTGAATGCCAGTGGTATTCAAAGGAATTATTTCATTGCAATGTCTACTTCTGGGCGATGGGCCCATTAACTTTAACATGCATGGTGATGATGGTTACACTTGTAAATGAATGAATGTTTGGATGGAATGCATTCTAACTTGTGGGTCATGTTGAAACTATACACCCTAATACTGCACCGATCTTAGTTTCAAAGTTTTCGGCAATATATCAAAGAGGATACAAATGTATCATACAAATTCTGCAGCATATATCTTTCTCTGTAGATTGACCCAATCAGCGCCATATGAGAGTATTGAGGAAGGAAAAGAAGTCTATAAAAGAAGATATATGTTGCATCTCACTGACATGTCAAGAGATTTTACTACATGCTTATCCACTTTTGTTAAACTCTTAAGGTGAAACTCTACACTGCATTTACATGTTAATGGCTTTATTTCAGATCCATTAATTTCACCCTCTTTTTCTAAACTTCATTACACAAATATGTCTCCATATAACACACTGGTTTACAAACCTACATGTTAGTTGATTTAAAGGATTTACCCTCATTATAGTTTGCTTCAAGGAAAAGAAATGCACTGGGTCAATCTAGAATATTTATACAGCCCATTAGCACTTTCTCATACAATAATACATACTAATGCAATATTTACTCATTAATATAAATACACCTTAATACACATGTAAAATACCTAAATTTAAGCTTACTTAAATCTCCACCTAGTGCCTAAATTTAACTGCATTTAGAATAAGGCTGTTGGATAAACACTGCAAGGGATTCCATTCACTGCGCTAGGTCTTAACTTAAGCAATGGTCAACTTAACAACAAAAAGACAAAACATTTATTTACACAGAAGTAATTCTGAAATGTGAAAACTAACCACTGGCACTGGTCTACCTTAATACATTAACACTTAAGAACAGTTTACATTTACAGCATTTAGCAGATCACGTTATCCAGAGCGACTTCCATTTCCTTGCAACTTGGGGTTAAATATCTTCCTCAGGGACCCAAGGGTGAATTTTTAAGTTCTACTGGGATACAAATCCCCAATTTTTTGGTCACTGAGACAGGGTCTTAGGCACTTATACCCCTATGCCATAAGCACCATTTTGAGGGAAGACAGAGAAAACACAGCTACTAAATAATTATAATTTATGTAAAGCGTTTTGTGATAATGGCTGTTGTAAAGACTGCTATACAAATAAAGTTGAACTGATTTACTGTGTGCATTACAATGTCATAGAGTACCTAACTAAAATTAGTGACACTACTAATTTAACTACTTTTCTCAGTAGCTTATCAGTAGCAAAGCTATGTCTAAAAAAGGATGGAGGTCACCTCAGTGAACATGAAGACAGGAATCTGTGGCCATGAAATAGATTCAATTACAGTGAAGTTATTAGTTACCATAGTTACATTTTCCCTTAAGCTTGTAGTGTAGTCTATTAAAACAGCAGCTTGACTGTGCCTTAGCTACTTTTAGTTATAAATAGCTTCCTCAACACGACTTATGACTACTGCTAAACCCCATACCTGTTATGTAGGTTCTGCCAACCACTAGTATGCAAGTACAAGATGTCCTTTCCTAATACATTTCCTGCCAAGTGTATTCCACAAGTAAATCCCTTTCTTTAAACCATTTTTGAGCAATTGTACATTTTCTTTGAGAAGATTATTTTACTAAGTAACACCAACTGAATGCTAAGTTACAAGTGCCTGATGGTACTGAAAATCAAAACTACAAATTGGGGTAAACATAATTTCTGAGTCAATATGACTGACATGCACTAAAACCCAAATAATAACAGTAATGTTTTAATGTCATTGATTGGGAACTGATTATAGGGTTTGGCCCCATAGGTCATAACAAATTGAAAAAACACATTGTTAACCAGTTCAATCAACAAATTCATTGCTTAGTTGCAAATGAAAGCCCTCTAGATGTTCCTTCAGCTGCTGCCTCACATCTCCACTCACAACAGCGGTCCTCATTTTTGTCTGGTGTCCGTTTTGACTGTCCGTCCTCAGTGCAATATTTTTCAGTCCCATGAGGTCACTTTCAACACAAGTGCAACCACCTTCCTCACCAGTCTCCGGGTGGAAGTCTTCTTCTGTCACCAGTATTGACTGTGTTTCCATGTTCTGAATAATGCTGTCAACACTAATCTCACTCCTCTCCCTGCTTTCAGTTGACAAGGGCAGTAGGAGCACATGACTGTCTGTTCTTTCTTCCACCAAGTATATGTGGTTTCCTCGGTCTGGTTCAGTTTGTGTAACATTGCCCTCTGCTGTGGTCATCATGTCTGGGAGGATAAGTCTTGGATGAAGGCCTAGACTTGGTGGAAGCAGATGTACCTGCTGCAGTTGGAGTGGGGAAGAGGTCTCCTGTAACGTCACTGTGGGCTGAGTTCGTCCCGATATTGCATGCATTTGCAAGAGCACTTCAGTCTGAGGATGCAACAATGTAAGCTGCTGGAGCGGCTTAGCACACAGCTCTGGAGAGACTTCTACATCAGTATTCAGTTGTTGTGGAGCCTTTGCTTGGTCCTCGTTGATGTCATTCTCACAGTAAAACAAGTAGCAGTCCTTCAAAGTCTCCGTAGCAGTAATATCATTCCTGGTACTCTGGACCCTTCGGTCTCTGACAAGACTAGGTGTCCACTGAGTCGTTTTGCCCTCCTGTGTTCTTTTAGGTTTACAACTCCCAAGAGCATCCGGTGTGACTCCGGCCTTGACAGACAGTCTTCTCTCCTCCCTGCCTTCTTTAGATTCCTCATCTTCTCTTCCTCGTCCACAATAAAAACAGCATCCTTCTTCTTCTTCCACAGCAGACCTCTCTTTCCTTGTGTGGGCCTGCCTCCTCCACCCCTCTTCAGCAAAAAGTTCCATGTCTTCATTTGTGCCCTCCATCTCGCTTTCATCCAGCCCCACGAGGCTGCTGCTCCTGTCTGCTTTTGGAGCCGTCATGCTCTGAGGACTGCAGGAGTGTGGCTTTCCGCAGCCGCCATGGCCGTCCTTCCGTCGGCTGCTGTCTTGAACTTGGGATAAAGTGTTCTTAAGTCTGCTCTCTCTGAGGCGCAGCAGTGTGAGACGTAGACGGTTTTCTCGACGGCGGGCGGCACTTAGCAAACGCAACGCCTTCTCCAAGTTGTCAATGGCCTTGTCATACCGTTTCCGCCACACTAGAGGGCAGAGCTGGGCGTAGTTGTGCTCTGTGGCCAAATAGAAGCCAGGAGGCGGGGGGAGGCGCCTCATGTAGCAGGATGGAGAGGGCGGCTGTGGAGAGGGTGGATTCCATGTGAGGCCCGCTTGTGGATCGCGGGGTGATTTCTGATAATCAGAAGTTAGTTCATCCTCAGACAATTTTCGGACAGGAGTTTGCTCAATTTCTTGCTCTCCATTGGCTGCCTTGGACCTCTCAACTTCTTCTCTGCTAGTCACGTTTTGTACAGTAGCCTCTTTTACTTGTCC
This sequence comes from Distichodus sexfasciatus, assembly GCA_032718565.1. NCBI lineage: Eukaryota > Metazoa > Chordata > Actinopteri > Characiformes > Distichodontidae > Distichodus > Distichodus sexfasciatus. The sequence goes on from JAVGVS010000016.1 coordinate 2,643,808, forward strand.
CTCCTTACTCTCTGGTGTCTCATTATCAGTGGTGATCTTGGCCCTAGAGATAAATGACTAATTAGAGCTGTCATGAATGCCATTTTAAATGTTTTCAATATCCAATGCTATAATACTTAAATATACCCATCACTCAGAAATATTGTATTATCATATTATAACAGAGATGGCATTGAATGTTTTTCAGTCTACCAACACTATGATTTGCCACTCCAATACACCCAAACCGTTTTGGTTTACATGCATGACGTATGTGGAGATGGTACCTCATCTGTCTTTCCACATTTCGTGGTCGTCCTCTTCCTCTAGAGGCTTTGCGTCTTTGATAAGCCAAGGTTTCGACCACAGTTGGAACCGCATCATCTTTCAATCTTCGGTAGCCACTAGACAGAAGATAGAGGGGTAAAAAGTATTAACACCCTGACAAACAGTCACTTTATATAAGCAACCATTGGAATACATCCAATATAAGAAAAAGAATACAGATTATAAGAGTAGTGTACTGTTTTACTTTACATAACACCACAGAGAGCAACTTTGTTCAAAGAGGAATCTCTTTCATACTGTGCTGAATTATCACTGCCCATTTTTGAGCTCACTTTATTCAAACTGTCCAGACCTCCAATTGGTAAAATTTTAAATTACAGCAACGTCACTTATCATACTTATACAGACATGAATGTGATCCATTTAGCTAGGTCAGCATATTAACTAAATCTCATTGGCACATTGTACAAACAACTAGGTGCAACAATTACATAAGGCTGAAATAGTTCAAAAAAGCAATGCTACAATACAGGGCCTTCCTCAAAATTTCTGTACAAGAGGATCTTGAAAAACTACCCCACTGAAAAAAACCTATTGACCACGAGATGGCGTTGTGTGCAAGATCAAGCGGCTTCAATGATATTTTGAAGGTAGTGTTTTGATTTTCAGCTTGCCCAGGTTACATTGAAAAATGCCATTTCTGTCTGTTTCGCCTTTCAAAGTCATACATTTTGATAAGTATGGCAGGCAAGGTACCTTATCAGATGCCACTACAGGTCAGTTTGTAGTGCAAAGGTTAAGGAGTTGGCCCAGTGATCAGAGGGTCGTTGGTTCAGAGCCAGTAAAGTTGCCACTGAGGTACTTATGAGCAACCCCACACACTGTTCCCTGGGCGATGCCTGTCAGCTGCCCATTGCTCCTTTTCACATTTTGTTGTGGTGCACTGTTTGCTGTGCTAGAGCCACTCTGCAACACTGTGATCCATTTACTTTGCTCCACATTGCTAATCTATATAATATCCTTCTGTACATAGACGTATACTTCCTTGTACACATATAGTCTGCAAAATAACTGATCACACAATTAGCTGATTTGTACTCACTGTCTTGCAACTGCATTCCTGCATGTCCAATTTACCCCACTTTTGCACTTCTAAAGTCAGCATTTATGTGAACTGCTGTATCTCACCAGCCAGCCAAAAGAAACGCTCTCATTGAATTATAAGCTCAATTATAATTCAGTATTCTTTTTTGCATATCATTTTACTTTTGTCACATATGATTGTGCTAGAAAACCACTGAAACCTAAAATGATTATTTTTTAAATAAATGAAAAAAATACAGACCTGACCCCAGAAAGTTCAAAACTGTCAGGGGTGAAATGCTTGGAGCAAAAATAGATGTAGTCACTCTGAGGGTCCCATAGTCCTTTTCCCTCGGGACCTTTACGAAGAGAATTGAGAATCCAGGTAGCTCGACGAGGATTTCCCCTCTTTGGCAACCTGGCACAATGAGGGGGTAAAAAAACATACAATTATCTGCACTGTATGTGTTTTACTTATTACAATGCTGTATTAGTGTGGTTTAAAACTCTGGTACATTTTGAAAATTTGTTCACACATTAATAATTTGATTTGTTTCCAAATCTTTTCTTGTCTCAAGTTGGAGTTGATACGTTAACCTCAGTTTACAGAGTTTTGGCTTTACAAGGTGTAACTGCAGAAAAGCATGATTGGGTTTGGGGAACTGGGTGATATTTAGAGAACTCAGATTTTGAGTTTCTCTCAACAGGTTTTGTAGTTTCAGTTGCAGTGAGAAATAAAAAAGTATATCAAAATACATTTTAAAAATACTGAAATAATGTTTTAATAAGTTTTCATTTTATTTTATCTTTACTCAGAAAAGTAAGACCAGATTTTTGGGCTTCTGGTATCACGCGAGCGTAGCCAGCAGAGCAATGTCTGGGCATCTAGAGACATGTTGAGTTTAGTGCAGTAATATGCCAAGTTTTACATTAGATATAAGACATAATTCTTTTTCAATTTTAACGTTATTATGATAATAACATCGCCATTTTTGAAAATATGCGTGCAATTAGTGTATTAAAAGAATTACAACTGGATTCTCCTACCATTAGGAATCGTTTCAAAAGACTACCAAGACTAGAACAGTGAAAAGTAAAATGGTAAAGTTATTCTTTAAAATATTGTAATGACACACATATTCAACAGCATTAAATAACATTCCTACATTTTGGCAGTATTTAGCAGTCCTTTAGCCAAATCGAAATGATGCTCCAAGTTAGTAATAAACAACTGTAACCAATTGGTGCAAATCCGTGCCGTTTGATGCACACAATCGAAGAGCAACGTAAAAGCCCTTCTGATTTATATTTAATGTCGCCACAGCGTTAATTATATTCGACCAGATTCCCAATACGACACCATTATTAATATACTGTACATGTATACTGGACTGCTGTAAATCGAGATTCCAAATGCTCTGGTTATTTTGGAAAACTTGTGGTTGTGTTTAGCTAACAGTGTAGCTAGTGTCGGTGATAAACACGGCTTGTCCACTGTCTCTGTACCACTCTTTCAGCTCTAACGTTTCTTTATTAAATGGCTATGTTGCTAAGGTGAAGGTAATCGTGACAGCATATGTCCATTACGGTTACAATTTATACAGACTTAATAATTACACCTTTTCGATCACGAATATGGCGGTCTTCGTCTTCCTATGTAATCAGGACTTGCTGCTGTGGGCTCAATAGAGCTAATAGTATTCCACAAAGTCACATGACGCAATAGGGGGCGGGATTATAGGGGTCAACGTAGACTTTTCTGTTTCCAAAATGTGCTGGGACTGTGAGGGTAGTGGGAAAGTTGAGTAGGACAGGCTGTTGGGATTATTATTGACGACGGTGAAATATGATAATTGGAGCTGGGGAGGAGGGGGTTCAATTTCGTGGCAAAAAGTCAGAAATTCCGAGGGATTAAATTTATGAGAAATATAGGATATTGTATGACATTGTATCAAACATACATTTGGTGGGGGACTGCGACCGCCCGGATTCTTGCTAGCTCGTCAAGGAATATGCTAGTTTCCTGTAAATTTCTTTAATCTCGAATTTCTTGGTTTTTTTTTCTTGGAATTTTCTCCCTTCCTCAGCCAAAGTTTCTAAGTTCCCATTATTATTATTGTTATTATTATTATTATTATTATTATTATTATTATTATTATTATTATTATTATTATTATATACAAAATCCTTAATATAAAGTTGCTCCATGGAGTTCCCAGAGTTTTCCCTTTATTGCTCTGAGTGTGATAAGATGTTAATGCAGTACATATTACATATTAGTACATAGAAGTACATATTGTAGATGATTCATGACCCTGAGAGATATCAATATTTATTCCAATATATTTAAGTAAACCAACAAAATGTAAGGTTCCACCCTCTTCACAGCTGCCTACTCATTGCCCCAACGTCTGGTTTCTACCTGGCTATAGAGCACAATCAATTTGCAAGACTTTTTTTTCTTCCACTAATTTAACAATATTAGCCACTTACCAGCAGTTGAAGTCCATGACATTTAGTGCATAACAGTGCTAACAAAATACAGCTGGAAATGTTGTTGCATAGCTAAATGTTTATTTAATTCATGGTGAAATCAGAAATGAATAGCAAAAGATAACAAACATATAATAAAAACAGTAAGGATAATAAAAAAGACTCTAGAGACTTGGTAAAAAGCAAGAAAAGGTAATGTTGGTACAAGAAAACTCTATTTATTCTTCCCATTTTCATAATCATTGAAAAGAAATTTATTTGAATTGTTAAATGTTGACTTGAAGCTCTAAGCATATCTTAGCCAAAAAATGCCATTTCTGAGGTAAATATTTCAGCCAGCGGAGACGCCCATTGAGACGGGTTTGTAGACATCACAGCTATATCTCCTTGCAGACTAGAGCACAGAGAGCAGTATATATCAAAAGAAGGTGCCAAGTGATAAAAAATCACATGACCCAGTGTGGGTCCACTTGGGCACAGTATATTTTCCGTTAACTCACTGTTCCAGGATGAGTTCGAATCATAAACATTAAAAAAGTTATTCTTTTGCCCATGGACATCTTAATTTGACCAAACTCAAATGAGTCTCGCCATCTGGGGTTGTCATTATTATTAATCACCTCAGTGCGTTTGTTTTGATGTTCATAAGCTACCTGTACAATGCCATCTGTTTATAAAAGTGGTCGTTTATACAAGCTTCTCTGGGTATAGAGCTCCAAGACCTCAGGAGTCGCAAGATCTTCTGCCAGCAGTGACAACAATTGACATGATATTTCCCACTGGTTTGCAACGAGGCACAATGGTCCTGCAGGAACTGCTAGTCCCCATCTTACAAGGCTCTGAGCACATGTTTTGGGAATTTGGTAACAATGTAATTTTCTATTACTTTTTTTTCAGCCTGTTTAGCAGGATGCCCGTTATTCAACAGAATGTGGAGTGGTGTAAGAGAGCAGACACTACATCAGAATTTTCTTCGATGATGCCTGCCAGTGATGGCAGCAAGTATTAGTGAGTAGTTCCAGAAAAAAGAGATGCTCACCAGTAATATCCCACCTACAATTTCCTGTCTGATTTGCTTCAAGAAACTTAGAAGCAATTTTTCTCCCATTTTTTATTAGACTTTTGCAGAGTTGGAACTCTGTCTTTAAAGTGACACTTTGACATGTGCCTGATGCTTCTACCTCCAAACAGTCTTTGATGTCTGTTTCTTTAAGGCCATCTATTGCTGCCTCACAGACTTTAATAGCTGTTACTGCTGTCATTTTCCCTCCCAACATCACCCCCTTTGATAAAGGGGGTGTACCACATGTGTTTATTATGTCTCTGCAGGAGGTTGGATCATAAACACGGGGAAGAAGTCACAGCTTGAAGAAACTCTTGCAGTGAGCCGCTTCCTTGTTATTTCATACCAGAAATAAGTGCATTATTATTTATTTGATAGCATGTAAAGTAAGCTTAATATCTTACTTAATATATATTCAAGGCAATTTCTTGATTTGTAAAAGCTGCATTGAGCTCTTTGCGTTTGGTGAAACTAAATTGTTCTCCTTGATTTCTTCATACCATAAGTTGCCTCTCGAGAATGGGTGCCTCCCCGAGCAACCACTGGCACACTCAATCCAACTTTCCAGTTGTTTGAGACTGACGCCCACGAGGTGCTGTTTGCTGACAAGAGCTTCTTCACTTCGATTCGAAGGCCTTGCTTGAAACCTTGAGGAACATTTTGAGTGGTTCTCCAGTGCTCCGCTGTTAACCGGAAGCCTCGCATTACGCTACCTATGTATTGCTGCTTTCCCCAGTATTTTACAGCTGCCGTTCCCTATATCCCACACTTCTGTGTCAATGACGTAGCTCCCTTTTCTCTCCATCTTCACAATGTCAAAAGCTTCTACCCTCCCAGTTGTACCCAGGACAAAGGTGGAATCCTTACAGTCTTCTGGACTGCCCAGTACCATCTGTTCTTCAGCAGTACCTGCGGACAAAAAAAGAAATAGGACATCACCAGCTGGCGAGGCAATGCTCTCATCCACATAATTGTTCGCGGTAATACCAAAATGGAATTAAAGAGCAATTTATTTTATTAGATGAACATTTCTTTGTCTAAAAATATATCTTAGATATATATTAAATTTTTTCACCAAACAGGCAGCAGGAGAATAAAAAATCATTCAAGTGCAAATTTAGCAAACATTTCACTTCTTACCTGTCTTTTATTCATGTCTGAGGCATAGCTTCCAAAATGTAACAGCCTTTTTAAACAAATCAGAGAGGGAGGAGCTCTTGTGGTCTTTGGTTGGCAACTAAAGATAACATCATCAGGTCTTTATGATTCATTTTTTGTAAGTCCACTAAAAAATAAATTATTAAGTGGAAAAATAATATGTTCAATCTTTGCTTGCCTCTGTACTATTGTTGCTAACCTAAATCAGGAGAATTGAGCTGCAATTACTTGATGAAAGCTTGAAGTGCTGTGGTGGTTTAAAATTTGTGCTCACCATGTATATTTGGTTATGTTTTGTGCGGAACAATGGGAAACACACTCCATCTTTTAAAGGATAATTGCATCTTCAATTCAAAATGGTTGGGTTATAGTAAATCACACCTTCTTCACTACAGCTCTTGCTATAATTAGACACTCTTTAATGACTTTTCATCTGTGTTTAAGATGTCGGCGTCATTTGTGCAAATGCAAATTAAGACCTGAAATGTGCTTATGATTATTAATATACATATGTTAATTAAAAATACATATATATCTCTTGTTAGTAAATAATATAAAATTTAAAATGCTAATACTCTTACATTTTATTGATGTCCATGGCTTAATCATAACCAGAAAGATGACATTCTTTTGGCATAATCATGATAAGTTAATAATATGCATTTGCAATTATATGCATTGTGCCTTCTATGTATAACACAAGAATAATAACAAAAATCGACAAGAACGCTCTCTGAATTATTTTCTTATCATCTTAATCTTAATCTTATTTCAACAGGGTTAAAAGGTTGTCAGGTTGAGATACTTTTATACTGCATGATAAGAAAAAGCATTACTGTGAAAATGTGAGAAAATAAGTCAGGTTGGTGCCTGCAAATGCAATTTCATGCAAATATCGCCAGTCCAATGTCTCATGTCTAATATCACTCACAATCAGTGTTGCCAACTTAGCAATTTTGTTGCTAGATTTAGCAACTTTTCATACTACCCTAGCAACTTTTTTTTTTTTCCAAAAACACTCTAGCAAACAAATTTAGTACTTTTTACATCAGGTCTAAATAGTTGCGCACAGTTGCAGCAGCAAAAAAGTTGTTGGCTGAGTGCAAACAGCAGTAGCAATACATTTCTTACATTTTGGGTGAATTAATTAAGAGTAACCACAGTTATGATTTTGTTACTGTAGCTGCTCATTAATTTTGAACTGAACATGTCTCAATCGAAATTGGTACAGCCAGAATACAGAAAAGAGGGGAGGTCTGTACTTGAATTTAAAGGGATGGCTGAAGCTGCACCTGGGGATGACTGTCGAGCATACTGTGCATACTGCAAATCAGATATGCTTGCAAAAAATGTATGACATTAGAAAACACAGCTACAGCAAAGCATATATAACAAATCAAAACCATATAACCCTGCAAAGCAGTCTACATTACTACAGTTGGTTAGAAAAGTGATAACTGCAAAATGCAGAAGTTACTATGGCAATGGCTATTATGAACATTGTTCACTGCTAGCATGACCATTTAGGGTAAAGGGCTTGCAAAAGCTGCTCTTTTCTGTATCTCTAGGCAGAAATAAAATCTCCCACATGCATCGCATTAAATGCACAGAAATGATTATGGAGATGGCCTTTATTTTCTTGGAAAATGATAAATATCAGATGGGGGGGGAGGAGAAGTTCAGTCTGTTTTGGATGAGCTCTACTGATGTCAGTGTCTCAAAATACCTGTGGTGATTCGGTATTTAGTGCTAAAAAGAACACTTGTGTCCACATTTCTGTGGTTTAAAATCCTGGGTACATTTTGTGGAAAATTTGTTCACACATTAATAATTTGATTGTTTCTGCACCTTTCTTGTCTCACAAGCTGAGTTGATAACTCTCAGTTTACAGAGTTTTTGGCTTTTACAAGGTGTAACTGGTATAAAGCATGATTGGGTTTGTGGGAATCAGTGATATTTAGAGAACTCAGATTTTGAAAGTTTTCCTAACAGGTTTTGTAGTTTCAGTTGCAGTGAGAAATAAAAAAGTATATCAAAATACATTTTAAAAATACTGAAATAATGTTTTAATAAGTTTTCATTTTATTTTATCTTTACCTGTGAAAAGTAAGACCAGATTTCCGGGCTTCTCTCTGGTATCACGCGAAGTTGTAGCAGCAGCGAGCAATGTCTGGGCATCTAGAGAGACATGCTGAGTTTAGTGCAATATGCCAAGTTTTAATATTAGATATAAGATCGACTTTAATTTAACGTTATTATGATAAATACAATATCGCCATTTTTTGAAATATATGTGGCACTAGTGTATTAAAGAAATTATAACTGATTCCTACCATTAGAACTGTTTCTAAAGACTTACCAAGACTAGAACAGCAGTAAAATTGCTGTTCTTCTTAAAAATATTAAATGACACACATAGTCACCAGTATTTAAATATTCTACATTTTTGGTGTACTACAGCCCTTAGCCAAATCGAATGATGTTCTGCCAGTAATAAAACAACTCGCGAACTAATTGGCGCAAATCCTGGCGCTGCTTTGATGCACACAATCGAAGAGCAACGTAAAGCCCTTCTGATTTATATTGTAATAACTAGCTGTTGACTTGCTAGAATGTGGGCTAACCGGAGCTGAACTATGCTAATAAACTTTCCCTAAGCTACTTGCTGCAGGGTGTTAGCACCTACACGCACTTTGACCTGGTCATTAAAAAGATGTGAGCACTGTCCCATACAATCGCATCTATTAATTGAGTGTCTCTGTAATCCAGTGACAGACAGAATAACCCAAAGGAGGCAGCTCTATCGTGTTTTCCTTTATTATGCATCAAAGAGTAAGAACTGCTGCTATGCTGGGCCATATCAACAAGTCTTTCCTCAACACATCTTTTCATAACGTAACTGTTGCTGCTGACTTTGTGTTAACTGGGTTGCAAATGAACCAAACGCACTCTGGTGACTACTTGAACAAAAAACACGAACATCACTAATGCCAAAAATCCAACTGTCTCGCTTAACAACAACACAAAAAGTCAACTCCAAAGAAATACCCATAATGACCGGGTTGTTAGCACTGACTGCTGGGTCGTTACATTGCCCCCCCCCCAAGAGGGTTAGTGTCCCCACAACCCTAATCTCCCACAACAAAATCCAACAAATGTCCTGGCCGGCGACGAACACGCTTCGGCCTTCCTGATGTCCTATCCCCAGCGCCAGGCTCAGTCATGAGTCCGTCATTGTCCGGCCTCGGCGCTTGGGGTGATGGTGAGAGTCAGCTTGGTTCTCTCTGGTCCTCTTGTTCTGGGGGCCAGTGGGTGGTATGGTGCCAACCTGTCCTTATGAAGACCACCGCTTATTCGTCTTCGGCATTCGGAATCTGAAGACCACCCTGGAAATTTGGTCCAGAATTTCTCCAGGTCCCTGCCAATGATGAGCCGCTTAGCGTATAATCTCGCCTTTGGGGCAAACACCACACTTGTCCCCAGGGGTTCAGGGTAGGGCCCGTAAGTCTGGTGTCAGACGCCCGCTTCTGGCGCAGTTTCAGCTTCTAGAGCTCCCTGGCCGTTGATGGATTTGCAAAACGATTTGTTGGTGGCCTACCAACCATCTCTTGTGCTCGGGGTGAGCCGAACACCAAATCTACTGGCGCGGCGGGAGTTTCTCCTAACATCAGCCTCACCAAGCGCAGCACTGGACTTGACTCTGTACTGTTGGTGGTTCTATACGCCCACAGGACCAGGGGCAATGCTGATCCCAGTCTCTCTGGTGCTGACTGGTTAAGATGGTAAGCTGGGTGGCCAGGGTGCGGCTAAAACGCTCGACCAGTCCATCGCTTTGGGGGTGAAGGGAGTGGTTCTTGTCTTTCACCCCAGCCGCCACACCTCACTGAACAACCGACTCAGCCCGCCCCTGGTCGCAGTGAAGTTCGCCAGCACTAAACTGTGAACATCTCGGCCCACTAGTCACAGCCGATGTGGAGGCACTTTGATCTGGAACCGCTGTATGCCTCTGGCCACTTCGTAAAATAGTCCATAGCAACCAGGATGAAGCGGTTGCCGTCTTCGGTGACAGGGAAAGGACCCAAGAGGTCCACCCCAATCCTATCCATGGGTGCCCTCGACTAGGTACTGGCGTAACGGCCGAGAGCCGTCAACACTGTCCTTTCTACGCTTGTGCAGACATCACAGCAGTGAACAACATGCAGCTCTGCATCCTGCCGACACCCTGGCCAGTAGAACCGCTGCCGCCGCACTGTTTTAGCATTCCCTAAGTCGCCGGATCCAGCTGCCCCATGAACCCAACGGAGGACCTCTGGCCGCAGAGCATGGGGAACCAGCAGCTGCAGACGGTCAAGCTTCTCGCTGCTTGCCAATCGGCCTGTAGATCACGCCATGGAGCTCCAGGCTCCCCACTGGGAGGAAGTAACTTGATCTCGGGCCCTGGGAGGACACGGCCAATAACCCGGCTTGTTTGCCCCAGCCAGCCCCCTTACCTTTTTACTAACACTCGATCATTCGCCTGTTGCCTCATAGCTGCCTGGGGTGGTAAACGGCCCACATCTCCTTCACTGCCACCTGCCCTGCCGATGCTGACGATGGCCCCAGACCTCGTTCTTCCTGGCGACTGCACACCGACACTGTCAGTGAGGCATGGACGCCTGGAGAGGCACGGCGCGAGCATGCTGCCGCCTGGTTGGTGCGTTGGAACCTCAAATCAGACACTTTGGAGGATCTCCAGCCACCTTGCCACCTGGCCCTCTGTTGCTGAAGTTTAACATCCAGGTAAGGCTAGCGTGGCTGGGTCCGGCGGTGAACTCCCAGCCCAGGAGGTAGGGCCTGAAGTGGCGTACTGCCAGGATCACTGCTAGCAACTCCCGCCGGGTGACGCAGTAGTTTCTTTCTGGCCGGCTGAGGCTGCAGCTATAATAGGCCACCACTCGCTCCCCAGTCTCCCCCCTCTGGGAGAGTACGGCCCCGACCCCCACATTACTAGAAGCGTCAGTGTCCAAGAAAGGCTGGTTAAAATAGGGGTAGGCCAGGACAGGAGCATCGATGAGAGCGGCTTTTAGCTGCTGGAAGGCTGCTGCACAGTCCTCAGACCACCCAAACCACCGGCCCTTATTTGTCAGCTGGTGTAAGCGGGCTGGCAATTGTTGCAAAGTCTCTGACAAACCTTTTGTAATACGAGGCTAGGCCCAGGAAGCTCCGCAGCTCAGTGATGTTGGTTGCTGGGGGCCAGTTCCTCACTGCGGCCACCTTTGCTGGGTCAGTAGCCACCCCACTCCCGCTAACCACGTGTCCCAGAAACTGTGTCTGGCGGGTGAGTAGGTTACACTTGGCCGGGCTCAACCAAGAACCTCAAGCATGGATGGCTGTCAGACCTCCCGTAAGTTGTGGACAGCCTGGTCAAAGTCTCTGGCATGGACCAACAGATCATCCAAGTAGACTACACAGTGGGTGCGGGGAATGTCTTTAAGGACCCGCTCCATCAGCCTCTCAAAGGTGGCTGGGGCGTTACACAGTCCAAAAGGCATCACCTTAAACTGCCATGTTCCCTGCGTCTGGCGAAATGCAGTTTTTGGGTCAGCCTTGATTTCAATTTACTTTGCTAATACTCACAAGAAGTCTGGAAGGAGCCAGCCAACAGGGTTCTGAAATGTTACATAATCCAATGCATCATCAATGCGTAAGTAGCGGTATGAATCCTTACGGTGACTGCATTTAGTTGGCGGAATTCATTATAGGGCGCCTAATTTCCCGTTTTCTTCTTCCACACTATGACCATAAAAGCCCAGGGACTGTCTGAAGGCTCAATAATGCCGTTAGCTGCCATATCTCGGATCATTTCTTCAGCAGCTTGACACTTTGCAAGAGGCAATCTGTGGGGGCACAACCGAATGGGGGCAGCATGGCCAGTGTCAATGTGATGTTTCACTAGAGCTGTCCTGGTACAGTCCTCCTCTCGGGCTGCAAAAATGCCCACAAAGTCTCTCAATAGGCATTGTAGTTGCTCCTGCTGTGGCACGCTCAGGATGCTCACCACCTCGACGCCCCAATTCCTCCACAGCTGCAACTGTCTCAGGTGATGGGTGGGCGAGTGGGACGTGCGGTGACAGCGGCTGGGATGCGCTGGTCTGAACTGCAATACCTCCGGGGTCCCTCCTGAGTCTCTGTAGCCAGACGGCGTGCCAGGGTCCGGGTGACCAGTGTCCAGGTAATCATGGGCAGCAGCCACTCCAGGATGGCCTGCCCGACCCCCGAGTGGCACAGCCCCACACGAGGTAGAGGATCGCCCCGCACATCGACATCGCAGCCCCCAGGCCAACAAAATCTAAGCCAACACGACTCTACATCTCTGATATCAGCAAGCCAGAACTCGCGGCTCGCCTGCTGATCCTCACCACCACAGACAACAGCTTTTCCAGGCATTACTGTCCCTACCTGTGACAGTGAGCAGTTCGGGTATTGGTGGGGGGGTCCAGGCCCTCAGGAAGAGTGCAGAATCAGCTGTCTTGGCAACAGTCCTCAGAATGAACAAATGGTGGACCCCTGCATCCACCAGGGCGCTGCATGGCTGCCCATCAATGATGCAGTCTAAGTAATTGGCCCCTCTGTCAAACTCCAAGAGCGCCCCAACAGAAGCAGTCATTGTGGAGGGTGCCAAAATGGGGTGAGGGTCCCCCACTGCCTCACCTGAGGTTGTTTCGGGATGAAGAATGACAGGGGACTCGGGCAGGGCAGTCCCCTGGCAAAGTGCTCCTGCTCCCTCCACATCGGAAACAGCGGTTCAGTTCTGACCGCCGAGTTAATGCTGGCTACGCTGGTTGACCTCCTCCTCTCAGGCTGGCCCCGCCCAGCTCTCATTCTGTTGCTCTTTGTCAGCCGGCGCTGGAGTGGTGATCGGCCTGTTGTTGGCTCCAGCTTGTAGCACCTTCCTCGCCCGCTTGCCTCCCCTCAGTGCTCCCCACTCAAATCTCGGGTGACAACAGGTGGACATGCTGGCAGAGATGCTCAGGTATAAGGCCCCGCAGGAAAGCATGGAGGCTGAGCTCCTCCCTCACTGCTGCCGTGAAGGTAGTGTAGCCTTTCCGTGCATAGACCCTGATGTCAGCTGCACGCACCCACACTCTCCTTCACGCCGGCGTCGGTTAGTCAGCTCCTCCCTGCTTTGCTCTGCCGAGGTTCTCTGTCCGGAGCGGCGGTTGAGAGCAGTGGTGAGGGCCTGGAGATCACACCGCTCTTCAGGGGACAGATCTATGAGTACCTGAAGTGCGGGACCCTCCAAGGCAAGGGCCAAGTGTGTCGCAGCCTCCTCGCGGCTCCATCCATTGTGAGGGCATGACCTTACCCAGCAAGGTAGGGCTCCAGGGGCGTCAACCCGCTGTATCGCGGTAGCTTGGCAGGTGACCGTGCGAGGAGAGCCGGCCGGCTGTTGATTTGGAGTGTCGTTGTGGCTGCTGGAGGTTCATTCTGCTCGTGACCAGAAGAGTGGTACACTGGCCGGGGAACACTGGCACCATCAGGCCAGTGCGGAGCCCCACCCTGCGTTGTTCCACTTGTCAGGCGCTTGTAGCATAATGTTGTTCTCTCGATGGCATGCTTCCCATCTGACCATGCTTTGCTCCATAACGGGCGTTTTCTAAACAGCCTGGAATCCCACTTCTGACACCACTGTAATAACTAGCTGTTGACCTACAGAATGCCAACCGGAGCTGAACCATGCTAATAAACTTTCCCTAAGCTGTTTCTGCTAGCAGGTGGGTGCCAGTTCACACGCACTTTGGACCTGGCTAATAAAGATGTGAGCACTCGTCCCATACACCGCATCTATTAATTGAGTGTCTCTGTAATCCAGTGCACAGACAGAATAACCCAAAGGGAGTGCAGCCTCTATCGTTTTCCTTTTTATTAGAACAAAAGAGTAAGAACTAGTGTGATGGCCATTTCAGTCGAGGTCTGCCGCTGTGACGAAAGTATAAGGGTGCAGACTTAAGCCCCGCCCGGAGGCATGTATCGCTGGCAGAAAACCACGCGACTGATGACAAACGGCGCCTCGGTTCGTTACGGCCAGCTGCCATCCCAAGTAAAATGCTAGGAATTGGTAATTTGTATATTCTAGTAGTAGGCTAATAGACTAATACAATACTACTACTTAATCTATACAAATTGCAAATGAATAAAAATATGTTGCATAAAAAATAAAACAAAAGAAAATTTGTCCGATACTATCATACACTCCAACAAAACAAATCCCACGTATAATCATGGATTCACTCTCATTTATACAGGAAGTTTACATCTGGGATGAACGCTGACGAATTCAACCGAGGTTTCGCTTTTGTTATCGGTCACGGTTTCTGGTTTAACAATACAGGCCTTGGAAGCGGGTCATTTGCCACGCCTCATACTTGGATACGCCGCCGAGCTTCATGTGCCCATCACTAGTAAGAACTGCCACATGCTGGCCATATCAATGCCTCAACACATCTTTCTCCATAACGTAACTGCTGCACTTTATATAACTGGGCTGCAAATGAACCAAACGCACTCCAGACCATTGAACATAAAACACGAATATCACTAATGCCAAAAAATCCAACCAACTGTCTCCGCTTTTAAATAACACAAAAAGTCAACTCCAAAGAAATACCCATAATGCACCGGCTGTTAGCACTGACTGCTGGGCGTTACAATATTTAATGTCGCCACAGCGCTAATTATATTCTCGACTCGTGATTCCCAATACGACACCATTATTAATATACTGTACATGTATACCGACTGTTGCAACCCGAGATTCCAAATGTCGGTTATTTTGGAAAACTTGTGGTTGTGTTTAGCTAACAGTGTAGCTAGTGTCGGTGATAAACACGGCTTGTCCACTGTCTCTGTACCACTCTCAGCTCTAAACGCTTTTTTATTTAAATGGCTATGTTAAGGCTAAGGCAATTTGCGGATTGAAATATTATGTCCATTACGCTTCACAATTTATACAGACCTCACTACTACACCTTTTCAATTCATGAATATGGCTGTCTTCGCCTTCCTATGTAACTGTGACTGGCCGCCAGGGCTCACATTAGAGCTAATAGTATTCCACAAAAGTCACATGACGCAATAGGGGCGGATTATAGGGTCAACGTAGATTTTTCGTTTCAAAATGTGCTGGGGACTGTGGAGGGTAGTGGGAAAGTTGAGCAGGATAGGCTGCTGGATTATTATTGACGACGGTGAAATATGATACTGAGCTGGGAGAAGGTTCAGTTTCAGGCAAAAAGTCAGAAATTCCGATTAAATTTATGAGAAAATAGGATATTGTATGACATTGTAATAAACATACATTTGCGGGGACCATGTAATCGCCCGACTTTACAATGTCGGCGAATATGCTAAGCTTCCCCTGAATTCCTTTTAATCAAATTTGTTTTTTTTTTCTGAATTTTCCTCAGCCAAAGTTTCTAAGTTCCTATTATTATTATTGTTATTATTATTATTATTATTATTATTATTATTATTATTATTATTATTATTATTATTATTATTATTATATACAAAATCCTTAATATGTTGTCTATGGAGTTCCCAGAGTTTTCCTTTTATTGTTTCTGAGGTGTGATAAGATGTTACTGCAGCACATATTACATATTAGTACATAGAAGTACATATTGCAGGTGATTCATGACCCTGAGAGATATCAATATTTTTAGTTCCTAACATATTTAAGTGGTAACCAACAAAATTGCAAGGTTCCAATTCCTCTTCACAGCCACAAGTTTCACTTCCATTGCCCCCCAACGTCTGGTTTCTACCTGGCCATAGAGCACAACTAATTTGCAAGACTTTTTTCTTCCACCAATTTAACAATATTAGCCACCCTTACCAGCAGTTGAAGTCCATGACATTTAGTGCATAACAGTATAACAAAATACAAAGAAATGTTGTTGCATAGCTAAATGTTTATTTAATTCCATGCAGAAATCAGAAATGAATAGCAAAAGATAACAAACATATAATAAAACAGTAAGTGGATAATAAAAAAGACCTCCCAGAGACTTGGTAAAAAGCAAGAAAAGGTAATGTTAAAAAGGTAAGAAAAACTCATGATTCTTCCACTTTTTACAATCCATTGAAAAGAAATTTATTTTAAATTGTTAAAATGTTGACTGAAGCTTCCACATATCTTTAGCCAAAATGCCATTTCTTGAGGTAAATATTTCAGCCAGCGGAGACGCCATTGGAGACGGTTTGTAGACATCACAGCTATCTCCTTGCAGACTAGGAGCATAGTGAGCAGTATAAGAATAAAAGAAGGTGCCATGATCAAAATCACATGAGCCAGTGTGGGATCCACTTTTGGGCACAGTAGAGCATTTTCCAAGTAACTCACTGTTCCAGGATGAGTCTGAATCATAAACATTGTGTTATTCTTTTGCCCATGGACATCTTAATTCTGACCAAACCCAAATGAGTCTCGGCCATCTGGGGTTGCCACATATTAATCACCCCAGTGCTGGTTTTGATGTTCATGTTACCTGTACAATGCCATCTGTTTGGAGTAAAAGTATCGCCATGGCTGCTTCCTGGGCATAGAGCCCAAGACCTCAGAGTCGCAAGACCTCTGCACAGCAGGACAACAATTGACATGATATTTCCACTGGCTCTGCAAACGCAGGGCACAATGGTCCCGTGAACTGCTAGTCCCATCTTGAAGGCTCTGAGCAAATATGTTTGGCTGAATTTGCAACAATGTAATTTTTCATTGCTTTTTTTCAGTCTGCTTTTTAGCAGGATGCCCGTTATTCAACAGAATGTGGAGGTGTAAGAGAGTATGAGACTATATCAGAATTTTCTTCTGCTGATGCTCTGCCAGTGATGCAGTGCATTGGGGTGAGAAGTTCCAGAGAAAAAGAGATGCTCACCAGTAATATCCCCACCTACAATTTCTGTCTGACGGTCATGAAACTTTGTGCTAAATTTTCTCCCATTTTTAATTAGATTCTTGCAGAGCGGGAACTCTGTCTTAAAGTGGACACTTTGACATGTGCCTTCCGATGTTTCTACCTCCAAACAGTCTTTGATGTCTGTTTTTAAGGCCATCTATTGTTGCCTCACAGACTTTATTATTAGCTACATTGCTGTCATTTTCCTCCCCCAACATCACCCCTTGATAAAAGTGTGTACCTTACACGTGTCGATTATGCCTGGCAGGAGTGTTGATCATATACATCGAAGGAAGCTTCTCACAGCTTGAAGAAACTCTTGGTAGTGGAGCCGCTCTTGCTATTTCATACCTGTGAAATAAGTGCATTATTATTTATTTGATAGCATGTAAAGTAAGCTATCATCTTACTTTAATATATCTTCAAGGCAAATTTTTACCTGTAAAAAGCTGCATTGAGCTTCACGCCAGAACTAAATTTGTCTTCTTGATTTCTTCATACTATGTTGGTTTCTCGAGAATGGGTGCCTCGAGCAAATCATCGGCACACTCAATCCAACTTTTCCAGTTGTTTGAGACTGACGAGGTGCTGTCAGCGTGACAAAGAGCTTCACTGGATTCTAAGGTCTTGCTGTTGGAAACCTTTTGAGTGAACATTTTGGGAGTGGTTCTCCAGTGCTCCACAGCAATTCCTGGAAGTTTTCTGTAACATTGCTAATCTATGTACACATTTCTGTGCATTTACAGCTGCCGCCTCTTATATCCCACACTTCTGTGTCAATGACGTAGCTCCCTTTTCTCTCCATCTTCACAATGTCAAAGCTCTCACCTCCTAGGTTGTATCCAGGGACAAAGGTGAACTTCTTACAGTCTTCTGGACTGCCCAGTACCATCTGTTCTTCAGCAGTACCCATGGACAAAAAGAAATAGGACACCAACCAGCCGATGAGTAATGCCTCTCATCCACATAATTGTCTGCAATACCAAATGGAAATTAGTGAGCACTTATTTTATTAGATGAATACTTTATCTAAAAATATATCTTAGATATATATTAAATCTTTTTCACTAAACAGGCAGCAGGAGAATAAAAAATCATTCAAGTGCAAATTTAGCAAACATTTCACTTCTTACCTGTCTTTTATTCATGTCTGAGGCATAGCTTCCAAAATGGGAAATACAGCCTTTTTAAACAAATCAGAGAGGGAGGAGCTCTTGTGGTCTGTGGTTGGCAACTGAAGATAACATCATCAGGTCTTTATGATTCATTTTTTGTAAGTCCACTAAAAAATAAATTATTAAGTGGAAAAATAATATGTGCAATCTTGCTTGCCTCTGTACTATTGTTGCTAACCTAAAGCAGGAGAATTGAGCTGCAATTATTTGATGAAAGCCAGGTTGTGGTGGCTTAGTAAATTTGTGCTCAACATGGCGTTTGTCATTGTTTTGTATGGGAACACTGTAAAAATACACTCCATCTTTTAAAGGATAATTGCATTCTACCTCAAATGGTTGTTATAGTAGTTCACACCTTCTTCACCACAGCTCTTAAGGTTAATTAGGACACTCTTTTAAATGACTCTTTCTATCTGTGTTTAAGATGTCAAGGTCATTTTGTGCAAATGCAAAATTGGGTATTCCTGAAATGCTTATGATTATTAATATATACATATGTTAATTAAAATACATATATACATCTCTTGTTAGTAACTAATATAAAATTTTCAAAGATTTTTAAAAATGCTATTTACTCTTGCTATTTTTATTGATGTCCATGGCAGATCATAACCAGAAAGACATCTTTGGCATAGTCATGATAAGCACAATATGCATTTGCATCATATGCATTGTGCCTTTCATGTATAACATTAAAGAATACAACGACAAGAACGTCGGAATTATTTTATCATCTTAATCTTATTTCAACAGGGTTAAAAGGTTGTCAGGTTGAGGATACTTTATACTGCATGATAAGAAAAGCACATTTGTCATGGTGCAGTTGCAGGAAGGGGATGAGGACACTAATGCAGGCATACAAAAACAGGTTTATTGAGGGAACAGAAACCAGAGAACAAACTGGCAAAAAACGTGAAAAAACAGAGTCCACAAAACAGGAAAAACTGAGGTCCAAAGACGGAGGAAGCCAGTTCTAGTGAGCGTGGTTGTGGCTAAAAACGAGAGCTTCCGTAAAACCAGGAGAAGTGAGCGCTTAACCTTCAAACACCCACGAGGCGTAAACAGAAGCTTATCCCGCGCTGCGCCAGATCAGAGCGGGAAGAGACCTCATCAGAACACGAGCCTGGGGAGCAAACAAGAAAGAGGAGGAAACAAAGAAGCAAAAGGCACCAAAAGGACAAACCAAAACCAGAACTGTGTATTCAAAGTCCAAACAGGGAAACAGGCAGGAAGGGTCCAAATCCAAATGAAGAAGGAGCAGGAACAGGAGCAGGAGCAGGAACAGGAACAAGAACAAGAACAAGAAACTAAAAACCCAAAAACACGCCCACAAACAACCACATTTCTTGGCGAGAGGGAGAGACAGACTCAGAGACACTTAAGTTAAACTGCTTAAATAAGGCCACAGAACTCAACAAACTAGCACTTCCCACCAATCCCAAACTCACAAAGAAACGAGACACAAAGCTGGAACTAATAATAAGCGAGGAAGTTCTAAACAGACACTGACCCATTGGGAAGGGAGCACGCAGACAACATACCAGGAAGTAGGGGTGTGCTCTAGACAGAGAGTGACTAATTAGAATGGCAATGAAGTGCAGACACAGAGCCCAACAGTGAGGAGCAGCCACCACAGAAAGCTAAGGCTAACCCAAGGAGACATGAGGAGCACACACACCCACACACACACCACCCAAAGTGAGCCCAGAAGACCAGAAACACTAAAACAGATACTTATCTGTCTGAGGCACGGTCCCGTCCAAGTCGGGCGGGACCGTGACAACATTGTGAAAATGTGAGAAAATAAGCTTGTGCCTGTGCAAATGCACCATGCAACATCAGCTATTAAAGTCCAATGTCTCATGTCTAATATCACTCACAATCAGTGTTGCCAACTTAGCAATTTTGTTGCTAGATTTAGCAACTTTTCATACTACCCTAGCAACTTTTTTTTTCCAAAAAACACCTAGCAACAAATTTAGCAATTTTTACATCAGGTCTAAATAGCCAGGCACAGCTGCAGCAGCAAAAGTTGTTGGCTGAGTGCAACAGCAGTAGCACACATTTCACATTTTTAAGTGAATTAATTAGAGTAACCACAGTTAAAATTTAGTTACCGTAGCTGCTCATTAATTTTGAACTGAACATGTCTCAATCGAAATTGTACAGCCAGAAATACAGAAAAGAGTGGGAGTCTGTACCTGAATTTAAAGGATGGCTGAAGCCAGTACCTGGGGATGACTGCCGAGCATACTGTGGTGCATATCAAATCAGATATGCTTTGCAAAAATGTATGGCATTAGAAACATTGTGCTACAGTACAAAGCATATAAACAAATCAAACCATATAACCTGCAAAGCAGTCTACATTACCACAGCCAGTTAGAAGTGATAACTGCAAAATGCAGAAGCAATATGGCAATGGCTATTGCGGAACATTGTTCACTGCTAGCATAAAATCATTTAGTATGGCTTGCAAAGCGTTTTCAGATTCTGTGGCAGCAACAAACTTCCACATGCATCGCACCAATGCAATAGAAATGATTAAGGAGTATTACCCTTATTTTCTGGAAAATGATAACATCAGATGTGGGGGATGGTAGCTCAGTCTGCTTTTTGATGAGTCGACTGATGTCAGTGTCTCAAAATACCTGGGTGTGGTGGATTCGGTATTTTTAGTGCTAAAAAGAACACTTGTGTCCACATTTCTGTGGTTTAAAACTCTTGTTAAGATTTTGAAAATTTGTTCACACATTATCAATTTGATTGTTTGCCAATCTTTTCTTGTCTCAAGCTGAGTTGGTAACTCTCAGTTTACAGAGTTTTGACTTTTCAAAGACTACCAAGACTAGAACAGTGAAAGTAAAATTGCTGTTCTTCTTTAAAATATTGTAATGACACACATATTCAACAGTTTTTAAATATTCCACATTTTTGGCGTATTTTACAGTCCTTTAGCCAAATCGGGAATGATGTCTGCTAGTAATAAAACAACTCAGAACTAATTGCGCAAATCCTGCGCTGCTTGATGCAATACAATCGAAGAGCAAACGTAAAGCCCTTCTGATTTATATTTAATGTCGCCACAGCGTTAATTATATTCGACCAGATTCTAATACGACACACCATTAATATACTGTACATGTATACTGGACTGCTGTAAATCGAGATTCCAAATGCTCTGGTTATTTTGGAAACTTGTACAGGTTAGCTAACAGTGTAGCTAGTGTCGGTGATAAACACGGCTTGTCCACGGTGTCTGTACCAATTTCCCCAGTTCTAACGTTTTCTTTATTAAAAATGGCCATGTTGCTAAGGCTATATAATCGTGATTGAAACATATGTCCACATATATAATTCTATACAGACTTCATTACTAATTCCGGACCTCACGAATACATGGCGGTCTTTGCCTTCCTATGTAACTGTGACCCTGCCGCTGTGGGCTCAATAGAGCTATTATTAGTATTCCGGCCAAAAGCCACATGACGCAACAGGGTGGGGATTATAGGGGTCAACGTAGACTTCTTCGTTTCAAAATGTGCTGGACTGTGAGGGTAGGGAAGTTGAGAGACAGCTGGGATTATTATATTGACGACGGTGAAATATGATATTGGAGCTGGGGAGGAGGGGTCTAGTTTTGCAAGCAAAAAGTCAGAAATTCCTGAGACAAATTTATGCAGTAACAGTTAGGATATTGTATGACATTGTAATGTCACATTTGTGGGGACCGAATAATCTCAAAATTTCTGCTTTTTTTCTTGGAATTTTCCTCCTTCCTCAGCTAAAGTTTTGTTCTCACATTATTATTATTACATATATTATTATTATTATTATTATTATTATTATTATATACAAAAACTCTTAATATAAAGTTGTTCCATGAGGCTGTCCCATTATTGCTCTGAGTGTGATAAGATGTTACTGCAGTACATATTACATATTAGTACATAGAAGTACATATTGCAGATGATCCATGACCCAGAGAGATATCTATATTTTTAGTTCCTAACATATTTAAGTGGCAAACCAACAAAATTGCAAGGTTCCACCCCTCTTCACAGCTGCCTCCACTTCCATTGCCCCCTTAACGCTTAGTTTCTACCTGGCCATAGAGCACAACTAATTAGCAATATTTTTTCTTTCCACCAGTTTAACAATATGAGCCACCTCACCACCAGTTGAAGTCCATGAAATTTAGTGTATAACAGTATAACAAATACAAAGAAAATGCTGTTTTACAGCTTTTTAAATGTTTATTTAATTCCATGCAGAAATCAGAAATGAATAGCAAAAGGTAACAAAGAAATACTAAAACAGTAATTGGATAATAAAAAAAAAGACCTCCCAGAGACTTGGTAAAAAGCAAGACAAGGTAATATAGAAAAGGTAAGAAAAATTCATTTATTCTCTCCTACTTTTCATAATAATCCATTGAAAAGAATTTTATTTGAATTATTAAATGTTGACGGAAGCTTCCACATATCTTTAGCCAAAATGCTACTTGAGTGTAAATATTTCCAGCCAAAGGAGTATTTCATGGAGACGGTTTAGTCACTACAGCTATCTCCTTGCAGACCAGAGCACAGTGAGCAGTATAAGAATAAAAAGAAAGTGCCATGATCAAGATCACATGAGTCCGTGGGGATCCACTTTTTAAGCATAATAGGCGGCCTTCCAAGTAAATCACTGTTCCAGGATGAGTCTGGAATCATAAACAGGAACGCACCTTGCCCATGGACATTCCAGCATTTGACCAAACTCAAATGAGTTTGGCCATCTGGGGTTGTCATCATCATTAATCACCTTAGTGCTGCTTTGTTTTGATGTTCATAAGCCACCTGTACACTGCCATCTGTTTGAGTAAAGTATCATTTACAAGCCTTCTGGCATAGAGCCCGAAGACCCCTTAGAGTCGCAAGACCTCTGCCAGCAGGACAAACAATTGACATGATATTTTCACTGGCACTGCAACGCAGGGGCACAATGGTCCTGAACTGGTTAGTCCCTATCTTACAAGGCTCTGAGCAAATATGTTTTAAGGAATTTGCAACAATGTACTTTTATTGCTTTTTTCAGCCTCTTTTAGCCGGATGCCCTGGTCTAACAGAATGTGGGAGGGTTTAAGAGAGTATGACACTATATCAGAATTTTTCAAGGATGCCTGCCAGTGATGCGTATTAGTGGGAGTAGGTTCTGAGAGAAAGAGATGCTCACTCAGTAATATCCCCACCTACAATTTCTGTCTGACGGTCATGAAACTTTGTGCTAAATTTTTCTGATGATCGCATTTTTTTAATTAGACGTTTGCAGTGTTGGAACTCTGTCTTTAAAGTGACACTTTTATATACCGATGCCTCTAGCGTTCAAACAGTCTTTGACATCTGTTTCTTTTGGTTGCCATCTGATTGCTGCCTCACAGACTTTAATAGCTGTTACTGCTTTCAATTTCCCTCCCAGCATCACCCCTTTGATAAAGTGTGTACCATACGTGTCGATTATGCTCTGCTAGGAGTGTTGATCATAAATACGGGGAAGAAGCTTCAGCTTGAAGAAACTCTTGCAGGAGCCACTTCATATTTTATACCTGTGAAATAAGTGCATTATTATTTATTTGATAGCATGTAAAGTGTTTATCATCTTACTTTAATATATTTTCAAGGCAATTTACCTGTAAAAGCCGCATTGGAGCTTCATGCTTGGTAGAACTAAATTTGTCTTTCCTTGATTTCTTCATACCATAAGTTGCCTTCGAATGGGTGCCTCCTGAAAGAGCCCCCAGCAACCACTGGCACACTCAATCCAACTTTCCAGTTGCTTCAGACTTGACGAGGTGCTGGTTACTGGGACAGAGCTTCTCCACTTGATTCAGCGTCTTGCTGGAAACCTTGAATGAACATTTGGGAGGGTTCCAGTGCTCCACACAGCAATCGGAAGTTTCCCTGCATCACGTTCTATGTACACATTTTTGTGCATTTTGTATATTGCTGCTCCTTATATATCCCATTATGCCTGTGTCAATGACGTGAGTTCTCTTTTCTCCATCTTCACAATGTCATTCTCACCTCCTAGGTTGTACCCAGGACAAAGGTGAACTTCTTGCAGTCTTCTGACTGCCTCCAGTACCATCTCTGTTCTTCAGTAACCATGGACAAAAGAAATAGACACCCAATTAGCTGGATGAGGCAAAGCCTCATCCACATAATTGTCTGCAATACCAAAATGGAATTAGTGAGCAATTTATTTTTATTAGATGAATACTTTGTCTAAAATATATCTCTTTAGATATATTAAATCTTTTTCACCAAATATATAAGTAGGAGAATAAAAACTTGGTCTATGCAAATTTAGCAAACATTTCACTTCTTACCTGTCTTTTATTCATGTCTGAGGCATAGCTTCCAAAATGTAACGGCCTTTTTAAACAAATCAGAGAGGGAGGAGCTCTTGTGGTCTTTGTTGGCAACTGAAGATAACATCATCAGGTCTTTATGATTCATTTTTTGTAAGTCCACTCAAAAAATAAATTATTGTTGAAAATAATATGTTCAATCTTGCTTGCCTCTGTAATATTGTTGCTAACATAAATCAGGAGAACTGAGCTGCAATTATTTAATGAAAGCTTTCTTTTCACACCATTGCTGTGGTGGTTTAAAATGCAAATCTTTAAAAAAAATTGCTCAACATGTATATTTGTCATGTTTGTATGTGGGGAACACAGGAAAATACACTCCATCTTTTAAAGGATAAAATTGATGCTTGCATTCTACCTCAAATGGTTGTTGCGGTAGTTCACACCTTTCTCTCTTCACCACAGCTCTTGCTGTTAAATTAGATGAATTTTTAATGACTCTTTCATCTATGTTTAAGACGTCAAGTGTCATTTGTGCAAATGCAAAATTAAGACCTGAAATGCTTATGAGACCCTATGATTATTAATATATACATATGTTAATTAAAATACATATATACATCTCTTGTTAGTAAATAATATACAATTTTCAAAGATTTTTTTAAATGCTATTCACTCTTGCTATTTTTATTGATGGCCATGGCGGATCATAACCAGACAGACATCTTTGGCATAGTCATGATAAGTAATAATATGCATTTGCATCATATGCACAGCTCTTTCTATGTATAACATTAAAGAATAAATAACAAAATCGGACAAGAACGTTCTGGAATTATTTTATCATCTTAGTCTTATTTTAACAGGGTTAAAAGGCTGTCAGGTTGAGGACACTTTATACTGCATGATAAGAAAAGCACATTGTGAAAATGTGAGAAAATAAGCTTGTGCCTGTACAAATGCACCATGCACATATAGGATGTGGTTTATTTAACACAGTCCAATGTGTCATGTCTAATATCACTCACAATGACACTAAAAAGTAGCTCTTAATAGCACACAGAATTGTTTAAAACTTTTAATAATCCAAAACAGTTATATTATTACATTACAATGTATTATAAGTATATGTAACTATTTTGTGAAACTTTCTATGCACACAGTATAGTAAAAATGAAATACTACAGTAAAAAAGGAAGTGAATTGAAATTTGATCAGGATAAAGTTTGGAGGTTGATTTCCAGTACAGAAATGCCTTGTTGCAAGACTGTCCACTCAACCATTAGGAATTTAATCTGACTTATGTTACTAGCAAACTAGAATCAACAAAAATATGTTCTCTCATATAAACTTGTGTCACTATTAGTGTTGTAGTCAAGACCACCTTATCCGATACCAAGACCTGACCAAGACCAGAGGGGGTCGAGACCGAGACAAGACCAAGACTCTCAGGGGCCGAGACCGAGTCGAGACCGGACCAATGCGCGTTTTACACCGCATCACAAATAAGTGGAACATGCAAAGCCTAAGCACCCCTCAAAAAGAGCTGAATGAAGCAAACAACATACATTATGCAACATTAAAAATGTTTATTCATTACTTCTCTCGACTATTCTCTTACATTGCAATAATCAGAAAACAGAACAAAGAATGTCAAACATTCAACATTTGAATTGTAAAATCCAAAGCCCCAGCATATCCAAGATGTACTGAAGCTTGTCGACTCCATCAACAAGTAGAAGTAATATAGTAATTATGGTCAGAAAGAGGGACGTGCACAGGAATTTTAAGGGGCCATTGCTCTGACCTGTAAAAAGGGCACCCCCTCCCCCGAAAAAAAAAATCACACAGACTGTATTGAGAACTGAAAAATATACAATTTCTTTATTAATTAAGTCTTTATTAATATACCTTGCTCCAAATTTACTTTAAAGGAGAATCCTCCTATTGGGGGCCATTTCAATAAAATTCTTGAGGACCTCTTCCTTGTCAATTTCCATTTCCCTTTCTATGGCCAGCAAGAGGAGGTCAGACAGCCGCTCTTGACCACAGAGATTTCGGAGCCTCTCCAAAATCCTCCTCTTTTCGAAAGGCATTCTAGCTTAGTGTAGCATGTAAACACCCAAAACAGCGATCGGATTTAGGCATTTTACCATTTTGAATAAAACAATTAATGTAATGCATATCACAACAAAAATGATTACTTCCATCATTTATGCTTCTTATTAAAACAAATGTTCGAGAATAACCATCAGTAGAGGTGTACTTTTCCTACCAAAACATTTAGCATGTGATAACCTAACCTAACATGCTACCTGGTAACTGCCTGGTTCATTACATGGGAAACTGAGGCCGGACTTATGAAGATTTTAATTCATTTCATAAAAAGATGATGATAGTTCATTGTTAATTATTTCTACAACGTCAGTGTGTAATGGGCAGTTGCAAAATGCAGGTTCTGGCTCTAGTGCCGCGGATGCATGCGACGCAGTTAAAAGGGAAACAGACCGGCTGAGCTTTCAGAAGCTAGCTACGTCCACTCGCTTTGCCTATAAGTTTATCGAGTGGAAGTGAATAGCTTGATGGCGAAGTAACTAGTCTCAGAATGAGTCCGTAACGTTAACGTTTTACAGCCATATGCATTTCTCTCTACCTTACATGAAGCGTTCCGGGTGGCGTTTTAAAAAAAAATGTGCGCAGTTTGCCACCGTTCAGTAGGTGCGCAATGCAGGGGAATGGGCCGTTCAGGGAGCTGCGCTAAGTTGTGAAGCTGTTGAGTTGCAACTGTGTGTGACTGAGCTCCGCCCAGCGCGGCAAATTAAAAAGCATTTTCCTGATAAAGATGACTTGCGCATCTTTTTTCCTCTTCGAGCGGCGAAAGCTAAATATATATAATATTTTTTCCTAGGAGGGGAAGCTTAAGTCAAATAGGGCAGGCAGGCAGTTGCCCGGGCACCTTAGCCCTGGCCCTGTGCACGTTCCTTGTCAGAAACAATGCGAAGAAAAAGTGCGAAGTTTACAGTGCGTGTGTGAAATGGGGTAACCGCGGTCGACACTAACATCATTGGTTGCGCTTGAAGTAAGAAGTTATCCAATCCGACATTAAACAGCTCATTAATAATAATAATAATAATAATAATAATACTCTCTGAGCCGTGGTCTCGGCTAGTGTCGAAATAAAATTCCGAGTCCTCTTTGTCCGAGTCCATGACAAGACCGAGTACAAATGCGTCCGAGTCCGAGACGAGATCAAGACCTTTAAAGACCGATCTCGAGTACTACAACACTAGTCACTATTACCTGATCTGAAAATAAAGATAATTATTACTCATTACTTGCTACTGTGGCACAGGTGTCAATCACATAATACCTATAATAATACCTAAATAATACCAAAATAATACCTTTTAATACTTTTTGTTACAGCACAAATACCACCAGATAGAGAACGGGTTCTCAAGTTGTCAAGGAGCCTCATTCAGTTTCAGGTGAAGTTTTTTCAAATATAGTACCAGACATCCCAACCTGCAAAAACTCATTTCAGGGAGGCCCCATTCATAGCATTTAGCTGTCACACTATCTCTGCATGGTTTTACCAAAGCACTTTATGGATGCACTGACTGGAAACAAGAAAAAAACTAAGGCAGGACCAAAATGATTAGCCCTCAGGCAAATAGTAATCACCAGTGAAAACCTTTGGACTTTCAGCTGAAAGTAAAATCTCACTGTGTTTCCTGGCATGTCTTTTGAGGGGTCTTTGCCCAGGTCACACTATTTAAATTGTTTACGAGGATGGACGTTAACCAATGACTCTCAGTAGTACTGAGGTGTGGACATTGGGAAAGCCATTGTAGGCCCTTACAAACTTTAGTCTGGCTTAAATGTGTTGCTGTCATCCCAATAAAGAGATCTTACAACTGTTTATTTTTTGAGATCACAAGTACAATTCAGTGTAGAGATATTTCTAGAGATCTAGGGGATCTTGATGACAAACTTTGATACATATCTTGGATTGGGCCAAGGTTGTGTCTAAAAGATGAGGCCTTACAGTTTGCACAGAACAGTTGTTCTGCGCATAATAACATGCGTGGCTATGAGTGTACAGACATGTTTAAGACAGGCCATCAGCTACTTTGTCCCTTCTTTAGTTTTGGCATGGCTAAAGTTATTCATTACAATAACAGAAGAGTGCTTGCTTTGCTCATTTTAATCTTCTTCATGTAGGAATAAATGCTGCTTTTTTACACTGCCAAAGGCCATGATTAAAAACACAATATGTACTGCTGCATGCTTAACGTGGGAACAACTTGTGAAGGCTTTTAAGACTATACATCTACATGCCTGAACATGTCTTATCAATTCAAACATTTGCACAGATAAGAAATTACAGCTGTCATCCACATAGACTGAAATAACAGTTTTCCAGATAGTGCTGCATAGCAGTGAGACTATTTGCCTATGTGGAAGACCATGAACAATGAACAGCTCATTCATTTTAACAGACATCAGCATGGCAGTCGTGAGGTTGTGTGTCATTTTCTTCCTGATTTTCCCACCTGTTGGTGCTGGTAATGTAGCATTTTATACATAATTTTAAGAAATCTGTTGTTACACATCTAGAAAATAAATAAGATATTTATAAGGAAAAATATTTTTCTCATCAAAAGGAAAGGTGTATATTGCCTAAAATATAATTTTTTGATTTCTTTAACATATTTATTTCTATAAGGAGGTTAGTTTGAAGTATATAAATTAAAAATATATAATTGTACAAAGTGCAACAGGGTGCCAAATCAATTTTAAGCAAAGGGGAATTTATTTGTTACTTAATGAGCCTGTTTTCATAGGCATTAACCAGAGAAAGCTGTGTTCACCTACAACATACCAAATTATACGGTAAGACGATTTTCACTATCATCTCCCACTGGCAAATTTTCTTTTCTCTTCTTTGTGACTAGTCTATTTCATATTTACACCTAATATTTTCCTCAGTTGGTAATAAGTTTTGATGAGCATTGTCCATTTTATTTCTTTTCTAAAGTCCAGAAGAACACAAAGAGACTGTCTTTACTTCCATACAAACAGCAGCCATAGTTGGAGTTGAGCACTGTAGCCAAAGCCAACACCACTTCCCTGAAACATCAAGCAGGCTGAGCACGGACCAGTCTTCATTGTTGATGTGTAATTTCACAACTAACTTTGACCACCAGAAGATTGTCATTTTAGAGAAAAATCAAGTAGTTGTCGAATCTGCCTCTTTCCTCTTTGAGAAAAGACCATTTGAGTCCACACTGCTATATTATCACAACGGGATAATAAATGTCATCAAAGGTTCTGGACCCATTCTAACCAAAAACAGTCATTTGGTGTTGGTCGGCCATGGCAGTAAAGGAAGTGATGGCATTTCTAGACTTGGTGGTTATGGCCCTAAAGAAATTGCTAAAGTTGTTAGCACAATTGTAGAAGGACATATACATACTCTCAGCTTGGTGGGATGCAATCTTGGAAGAGATCTTCATTTTGCCAAGGTGCTTCTGCATGAGTTGAGAAATCTAAATGTCGAGACCAAGTTACACTTTTGGAGATCTGCTGTGTCTGTAAGTTTCACAGGAGAGAAGCTCACAATGGATGAGGGCATCTGGCGACATGGAGACAGTAGTAAAGAAGTCATTGCATGGTTAGATGAAAGAGGGTCATTTTTTACTACGGTAGAGCATGAGAAGAGAGGTACAATCATTCCCAATTACAAAGGACATCCTCTCTACTTACACACTCTGGAATGGCCATCGCACCCTCAAATGTTTGTCCCTGCCGACCTGCGCAAAAAATATATGACTATTGACTGTCTAGAAGGTCTAACGTGGAGCCTTTTTTTTGAGGAACGTGAAAAAAGACGTGCTCCAGATTTCCTCCTGGCAAGTGGAGTCTTACCTGTGTGGCTGGACAAACGACAACCAAGAGAGGAAGTGTCAATTAAACACATTACTACTATTTTGGACCTTGTACTTGAAATCAGGTACCATGCAAGAGAGAATGTAAATCATGACATATACTATGTTCTCAACAATTTCATATTCAAAGTTCAGAAACAAACTTTCTTTACATCTCTTATGGGTAAATATGTCAAATCAAATAGTCAACAAGAAATTAAAATGTTTTTAGAAACTTTTGGGGCTCAGAAAGATCATTATAATATAGTTGAGCTAAGACAGGACCTGAAATCTTCAGAATTTAATGACTTCTGCCGTCAGACATTCCAGAAAAACCACTGTGAACATAACTGTGGTCATTGGGGGCGTTACTTCATGGAGGCTGTGTTCTCTGCGTCCATACGGAATTTCCGCACATTCTCACTCTTCCTTATGAGTGTTATTGCTTGTGAGGTCAGCCGCTCCAGAGGCCTAGATGAATCTATTTGCTCTTCTTTCGTTGGAGATGACTATCCCATGCTACGTGAAGACCCATGGCCTTTTCATGGACGCAGAGGATTCTATGGGTGTACACTGAGTGCCAATGAGAAAATAATCAAGCGTGAGCGAATTTACTGGCTGGATGAGGTGATAGCTAAAGAGAATTCTCTGTACAGCAGGACAAAACAGACGATGTCTACAGTGGATCATGACCAGGAGACAGAGTTGGACATATTTGGCAAGGTCAAGGTGATGAATAAAGATGCATTTGCATCATATCTGGAATTTTTTCGTGGGACTGTTGAGGGGAAAAAACTTGCTCGGGGTTGCATTGCACCGCCCACCTATGACCCTTATGAGTAATCAACAAGGCCTTTCTCGTATGTATGTATGTATGTATGTATTAACCATTTTAAAAGGCCTTTAAAGATGAGCTTGCTTGATTGTACTAGATAATAGAAGCATTTTTTGTTGCGATGCAAGGAAATACGTTTGTAAGTGTGAAAATGAACCATGCAAATAAAGGATGTGGCTTAACAAAATTTCCACTCGGTAAAAAGCAGCTTGTATACAATAACACTTACACAGGACCACTGATGAATAGATCAAGTAAATTATATTATGAAAACAAATAAGTACATGCATATAATAACTATAACAAAGAAAACTTTTATTATCAGCGTATGTATCTATGCCCCTATAGTTAATAAGTAATGAACAAAATTGTTTGTATAGATGTCTATGTACTGGAATGTTTCATATAGGCTCAGACTTTGTGCTCAGAAGGACAGGGATTTAACTTGACTTGTGTAGCTGGTAAACTAGAGTTAAGAAGGTCAAAGTCAAAGTCAAAGTAGGTTCTTATAGAATATTGTCAGCAAAATCTCTTCTAAAACTCATTATTGTTGCACATTTTTGCTTATATTTATGCACAATCAGCAAGAATTCGATTATATTCTATTCAATTTTATTTATATAGCACTCTGTACAACAGACATTTTACCAAAGCGCTTTACATATAACTGTCCCACGCTCCAGCTTAAAGTTTAAAGCTGAAGAGTGTTATTCAACTTTTAAAGTAGTGGTTAGCTAGAGTTAAGAAACTATACACATATATTTCTCACTTTCTGTAATTTTGGACAGGAATTTCCTATATTGAAATATACATTACAGGCTAATAGCCGATTTTGCTGTGTTGTTGTTACATTGGTTTAAGGACCAGAATAAATATGGAACTGCACATAAAGCATTGTTGAAACAGTTTCGAAGATCTACTATATCCGTTACATCTTATGGTCACCTCCCATACCCATAGGAAAACGCGCATTGGCGACATCTACTGGCCTAATCTCTGTAAATGTTATAACAAGCAATACAGTAAGGCGTGTTGATAAGAATGCAAACAATTATTTGTTTTATGTAAAAGCAAAAATAACGATTAGTATGCCTCATTGTTTTCCTTGTTTTTTTATTTGTGTACATGAGATTAGATAATGCTAAACCCAGACAATCACAGCTTGGAAGAGATATTCTTACATTAGGGGCAGTTGGTAACGACGTAAGGTCTCAGGTTCGAATCCCAGAACACCTGTTAAGGCATTACTGAGGTACTCACGAGCAAGGTACTGTCCCAAGCACTTCTCCCTGGGGGCTATCCATGTTAGCTGCACACTGCTTCTTCACGGATGGGCCAAATGCAGCGGTCACATGTCGTTGTGGTGCACTGTGTGCTGTGCTGTGGTGTGGTCACAATGACAATCACTTACTTTCACTTACCCCTCTAATCCACTGGTGAGCAGTTCTGGTCCTGAAGGGCCAGTGTTCTGGAGTTTTTTCATCCTAGTTAGTGAGTTTCTTCTGATGAGCATCTAGCTGAGACCAGAGGTGAATGTTCTGAAGTCACGTATGATGGAAAACTGCCGGATTCTGGCCTTCTAGGACTGGATTTGCCCATCCCTGCCCTTACGATTACACTGCCACTAAAACAATAATAGAAAGATATACAGCTGCCACATTGATGTAGAGAATTAACATTCATTATATCAATGTAAGTGATTTGCCTGATTCTCGTATCCAAGGATGTATGTGACAACCACAGGACTGCATATTTCAAAGGCCAGGGCACATGAGGCAGTAATAACAACATTAACTGCTACCCATGATGAACATTTTGAAAAATACAAAGTATGTAGGGTTTTCCTTTTGAAAGTCACACTGAAAACATGTTTAATCTTGGCTGCAAGAAGTTTGGGTTAGGACAACGTAATGACAACAAAAGATGCTCATTTTTAATTTTAATTACAATAGAACTTGCAGAATGTTGATGCATATTGTGGAGATTATCAAACATACATATGAAAAGATAATATCAAAACAACACCTCTGAGAAAATTTAAAGGGCACTGATGCATTGTACAACAAAAAGACACAGAGTAACAGACAGAGACAATTACAACAGACAAAGTAAACATGACACATTATTTGTGATTCTCACACTTTGTTGATAACATTAACAGATTGTCTTGATGAAAAACAAATCCAATAATCCAGCAATAATCCAGTTCACAATTTATTGTAAAGTTTAGTTATCAAAGGAATTGAGATTGGTGGTTTCAAGTTTATATCACTGCTGTCACTGCTAGCGATAAAGAGTTTATAAGATGGTATGTTTTCACACATCATTTCACGGTATGAGAAAAAACTATATTTGTGGCAAACATTTTGAGGCAATTTTTTAAAATGATGCTTCAGCGGTTTGGAAAATGAATGAATGAATGAAAAAGATATGGTAGGATTAGTGTTTACAAATTTGGTTAAATGTAGACCAATGATTTAGTGGGTGAAACTTCTCCAAAGCACCTGTGCATTTTATCCTTCAGCAGCTGAAACCTGGCATTCACAGTAGAATGCATCTGCATTTGGACACTTTCTCTGGGCTCAGCAGACCATACTGTGTATTAGCCACGTTTTGGATCAGGCTCCAGAAATGCTTGAAGGTAATGCCCTCTCCATCCTTTACTCCCATCAGCTTCAGCACCTCACCAAAACCTGCATCTGAGCCTGTGGTCTAACGGAGGCACAAACAAAAAATATTTAATTTTGGTTCATTGTAATGTAACAAAAGTAACAAAAGTGACTAAAGCAAAATTCTGGCCTTACATCTTAGCAATGGGTGTTGAACTTCCCTTAACGTTTACCAGCTGAAGCTTAATTAGAATAATTTTTATTTTTTAGTGCTTAATTGTTAATAACAAAAAAAGAAGACATTATAGTGGTTGACTTTAAATTAACCAAAACAGTTACATTAAAAACTACACTATTTATGGCATAATGATATTCCCAAACAGTTAATTAAATTATATACAATTGAACATACTTAATTCTCCCAGACAATTACATTCCTTGTGTAGTATATATGAATAATAAAGTACATGTCAAAAATTACATTACCGGTTATTGACCCTTACTCAATGACTATTATTCACTTTTAAAAGCATTTAAAAAATTGCTATTAATAGTTTGCAAATATAAACTAGTTTGTTAGGCACATTTTATGTCTATATTATTTTTATTGTACAGATCCCATATTCAACTTTCTTGTGATTCATTAAGCCACTTTGAACTCAGTACATTCCAATAGAACTCATTGGCTTTTTGTGCAGTCCTCTTTAAATTGTTGTACAGTTACATGCCAATTTTGTACTGTCACAGTTCTTTCAATTGATTTTTTTCTTCCGCCCGTTCCAGAATTTTTGCTTGAGGCCCTTAGACAGCAATGTAACTTGCTGCAACATGAACCGTAAGAATAATCTTCACACGTTTAGGGCAGTGTAACAAAAGGGCTGTGTCACTGGGCTTTCTCATTGACTTATTTATGATGTTTAATGCAATAGGAGACAGAACCCTGCCCTCTACAGATTAGAATCATACTCATTGACACATACACAAGTAACCCTAAATCCTATGCTTGCTGTTGCCACAGCAATGTTCAACACTGAGTTGTTGGGCTGGAAAGAGAGTTTAGGGTTTCCCAGCAAGGATCCATTACCACACCCTGTGAATGAGTAGCAGTATCTGGGCATGTTTACCTTGACAAAGTTGGGCAGTTGAGTTGAAAGGAGGTTCTTGAATTCATCTGCCTTAAGTGGCGACTTTTTATCAGCGGATGCAGCATGGAAGTTTGTGACCAGGGTGTTAATGGCCTTCTCCAGGTCTGAGTGCTAAGAAAGCAAATGAAAGAAAGGAAATTTTGACTACCTGAAAAGCTGTCAGCACTTTTCTGTAACAGAATGGTAATTTTTACTGCTAATAAACACAGTCTTACAAAACAAAAGAGCAAAACCGTGTTTTACATTTACACACACACCCTTATCCAGAGCAAATTCATTCTCTAATTACATAGTCACCCTTTAGTAACTTGGGGCTGCGGCCCAGCGGTGGTAGTTCTGTCTGTAACTAAATATTCAACCACAAGATCACAACCACCCCAGTAATTTATACAGTAGAACATGGCTTACTTCATACTCAGGAAATAGTGAACTCATTGCTTTTTTGTTCAGACTGAAGCCCTAAAACTTTCAACACTCAAAGCTGACACCAGTACGCGGTGATACCTGTAAAACCTGCAAGTCGAGCCATGACAGCCCCACCCTCTTCTCAATATTTACCCAGCGGCGCACCTGAAACTGCCTATATCCCACTGTCGCAATGCAGGCATGCTGTGCTATCTAAGCAAGGAAATGTCAGCTTGAGCTTTAGCAATTGTGGTCTGCCTTCACAGCAATATTATCCAACAGAGTTTAGACAGTTATGATTTATATCTGGGGTGGTGACGGCCTAGAGACCGTGGTTTCCAGTCTGGCTCTAAATTGCCTTCAGCTCTACCACCATTGAGCTCTTGAGCAAGATCCTTAACCCCAAATTACACTGTTCCAGTAATTATCAAGAAGTGTAAGTCATAAAGGCCATAGACAAACGATAACATCACATTGACAAACTATGGTCTACATTAAACGCCCCTTTATGCTGACACGAATCTTTCTGGGCCTTTATGCTCTCGTTTTTCTCGGATCCTGTCTGTGAAAGTCACTCATTCCACAAGCGTCCAGATTTTGGGCCTCTGTCTAGAATGCGAACGGTCTGATTAATTCCACGTGCAGTTTATTTCTTCGCGCTCCGCTTCTACAGACAACTGCGGATATGCAGCCTACATCAAGGACAGTTCGGAAAAGTTAAACAAATGGTCACCTTTATAATGTGGAAAACGTCAATAAAATATTCAGTTATTCGAATAATCCAGTTGTGACACGAATAATGTGTTTGTTATAGCTTCTTGCGTTTTTGCCACATACAAAAGAGAAAAACAGAAAACGCTTATATAAATGAATACAGCACAAAGTAATAATAACCATACGCAGGTACTGGTTACTGTTCTTACCTGACGTCTTCCACAGCCGTTTTTAATTTCGTTTGAAAGTAAAAATGTTTATGTGTTATGGCTCTCTTTGACTACAGTTAGACTACAACTAACCTAAGTCAAGTAAAACAAGCCACGATGTTAAAAGTTGGTCATTTATAACAATGTAAATGCCATTTCTTACCCCTTCCGCCATTGCAGCCTCTCCTTTCACCGACGTTCAGTAATTGTTACTTTACTCTCCCAACGTTCCACTTCTGTCACATTTTGGCTCAAATCCCGAATCCTCCCACAAAGGGTAAAAAAACGCTACCCACCTCCAGTGTCAGTAAGTAATGTGGAAAACACTCATTGTAATTCGACGCTTTGAGATTTGACAGGGCGGGGATTTTCGTTGCAGAATAGTCCCCCATCCAGTTTTCCCATTATTCCGCTTCACACATCTGGAAACTCTCTGGAGAAACTTGGCACTGGTCTCATTTATGCAACAACAACTTGCAAGTACATACTGGACTGATCTGTTGCTCTTTTGCATTGTCCTGTTAGATCACACAGGAGCTGAAATGGGAAATGTTATCAAGAAGGTTATTCCATTGTTATTCTGGAACATGCCATTTGCTGTATTACAAGTCCACGGGAGAGGAATAAAAAGGAATAAAATAAGCAGTAAATGTGTAATCAGGCTTTTGTGAGGAGATGGTTGTTGCAGTTAGAACTGTGAGACTTCTTTAAACAGTTTAAATAAATAAAACCCTTAGATTCCACTATTCATTTTTATATTACATTAGTAAAGAGTCTAAGTTTACAAGTTGATATAAGAAGCAAGGTTTCACTTCTAATCAGAAAGGATAATGTACTAGGCGTTACCAGTGCACCACCAAATCTGTGCCTTATTACAAAAGAACTCCTTAGAATAGAAAACTAGATGCTAGATGGGTCTCCTTTACCATTATACTTATTTATTTATTTATTTATTTATTTATTTATTTATTTATTTATTTATTTTAAAGAAATTCTATGTCATATTAATAGGTGTAAGGATCTGGTTTAATATTACAGTCTGTAACTGTAATTTTTAGATGAATTTTAAAATACAAAGCTAATCTCTGTTACTTAAAGGTATTCCCTTTATAGTGTAAACTGTAACTAGCTTCTTGCACACACACACACACACACACACACACACACACACACACACACACACAGGTGGTTGGTGGGAACTATTTTTTGTTCAAAACAAAATGCAGAACTACCTGCTTGCAAATTTCAAGATCATAAAGTGTACTCCAGAAAGATTTTGAAAGTTTTGCAAGTGTTAAGCTGATTGATCTTTTATACTTAGACAAGCAATACAGTTTAGAACTGTACAGTCTAAGAAGCCAATATAATTAGACTTAAAATATACATATTAGATATAAAAACTGCTGAAATTGTGGTTTGTAATCAATTCAGATATTGTTCAGAAAATGAATATTTTAGCCCTTCTATTCATTTACACGTTGATGTTTGGCTCCATCAAGTGGTCTTTTAAGAGAATTTGCATGTATATTTATGTGCTTTGGACAAGAATCCAATATGAGCAGGTGAGGTAACTAACGCAAATACTTAATTAACAGTAAAGATTCCCTTAAAATTAAATTACTAAAAAGTCATTCGTTATAATGGCACTCACCTTTGCACATTGTAATCGGGGCATGCTTGTCGT
Organism: Distichodus sexfasciatus; assembly: GCA_032718565.1. NCBI lineage: Eukaryota > Metazoa > Chordata > Actinopteri > Characiformes > Distichodontidae > Distichodus > Distichodus sexfasciatus. The sequence goes on from JAVGVS010000016.1 coordinate 2,681,867, forward strand.
GTTGCACAAATACAAGATGGGTAGGTATTTTGCACTGTCAGTTATATAAAAGCCTGCAGGTGGTGATATCACTCCTTCATAATGTGCTTTTTCTGTCATTGCACTACAGTACCAATGTACTGTACTTGTCTACTCAAAATTCTATACACTACCCAACATGCACTCTTGACCTTCACTTCTTGATATTGCAGAACAGTTAGAATCTTGTCACCTTCTTAAAATAATAGCCTAAGTCATTTTTTTGACAAAAATCAGCATATACAGTACTATGCAAAAGTTTTAGGTAGGTGTGAAAAAATGTTGTAAACAAAGAATGCTTTCAAAAATGGAAGTGTTAATCATTTATTTTCATCAATCAACAAAATGCAGTGAATGAACAAAAGAGAAATCTAAATCAAATCAGTATTTGGTGTGACCACCCTTTGCCTTCACAAACAGCATCAATTCTTCTAGGTACACACAGTTTTTGAAGGAACTCGGCTGGTAGGTTGTTCCAAACATCTTGGAGAACTAACCTATAATCCTATAATCCTACAAAATAATATAATGACTATAATCCTACAAAATCTCTGACTTTGTGCAAGTGTACCTATAAGAATTTATGCTGGTTTGAAGACCAAATATTGATTTGATTTAGATTTTTCTTTTGTTCGCTCACTTTGCATTTTGTAAATTGATAAAAATAAACAATCATTATTTATATTTCTGAAAGCATTCTTTGTTTACAGCATTTTTTCACACCTGCCTAAAACTTTTGCACAGTACTGTATTTCTTTGCATAAATCAGCTCTTCATCATGCGCACCACCTCTGGTAAAATCGCCTACATCCTCAGTTGAACAGATCAGAGGAAACTACCCCGATAATATAATGGCCTATGCCAAGAGTGTGTGAATTAGGCCTTTTTGTTTTTAAAACTTGAAAATATGACATTTTATTTTAAGAGGGTGATGACATGGAAACCAATTTCAAAACACAGTTTTTGATTTTGCCCTTTTTCCTGAGTTAGAACAAATTCTTCATTAGAATAGAATGTCTGTAGCCTCTATGCTCCATTAACTGAATGTGACCACTATACTTAAATGTAAATGTTTTATTTTATAGGAATGCATTAATTAAATTTAATTTAATCATGAACAGAGTTTTGATTGACCCTGCAGAACTCCATCAGTCAATCTCTATTTGTTGCTGTGTTCTCACATACTTCAGATGGCACAAAAATGCTCATTGTGTTAAATGCCTCATGTAGGATATGAGTCACCAAGTTTCATGTGGTCACTGAGTCTCATTCAGTCTTATTGCATGTTTAATCCTCTGCATTTTAAAGGGAAATTCCACTCAACTCAAATTATTTCAGCATGTTGTTCCCAGCACTGCCCATCAGTTGTAGCAATTTTAAACAATAATAATCTGAAGGCTATCTATTTGCATTGGGATGGGCACACTGTTTGTAAGCCTGCCCACTCACAAGTTTCACAGGCTTTAGTGTTTGAAAAACACAAATTGCTTGGCTGGCTAAGAAACAATACATTAAACAACATTACGCAATACGCAACAACATTGAAGACGGTGATTTACTGCAGCCTGTAATCTGATATTGGAGAGCAACTATAACCCAATTTATGTTTCAATTATACAGTAGAAATTGATTGACAGATGGGTCTGTTCTTCCTCTTCAATATTTTTTTCTTGTGCTGTGGCTTGTTGTAACTTGTTGTAATGAGTTAAATTCATTTGGCCCCTGCCCTGTGTGAAATGACTTAGAGGAGTCTCTGACACATTGCTCACCAGCTTCTGCAGTTATAATTAGAAAGAAGTAGCATACTACACATGTTCTTTATTAATGCACTCAAAACATTAAGATATAACAGGAATAAATGTCACCTTGCTAAACATCATTTTTGGAAGTAGACTTTGTAATTGTGTATTTACTATATACGTATAGAAATGGGTCTTTCTAATACATTGCCCAGAATATTCTCTTTTGTTCTCAAAGCAACTTTTTTGTTTTTGTTGTATGTAATATAATCACTGTGGTTGGTCTGGAGTGGCCTCGTAACTGACATTTTTCCACTGACACAGTGAGTATTTAACTACACAACCACAATGAGTCTCAGCATTCTATCAAAGAGCACACAGCAAAACCACAACTTTGTCCCTTTAAGAAAGAATGCAAAATCAGCTATTTCCTGTCCATAACAAGCACTAAAGTTGGAAATGAATTACCCCTTGAGCTTGACAAAGGTTCAAAAACAATCCTTTTGAGGTAATCAAGTATGTCTTAAATATACACAATGAATAAAACTATCAATAATCAATCACAAATAAATGTACATTTGTCTGACAAAAATCAGCTCAAGCCGAAATAAATCAAAATAATCAATTTGAACATTGGTGAATTATAGTCAAAGCTGACAATGTTTATTTGACTACAGTTTCTTTGTAAATATATACAAAAAGTGACCTGGAAATGCATATTGATTTAAAATATTTACACTACTTAAAGTAAATTAAAATAGATATACCAAAATAATATCATAAATATAATATTATGTGACTATACAGTAAATTATGTACAAAAATGAGCAGGTGTGCTTGTGCTTGTTTAACATCAAATAGTAAGGTAAAGTTGCATTGCCCATTTCAGTATTTCTTATGATGCTGAGCAGTCCTTCTTCATGAAATGTTGCTACTAAATGATCTGAGGTTCTACACTTATCTTCTGTCATTCATTTTTGAAATCGTATGTTTTATCTGACTTCTAAACTTTCAGGGTTCAAACAGGAATACTCAACTTCCTGAAAAAATAGAAAAGAAAACTTTTAATAAGATAGAATAAATCTGGTGGATCAATGCAGTATAGAACAATTTAGAGGGTTTTATGTTACCTGCAAATGTTTCTCTGTAGGAGGTTTCAAGGTACCCCGATTTCCTGTAGTTAGTACAAAAATCTTAAAGACGTGCTTCACTAAAAATAAGGTGGTGCAAAACAATTCTGAACAAATTATGGGAATTAAATGAAAGTTACTTATAGAATTTTATTTATTCATTCATATTCACGCAGATGGATCTTTTAAATGATGAATTTGTTTTCAGATTTTTTTAACCAGATCATTTAAATATTTTTTATATTTTGAACATGAAAAGCACATTTTGATCTGAGAAACACAAAATGTCTGTAATGTGGCAAAGTGGCATTTGCCATTATTCTATACATATTATTTCTAATCATGAAATTATAAAATTATTATTTTAAATCTCCAAAAAACAGAACTTGCAAATACTTGTAAATAATGTAAGATTTTTATCTCTTACTTACTATTCTTACTTTTTATTCATATTTATTAGGTTAAAAAGTGTCAACTCATGTATAGAAATGTATAGAAATGTTTTACCTTTGTTTTGTTTGACCTGGGAATCCTTTCCATAATACCTGAAATGACATGTCAGTTAGTCAGTCAGTCATTATCTGAACCGCTCAATCCTTTTCGGCGTTGTGTATATAATAATTAGCAGAAAGGGTTAGGAATAATTAAGAATTACATTTTTACATTTACATGAATCAGAAACAAACCTATTAATTTGCATGTCCGTCGTCCTCTCTAAAAGAAACAGAACAACGAGATTAAACATAGCATAAGACCAACAACTGTTTTCACTTTGCTCTACTTTTAAATGAGGTCTGTGTATAACTTTATCCACCGTTAATAGTAAAGATGAACGGGTTAAACCAGTATGGTTTTACCGGACATAAATTAATTGCAATCAAACATAAGCACATACAGTATTTACGCTGATACACAACAGTCTCAGCTTATAGCCTATATAAGTTTCACCTTTATGTAAAGACACAGCAACAATGACTGTCACGGCAACAGTTAGGAATGCAGCTCCGGAGCCCGCGTACAGTAGCCAGGTACACATCGGGTCTAAATCAGCTGGGATGATGATGTGACAAAAGATGCATGAATGAATTGATAATATTTATTATTTTAATATTTTCTACTGGTGGCTTTAGTACGAGTGTCTTGCAATATGATTGTCTTGCTTACCATGCGGTACAAGAGATTTGGAGAGGCGTTTGCCTTCATACTCAACTACACATTCAACAGTTGATTCCATCCATTCCTCTGCAGAAATTGCAATTTGAGCTCTTGTCATTTCCACTGCTGAGTTGCTGTTATTGGTCCAGCTTGACTCCATCCATCCAGTGCGTTTGCTTTCGCCAATGCTCCAGTACACACTGACCTGGCTAGGAACAGCTCCTATCACCAGGCACTGCAGAAACACAGTCGGGTATTCGACGGAGCCAGTATTGGGCAATGGTGAAAGCATAATAATAGAGGGGTTTAGTGGATCTCTGCCTACAACAGACAACATTAGCCATTGAGTTTGAATCTGTTCATTACACAGGTTGTCATTATTCTTGGAGATGAAAGCTGCATAATGTAGGCCCATGGCATTCATGAAAATGAGGTGAAATGTGCTTTATAATTTGCTTATAACTCACTTGTGACGATGACCCTGGTGCCATTTCCTATCACAACAAAACTACTACTCAAAGCTGCGCAGTAATATATTCCTGAGTCTTGTAGTTCTGCATGAAAGATGGTCCGAGTACAGGTTTTTCCATCATTTATTAATGTAGTAGCTTCAGATTGCGTTTCCTCGCTCCTGATGTCCGTGAATTCCCCAGTCCTCGGGTTGACTTTATACCAAGCTACTGAATAGCAGTATTTAAATTTCAGCTCGTATGTGCATGTCAGTGTAAATTCGTCACCAGTGGACACATAAACAGGCCCAGCTGACTGCATTAACAGAAAAGAGTGAAAAGCTACAAGAAAAAAAAAAAGATTTTAGAAAACGTCTAACACTGAAAATTGCCCCCAAAACAAGTCTAGATTCCGGCTAACCCAAGGATATATAATATAATATAATATAATATAATATAATATAATATATAATATAATATATATAATATAATATAATATAATATAACTTTTATATCTTTATTGAAAGTGGTTATAAGTTTTGTTGCCTGTGGGATAAAGCAATTAGATTTCACATTATTTTTTTTTATATTAGCTACAATTGGCAAACAAACCATATACATGAAATGATTTTGAAGGTTTTTAATTGATAATATTAACTAATATTGATTAATTGTTCAATCGAACTGCAAAATATTTGAATGATGTTGTGTAAATTATTTAATGGACTTCACAAACATGAGCACATAATTTAAAAAAAATCTAAAAGATTTAAGATAGCTTGTTAGGATAAATATGAACCAGAAAAATAATAAGTAATGGTTAGGTGACTTTTAGATATAAGATTATTACTTCATATCTCAATCTTATGTCATCGTAATAGTTTTATCTTTACTTTGTTTTATCAATATTCATAAGTATTAAAATAGCAACATTTTAAATATTCTATTTAAATCTTGTTTGTTTGTTTTTCATTACCAATTTTTAACAGTTTGCATTTGTGCCCTTATTTGAAAAAGGAGGGAAATATGAAAACTTACTTTTCAAGGTGCAAACACCCCAAATGAACAAAACCTGAGCAATCATGTTGAAAGTTTCAAAGAATTGTGTCTACTACTGCTCTCTTATCTAAATCATCTACAGATGACACAGTGCAGCATCCGTCCCCTTTCCCTCAAGCTCTGGAGGTTAATTCTCACCACAGCACCACACCAACATGGGCTGTGAATTTTTTTTAGAGTTAGTGGATGTTAATGTGTAGGACGCTATAGCGGTTCATTGTGTCCTGAGAAACACTGTATAGGGATAACAAGTACATACCACTCAAACCCATTCACAACGATGAAATTTTGTGTATGTGTACTGGCTCATTAAAAATAATTTGTTTCAATGTAGGTATAATTTCATTTGGCTGTCTGATATTAAGTGCATATAGAATCTTCTGGAAGCTAATAGATTTTGCATTTGTGAGTAAAAATAATCAGGATTATTCTTAGTTGCTACACAGTTTCTAGACTCTGTAAAATAGCTCAGTTAAAAAAAATCCAAACTGCACTGTCAAAATATGATATATTTTGACAGTGCAGTTTGGATTTTTTTAATTGAGCTCAGACGTTGTAAATATATTTTACGTAGTCTAGACACTGTGTAGCAACTAATAATAATCCTGATTATTTATTTTAAAAATCCAAACTGCACTGTCTAAAATATAATCATATTTTGACATGTGTTAAAGTGGTGACTAATCGAGGACATAAAGACCAACATGGCTAAAAATTAGTAAAGATCAACTCTAATTCTAGGGCAGTTAGACTGAAGAATATTCTTGAGGGTGAAGCAATCATTGTAAAGCAATGAATAGAAAGCTTGTTTCCACAGGCGAAACACAGAATTTCTGATTAAACTGAATTTAAATTGAGACAGAATACTATCAATGGGAGGTAATTTAGACCAGATGCACCTGCTTGTCCGTTAGAAGGCCCACCTCTGATTTTCATCTGCTTTGATACTGCATATTGTTTTCTGTGTTCTAACCACACAGGATGCAGGTGATAACATCATTGCAGTGTAAGAACTGAGGGCCCACTCCACTATATGTTTACCATTGTGGTTTTTTGACCCTTCTTAAATATCCGCATCAAGTCACAAAACGTGAATCTTAAGCAATAGCATGCTCATGGTGGCATTGTTTGTTAAGTATAGTAAAGTCTAAGACTATGTTCACATTTGTAAGACGTTTTAAGAATAATTGCGTTTTAACCCGTTAATTAGGTTTATTGGATGGTTTTAAAAGTACTGTAGATGCTCAAGTCAAAAAAGGTAACGCTGTTATTTAAGTGGTAGCACACTTTGTACTTGCTCATGAACTTACTGAGATACTCATGAGGAAGGTACAATCCCTAAGCTCTGCCATCCAGGTGGTGCACATCAGCTGCCCACTGCACCTTCATGAACGGGTCAAATGCAGAGGTCACATTTCATTGTGGTGCACTGTTTGTTGTGTTGTAGTGTGTTCACAATGACAAATAATCACACACTTTCACTATATACAAACCTTATGTGGCCTTATGTGGTTATACTATGTTGGGAAATTATAATGGTTTGTTAAATTATAATGCTGAGAGAATACTACTATTCAATTAAAGTAGGTGTTTGATTTAGAATCGGCAAAAGTGATTTATAGACAGACACAAGGGGAAGAGGCAAGCCTTAATAGGGAGGCAGAAAGCAAGGAACAGATGTGAACCATAAGGTAACTGATTAAACCAAGCACAAACACTAAACTGATAGCAAGTGCCTAAATTACAAAAAAAGTGGATGAACAGAACAGGGCAAAGCGGAAGCAGGAACTAAACTACAGGTGTTACTGATAATATGATAAAGATCTAGAAGATGAACTAAGACAAACTAACCAATCAGGATTAACCAGGGACTGTCACGCGCACTCCGGGACAGAACAGAGGAACTTACTGACAGACAGACAACAAAATTACTGTCTGCATAAACATTTGAAGACCTTTTTTTCTGTATATTTATTTATATATAATTCTTACTCTTTTGTTTACTGAAAGATTTTTTAACCTAACTGGTTATTAACCTTTGTCTTTTGATTTGCACAGTCTCAAGATCGTTCAGGGTACAGCATAGGAGTAACCTCTGGTGGCCGGCTGGTGGAAGTCCAGGGGAGCCATGACATTATGACGTTGTTGTACATACAGCATTTTGGCTTTAATATAGCCAGCAACATCATTGTAGTTTAAGAGTAGAGTGACCACATACACCTTCCTTCTTTAATATGTTAACCATTGTGGTTTTTCTCCAATTTTACATAAAGCCTCAAGCATGCAAGTAATGACACACCCAAAGTGACACTTTCTGTCAAGTGCAGTGAAATAAAGTCTTAACTTTTGTTGTATTGTGTACTGTTTTCTATTCATTTTCCAGTTAAATATTTTTTATTAAACAATTGTTTTTAAAATCTTTTTTCTGGTACTTGTCACTTGTATGGCTTTTCCCACTGTTGCCACACATCACCTGAATTAAATAAAAGTCTTTCTGTATGTAATATTCATTCTGTGCTTACTTGCTCTTAACATGAACATTTTAAAGGAAAAGACAGAAGTGTTTAAGAATGTAAAAATGCAAAAGTAATCAATTACCTTAGCTGGTCAGAAAACAGATTTTATTTTTCAGCACATTGCTTTCTTATTCACTCAAAGAACAAAAAAGCCATAAAAACAAAACAAAACAAAAAACCTTTCATGTCTGCCTTAAAAAAGTTTTACTGCGCTGTCCAACACTGATCAGATCCAAACTTGCATACTGAACTTCCTATGAACACATAAACAAACAAATACAGATGTATTACGTTTTGTGGCCATATTTGTAAAAGAAATATTCTTTTTGAAAACGTTTTCTTTCTCATTTTTGTTTTGTTGAATATGTTACCGTTAGGGATGATCTCTCTGCAGTGTAGGTCTGTCGTTTCCCTGAGGGCATAAAAAAGCTTCACTGTGTTAATATATATTAAATGCTGGACATTACAATAAGAGTTAATAGGTAATACTTTTTTTTTTCATTTTATTCTTCTAAGTTATGAGTTGTAAAATAAATTTTACAATAATAAATTCTAAATTCTTTTAATATAGGTCATTCACATTTTGAAATAAACAAAAAAAAAAATTTTCCCCACAAACCCTTGGTTCTGATTTGACAAATAGATCAAATGAAATCTAGGACTGAAGGATGTTTACCATTTCGAAGTCTGAGGTGAGATTCCTTGTCATTTGATCTAAAATTACAATCTCAATATTAGAAAATATCTTCACAATAATTTTGCAATAATAAATTACTTGAAAAAAACACAAACCTTGCAGTCATGCAACTTTGTCTCCCTGGATATATACAGAATAACAGACACATTAGTTAAAAGTAACCACAAAAAAAACTCAGCTCTTAGGGCAATAACACTGTAAGTCTTACCTCTGTGTAAAGAAACAGAAGCAATGACAACCACAAGAATTAAAAATGCTGTTCCAGATACCAAGTAGAGCAACCCTACACAAAGTTGATATCGACCTGTATCCAAAAAGCATGTGTGTCATTTCAACTCCATAACATGACAGTAGACCTGCCTTCTATATTAGTTGCTTATAACACATTTTATAACCACCTGTTTTTGTGGACTCAGAAAAGCGTTTGCCATCCACTTCTACAATGCATTCTATGTGATCACTCTCCTTCCAGGTCTCAGAAGAAATGGTAACATATGCTCTGGTGAATTCAGGTGCTGAATCACCTTTGTTTGTCCATCCTGATTCTGTCCACCCGGAATGCACTTTCTGGTTAATTTTCCAGAAAACGCTGGCTTCACCAGGGACAACACCCATAATTAGACACTGGAGAAAGACCTCTGGACCTTCAGCTTCATCTGGGATGTACAGTGTGATTGTAGGTTGGGAAATTGAATCTGGGGATTGAGACACCTCATGTTCAGAAATGCATATGAATTGTGTATATGTTTATTGTTTAAAGAAATAAAAGAGCACTAACAAATTTGGGTGTGAAGACCACCTGTTACAATTACCCTGGTGCCATTGCCCATATAAATGACAACGCTGTGCACTGCAGAGCAGTAGTATATGCCAGAGTCCTCTTGGGTTAGGTTGTGGATGAGTCCTTTGCACGGTTGTGTTTTCTCTTTTGCTGTTGTAACTGCTGTGGTCTTTTTCAGCTCCCTTATTCTTGGATGCACCTTATACCATGAAATGGCATCACAAGGTGCCAGTATATTAGCTGTGTCACATTTAAGTTCAACTGTTCCTGCAAGTGGCACTTTCACTATTCCAGGTGTCTGGACAATGGATGAGCAATCACCTGCAATCAGGCAAAATCCAATAAGTAAGAGTAACCTAAATAAATCATGCATAGGATCATTTTAATCATTTATTCAACTCCACTTTATGCAAATTTTAACACTTAACCTATTTTAATTATTAATGCATTTTATTGTTGTGTAGTATTCTCATTTTATTTCTGTAAAGCACATTGAAAGGGATGAAAGGGAAGAAAGAAAGAAAGAAAGAAAGAAAGAAAGAAAGAAAGAAAGAAAGAAAGAAAAACCTGGGAGAAAAAAAAGAACAAAATATTAGGAAAGTTTCTAAGCAAATGTATAGATAGAAATACTTACATTTAAAAATGATTAAACAAAAAATAAATAGATTCCTTGCCATAGAAGGGGGCATGTTAAACAGATATAAGGACCATACCACCAGCATCCTCTCTTATCTACACTGATCTACCTCAACCCTTATATGAAGTTATGTATTCACTAGGCATATAATCCCACCCCTTTAAAAACTGCATGCAGCTTTACAAATGAATAAGAAAATGAAGACTGTATTGATTAAGAAAAACTCGATATTGCAGTTTGTAATGTAATTTACAGAATCTGGACAAGGCAAAACAAATGTATTTATTTAGTGCATTTTCATCCAATCTGCTTTTAAATATGAAAATAAAAAAATCTGTAAGCAAAAAAGGAAGAAAGAAGGAAACAAGGCACAAAGGATAAATAAGATAAAATATTACATAATAACATGAGGAAAACTGGAAAAGTGAACTTTTAGCTTATTATTATTATTATTATTATTATTAGTAGTAGTAGTGGTAGTAGTATTGCCATAACTATTGCAATATTTTAAAATGGACACACATTTTTATGTATCCAATATATTTCCGATATCCGATTTTATGTATATTCTTTTAGATCATGTCTCTTAATCAGCATACTTTCAGCCAAAAGGTTCTCCAATGCTGCTATAATATCTGTACAATCCTAAATTTCAGTCAGACTTTTTAAGAATACACTTCTATTAATAGACAGGATATCGAAATCTTTCATATTGAAAAGTGTCAGTCAATTTCCACTTTTGGCTTAAAATGTATATTTTGTGTCCTATTTATTTATATATTGTTTATTCCATATGCCTTATCTGTTCTTTGTTCTCTATTTCTTTTTGCACTGTATAAACTGGAGCCACGTCTTCTCGTCTCTCTGTATATCTGTACAATATATAGAAGAGATTACAATAAAGTTTACATTGACTATTATATTATATTATATTGGGGCAGTTGGTGGTGTAACGGTAGGGTGTTCGTCCTGTGATCAGAAGGTCGCAGGTTCGAATCCAGGGCCGGTAAAGTTACCACTGAGGTACTAATGAGCAAGGTATCTTCCCCGAGCACTGCTCCCCGGGCACTGCCCTTGTTAGTTGCCCACTGCTCCCTCACGGATGGGTCAAATGCAGAGATCACATTTCGTTGTGGTGTACTGTGTGCTGTGCTGTGGTCACAATGACAAATAATCACTCACTTTCACTATATTATGTGCAATTTTGTGCAAAATTGCAAAAAAGTGATTGACAAAGAAACTAGAGCTTGTATTTATGTCCAATGTCGATTTTTTTTTCTTTACATATCTGCTATTCTGTGACATAACACCAAAACGTTTTGCGTGTCAACGGCGGAGGCACTAAACCAGGCTTTTGATTTGCTGTTCCACCTTTGGTCTAACCACATAGGCTGTATGAAATGGCTAACAGGTTTTACTTTAGAATACAAGAAAGCGTGATGGTAAATGAGCTCCAGTACACAACGCCCACGGCTGCGTTTGTCACCGTCTGCATTTCCCGCCCGAGCAACGGCAATGTGACCTTTATCGTCAACACTGTAAGCCCTGAGGTTGCGCAAAGGCTGTCATGCAAACCCACAGAGGGACACTTATGCGCCCACGCAAACACATACACATAAATAGGAGGCTGTGTTAGGTTGTGCGGCATGCTTACCCCAAGATCTCCTCTGTTTCACTGGACAATAAAACAATGTCACATATCTAGTCATATATAGTCATGTCATAGTTCCTTTCCCACCTTTCAGCATGCTACAGGCATTTAGGGCAACCACCTATTTACATGCCTGCTCCCCGAGTACTTTATTAAGCGATGGTGGTCTGCACAAACTGGATGGAAAAAGAATCACCTCCTTCACAATATTCCAATTTTGTTGCTTTACAGCATTAAAAACACAAAAATTTTTCTAGCTTTATTTACTCTGTGCAACCTAGTACGTCAAAGGCCTAAGTCAAAAGGTTAATATTAATCAAAATGATCCAGATTTTAAAATCCCTTAATTTTCCATCCAGGATCGTATAATCCATCTTACTTTTGTCCCAGTTTTTCAAAGCAAAATTGGATTGATTCACTCTGATCCAGATACAAACTTGACCAAATCTAGATTACAAGTGCTTTAAATGGGACTGCAGTTGGTAGCATAACAGTTAGGGCATTCTCCCCCATGATCGGAAGGTCAGCGGTTAGAATAACAGGACCGGTAAAGGTATCACTGAAGTACTAATGAGCAATGTACCATCCCCAAGCAGTGCTCCGAGGAGCTGCCTATGTCAGCTGCCCTCCTTCATGAACGGGCCAAATGCAGAGGTCACATTTCGTTGTAGTGCACTGTGTGCTATGCTATAGTGAGTTGACAATAACAAATAATGACTCACTTTCACTCACTTATCACACTGAATGCTACTAAGTTCTTCATTTGGGGTATGAAAGCACAGAAGTTTGAACTATAAAACCAAGTTCAGACAGTTCTGCTGTTTTCTGTCTTGATTAGAACATTGTTGCAGCTATTGCACTGTCCTCCTGATTAACATACACATATATGTGTGCATACACTGCCAGAGGTGTGTCAGAACACTACCATGCTGTTTTGTGGGGGTGTGAAGTCTTTCTGTAGTCTTTATTTTGTCAATTAATTAGAAAATAAACTAATGGATGGTTTTCTTGGTCAACTGGGGCTGTGTTTCATTCTGTAACATTCTACCAGCTCCTTATTCTACAGCTTCTACAAGCTAGTCAGAGGCATTAGGTTTTGTAAGTGTTGTGGCAATAATGCCACAATGTGGTGAAAGAAGATGTACTTTTAATACTTAAGTATTTTTTAAAACAAGTACTTCAGTACTTTAACTTAAGTAAAAATTTGACTGTACAATTTTCACTTGTATTGGAGTAACATTTGACTAGTGGTATCTGTACTTTCACTTAAGTAATGAAGTTAACTATTCTGCCCACCTCTGGGCATAATACATCCATCCATCCATCCATCCATGGGCACATGAACTTATGGGCGCAAGGAGGGGGAATGAAAGAGGCTTAATATAATTCTTTGTAATTCTGTGCAAATTATAAATAAAAAATGTATATATACTAAATGATATGAATGTTGCATTTGACTAATTAAAATATAAATTACACTTTGTTTCTGAAATCCAACCTGAATCCACCCTATGGCTGGGATCAGATTTTCAAATCTTGATCCAATCCAAAAGCCGATTTGATTACTTTTAAACAACTGGGTAAAAAGTGAGCGATATAATGCAAGATTCAAAAGGTCACTAGACGTCCTCCGTACGACCCAGAATTCAGGATATTTAAAAAAAATTCTTGGCTTCGAATCTCATATTGTATTTCATTACGATAACATATACATTTGCGCCATCTGGTGGCGAATATAAGTAGCTAACGTTAAAGGATCAGGTAACATGCATTTCTCATATTCACCACCTGAGGGCGCCCCTTCACACGTTTAATATAACAAAACTATGGTTATGTGATTCTCATATTCGCCAGCAGATGTCGAACGTGTACAGGCAATACGAGCTCGCCGGCTTTTCTTGCTTGTACTTGTAGATAAACCCTAATCAACAGTGTGGCGCAAAGTAGCACAAAAGACTGGAGCTAGGTGTCCACGAAAAGGGTGCAAACAGGGATGAAAAACCCTTGGCGTGATGAAGACATGGTGCTCTATCCGTCGCTAAACACAAGCCTTAAGATTGACCTTGCAAATTGAATTTGAGGAGTTTACGTTTGTTTCAGCTATTGTGTGTGTGTTTGCTTTTGAAGAGAAGAGATTGAGAGACGACGGAGTATTATCTGCAGAGAGACCTCGACCACGTTTACACATGTGAGTAACGAGCCACGTTACACAGCTCAAACAATAACAAACCATTTCTGCATTTAGGGACTCGCGTTTTTAAATATTTCGGTATATTTTTGTAACGCCTCCGTGATAGCACTGCACACTCGAAGTGGTTTTTTCCCCTCACACAGATTCAGAATCTGTTATAACGTGCAGTCTGACTTATCTAACCAGACCCAGATTAAAATCCTGGTTATACCTACTCGTGTGTATTATCTAACGTCTGAGTTCATGGTTTTAATGTAACAGATGCGAAAATATCCATATTTTGTTGAATTTATAGTAAACACGTGTTTCACGCTTCGGGCACGTTTTGTTTTTCTAATATTTTGTAGCCGGGTTTTCTGGCGCTGGAGCATAACGTTATATTTAAATCGTAGTATAAACTTAGTGATTTAACTTTGTCTATGTGTTTATTAACTGTTCACTCTCGTTCTAATACTCTGTATTAGGCGTCTTGTAAGCTTATTTGGTAAAAATCGAGGACAACTGGACAACTTTATTCTCCTTTCATCCGAAAGGCTTCTTCAGTTTTTGGACGAGAGGGCAAAAGTCTAAACGAAACGGAAAGAAGTCCAGTTGTCTCCGTTTCAAGCTCTTAAGATTACGGTGTCCTTGACCACAGAGAACTTGACAGACTTATTTTGTTCAGGCCGTAAGTGTTGACCTCGAGATAAGTCATGAGACTGTTGGGGCTGAAAGAAGTTGAGTTAAAAAATGACACTGCGATTTTACCTGCGATGTAAAATTAGGTTAAAAAAATAGAATGATTGGGTGATTTTAAGGTCAATCTGTTTAGAAAATTAAAATATAAGAAAAATAATGAAAATGACTTTCTGAAGATGTTTTGAACGGTAGAGTGTGTCAATGACCACTTTCAAGGTGACAACTCCACATGATGAAAAAACAGTGCAGTTGCCTTAAGACTACAGTTTTCTGGACGACTGAGAACCAACACAGACTTATTTTGTTCAGACAGTAAGTGGTGACCTCGAATAAGTCATAAGACAGTTGGGGCTTTTGGTTCTGAAACTCTGAATGGAATTGAGTAAAAAAAATTGACATTGAGGTTTTCACCATGTCCTGAATGACTGAGAACCTACACCAACATGTTGTGAGTGACATGTCATGACTGCATGTCTTGCAATGTGACTATTGCTCATGAGTGATGACAGTGCTGAAGCAATATATTTGCTACCTTTACCAAATGCTCATTTCCTCAGTTTCCTACACTGCCTACGTTGTAGGCACATTGTCTGGGGTTAAGTTTGCTTGCAAACTGCCAAACCGTTTTGGCTCTTAACCAGACATGCTGCCACTTGGCAGGTTTGATCCCTAGCTGCCAACTGCTGTCGGAATATAAACTGCCTGATAAGCAAGAGAACTAAATGTGCCCTTGAGGTGCTTGTCTCTTGTATGGTATATATATATTTTTAAAAATGTGATCACAGATGCAAAAGTGTTTTCTCTTTCCTAAATGTTTTCTACCTTCTTTTTGTCACCCTTCATTTGGGGTTCCAGTCATATTTAGCAGGAACCAAATGGCAGAACAAGAAACATGCTTACCACACATTGGGATGATTCAGGCTAACAAGACTATACTAACTAGCAAGGTTAACTCGCATACTCTATTTACAACAACATCCCAGCATCTTCACTGTACACCCTCACCAAAGTGCTGTTCTGGGTTGTTTAGCAGGTCCAGCATTTCATGTTGCTGCTTTTAAGCAGTATTCAGTTGAGTCAGTAGGTCTTTCTAAGAGCTGACGGTCCTTGTCCCACCCCGAACCACACCTCAGCTTATATGCAGAGTTATTTTCCTTTCAGCATGTCTTATGTAAGTCAGTAAAGGCATTGGAGAAAGATAAAGATGAAAGCAGATTTGCTGAAAAGTCCATGTCTGGCCAGCACAGTTCAGGAGAGGATGGTTTACATTCCAAACAAGTATTTCAGCTAAACAGATAAGTAACAACAGCAAATCAAACTTTTCAATGGCAAATGTTAGCTTCTTGGTTGGGTGGGACTTTGTTAGTATTACTCATTGATCCAGTTTAGTGGGAAAATGTGAAACCTGATTGAACTGTCAGCCCTAGTTAAAATTTCCGTAGATGGTCATACAGATAGAAGTGAAAGTGTGTAGGTGATGCTTTTTACCCTTCAGTTGACTTCTGATCTGTATCACTTATTATCCCAGTAGTTTTATGTTCACTGCAACATTACCCTCCTATGTGTCATTTGCCACAGATGAACTTTGGGGATGTTCTACCACACACTCTTCTTCCATGCTGAGAGAAAATATAAGAGGGAGTGAATCAGACCTTTAGTATTATACACATTTCCTGGGACAACTGTTAAGCTGTTTGTGTGCATGAGTGTAGGCTTTTCTCGATTTTTGCTGCCTTGTTAGGTCCTTGGGTCAGCTGCTTTCTGCTACGCCCAACATAAGTTAAGCCTTTTGTAGAGAGATATTTGCTAGAGACAAGATTATTTTTCCTCCACCCATTTTGCCCTGCCCCACCCTGCCTACAAGGTTTTTCCTCCTCTTTTTCTTTTTTCCTCACTAGTGGTTGTTTGGGGGAAATCTTGTGATAAATTATTTAATTGGTAGGGAAAATTGATTTAAGAGCTCTGGTAAGCATTTGAGGAGTTCTAGATGTGACCCAAGTCATCTTTTTATGTGGCTTGCAGTTGAAGCTGTCGCATGAAAAAATTCAAAGCACTCTTTCATACTGTTCCAGCAGTCCTGTCACTGCTCATTTACTTAACGGTTGTTTCTGGCCCTTAGGTGTTTCTCAGGTTAACATTTCAACCAAAATGGTCTCCTCTCATTGGCTACCTTTAAGCTCTGCAAGTACTGATAATTATTTTGATTGCATTTCTTGGTGTCAAATTCTTTATCTACAGTATGATCAGGTTCTATATTTAGTTCTTGAATTGAATGGACTCAACACCCTGGCAGTTGCTTTATCCATGTAAAAAATATGGGTGGAGCTTTTTGGGCTATTTAAGGTCTTCAGATCACGTCATGATGGAAACCATAGTAAACATTTTACAGATGGAAGGGTTTAGCGATTTTCTGTCAATTCACAGTCCAGTCTTTTTCAGTGGTTTGGACACATACTTCATTAATGTCAATTCACAGTCCAGTCTTTTTCAGTGGTTTGGACACACACTTCATTAATGTGACTCACTATATGCAGTTGTGTACTAGATTCGTACTCATAAATGTCAGCTGTAAAAGAGAGGTTACATGTGTTTCCTGTTTAACATATCATGAGATTTTAATCTTTCTTAGAGCTCATAGAACCTTCAACATATCAAAGTCTCTGACCTAGAATTGCCTAGGTTTACTTTACATTATAACAATGTCATTACCCACTGGCCCGCAATTGTCCAGTTCAATTCTTTTGATCGAAAAATCTGTGCACAATGTTACGTGTAAAATAAACAAAGCTAAAGACAAGCCCAGTGTTGTTACAGACTGATCTGTGAAAATCTGACTTTAGCAAGTTTTTACATCACCAGTTGAAGGGTTTTTCACATGCATGCTCTATGTAAAAGTTACAACACTCATTGAGTTACTTTGTTCTTTAAAGGAAGTAATAAACGGATATGAAGCCAAAGGGCCTCTAGCATTACATGTAAGAAAGAAGTGCATACCTACAAGAACAATTATCTTTTTAAAGTCAATGCCTGTAATTTTGGCTTAAAGAAGAAGAGCCTTGATACTTAAAAATTCTGGGTTCATGTTATTCTGGGTCAATGTTACCTGTTTTGTCTGGATGCCAGTGCCTTACTAGTGTACAACGTTACAGTTAATCAATATGTCAATATAATCAGTATAAGTTCTACCTCCAGCACTAGCCCCACTGGGTCCCTGAGCAAGACCCTTAATCCCAAATTGCTCCAGGAAGACTGTCCATGAAATTAGGACATTTGTTTGCCATTTGTTTCCTCAGTTTAGATGGATTATTTAATTACACCGTATTCAGCACATCCTTTAAGAGACAATGAAGGTATTGTGACTTTAGTTTCTTTTTTTTAATACCAATATTGTAATTTCTGCAATGTTATGTTGGTTAGCTACCAAGAAGTGAGTTAGTCACTGACTTTACTGCTGACTTAAGAGATTTATTACTGCTTATGCAGTCTTTAGCTCATGTTTGAAAGGCCTCTTAGAAAATGCATACTCTCAGTTTTATTGCAAACGCTTTAACTTGATGCTGTGTCTTGGTTTCTTTAAGTATTTCTTTCTTTAAGAGAAAATCCCTTTTCAATCTGTCTATTTAGAAAGTCACTTGGGGGCCTTTTTGGACCTGGCCAAGAAGCATTTTTGCATTCAGCCTAACAGTTGGAATAAGGATTAGATCAATTTTATAAATATAAATAAATTATAGTTTTATAAAATATATATTTTCTAGGGGTGTGACGAGATTTTGTGCCATGAGATCTCACAGGAATAAAACGTGACTGTATGTCTTGTCAAGGTGAAAAGCTTTCTCGTGTAATAGTATGACGCTATTCATGCTCGCTTGACTTGTTACTCTGTTATAAATGTACCAAAAACCAGCGAGGAGAAAGCTGATTGACTGATTTTAGTCTTCAGTCAGGTGGCTGATATGGTTCCAAGGTCATATACCAAATATGAAGACACATTCTTTCACTATGACGCCAAAAGAAGCAAAAAGAAGAGGAGTTGTGAGTTATTTTACATTTCCGTTGACATTTTCTAACTGTAGCTATTAAACTCCCCTAAATCTTTTTTATTTTATTTTACAGGGATTACACCGCTAACGTTTTAATTAACATGTTCATTTTAAAATGTACATTCTGATTATTTAATTAAATGATTTAAACTTAGAAGTTGCGCTGATGCACAGTAATGGTGTGAAGGGATACATGAGGAATCATTCAATAGAGAGTCCAGTCAGTTGAGTTTCTAAATGCACGTCTTTTTTGCAGTTGACTCTTTGTCTTTGTCAAGTAAAAGGCCATATTCCAGTCATTTTTCATCATTGAAGTAAAAAAAAAAGTGTTTGAAATCTAGTCTCATGAGCTGAGTGTCTTGTCACACCCCTACTATTCGCTTGTTTATATTTTACTTGGATGCTGATTTTTTGAGGGATGTCAGTAGGTGCCTATAAATTGAATTTCTGTTCTACAGTTGTTCTAGAAACTCACACATATCAGTAAAACATTTAAAATAGTTCTAAGTAATTAGAGCAAAAACAGGAAAAACAACTGATTGAATTCTTTTCCCCTACTCCAGTATTAATAATAATAATAATAATAATAATAATAATGACGCTCTAGAATCTCAAATAGAGTAAGGTCTATATCTTGTCAACCTTGATGTGACACTTCAGTATGGCATCAGCTACTGCTGAAGTAACTGGTGGTTTTATTTATGGGCCTGTTGAGCCTCCTCTGGGCTTCACAAATGGCCTCTTGTTGGTTAAACCTATTAGGGAGATTGGAACACAAATGGCCAGCAGTAGCAAGTGAGTGTGCACCTTGAACACTGATCTTTGTCCTGATTAAATGAAACAGATGGTTCTGTTTGACCACATGGGTGTCCGTTACATTTTGGCACTGAATAGTTTTACTTCCTGATGCAGAAAAAAATAATATTGTTCAGTAATGCTACAAATAAAATATACATTGATATTAATTATGAATGCATAATGTAATTATTTTGATATTTTACCTCATTCATCAGGAACTTCATTTTGTCTTGCATTTGTTCTTAAGAAAGTGCCTAGGAATCCCCCTTGTAATTGAACGTGCAGGCCTGTTCTTAATTGGCTCCGTTAAATTCTCCGCAAAAGAGCTGAGACTGCAGGGCTGCACACAAGTTGAAACATGAAGTTGACAGAAAATTCTTAACATAAAAAGACAGGGGACCACTGGACTGCAAATGACAAAAATCCAATAAAGAATCTGCTACAAGGCATGCTGCATACTTGTCACAATACATGGGCCAGTATGAGATTCTGAGGGTATCAAAGTCTTAAGCAAAAATATCACGGTATAGCTAATGCAAATCTAAAATCTGTTATTTTAAAATGTTTGAATAAAAACCATTGAACAGAAATTATTTCATGTTTAAATAATAAATGTAATATTTTGAACATTAATAAATGATGTAAAGTGAGTGTGTCCACTTGTTTATTTTACATAGGGCAAGGAACGTTAAAACACACTATCCATCTGGAGACTTGAACACATGCTGTATATTATTATAAAATATTACCAGGTTTGGCTGACTCTTGCATGAAACACAATTATGACTTAGAAAGGCGGAAATAATGCGATGGGTGAGAAGAGACTGTACTGAAAGGCAGTTTTCGTTTAGAGAAATATCCAGATGGAATTTTAGATAAGTCTCAGTTGTTTGCAGCTTTAGGCAAGTTAAAAACTTAAGCTCAGTGGCAAGCCAATAGGGCCTATTTACCAGTCGAGGATTTAGCCTAGTCTTAGACTAGCTTGTAGTTTGAATGGTAAATCTCCATTGGTTATACAACTTAGTCCGAGACTTAGACCAGGCTTAATCCATGAGCAAGAAACCAGCCCGTAGTGTTTCTTACACCAGAGTTAAACACCTGACTATCAGAGCTGGTTGCAAGCTTTTTTTAGGACAGTGTTATCTTGAATTTGACAAAGAGTGATTATAGTGCTCCCTTTGATGGCGGACCGGTAACTAACACATGCCTAATAGTTACTAATGCATTGTGTGAAATTTAAGTTTCTTTTGAGGTGGAACATAAATATTTGTAACTGTAAATGTGATGGAAATACAGTTATACATTATGCTCATCATGCAGCTTTAGTATTTAAGATGTCCTCTGTCCTTCAGACATTTGTTTAGAGATTCATGCTCTTCTGTGATGACAACTGCAAAAAGCTTTATAGTGATTTTTGTCAAGCTTTGAAATAGTTATTTGATGTGAGTTTAAACGATTACTTGGCTCTAAATTGGTCCTTTTCCTGCTACTTGAATTTGAATTAATAGATGAATTGCATAAACCTATTTAATTGTTTTTAAATGTATGTGCAGTTTAATGCAGTTAAAGACATAAAGAATTGATTTGTCTGATATATTTTGTGTAAAAGCCCTCTGCTTTGGAAAAAAAATCAGCAGGTCAAAATAAAAATAGGTATATATTATATAAATATCTTATCCTAAGTATTATCTTATCCTGAAGTTTGAAATGTATCTTTTTACTCTTCTACTTTCTGTTAATGAAACTCTGTACATTATTAGTTCATGATATTGAGTAAATATGCAGCATGAATGCCCCCTCTGTTGTAATGGCCGGAACCTGGTCTTGTGATTGAAGTGACTCAGTGGCATGTATCTCTCCCAACCTGCGTTTGTCAGATGCTTGTCAAACTTGTTTGAGTTTTGAGATTTCTCAAAGTAAATGAACTCCAAGAGAGCAAATTATCCTTCCTGTAATAAGATATTTTTCCTCTTTCAAATCTAGTTACGTGAGGAATTCAGTAAGAAGTGCAAATATTGCAACAGCAGCCAAGTGGAGAAAAACCACAGTGGTCAGGAGCTGTTCTTGATAGTGGTTAGTGACACTGTTATTGAGAGCTGAGGCAGATTGCTGATGCAGATTATTGGCTGGATCTGTGTGAGGTTGTGCACCTCCTGTACCGACACACCTTACTCAGCTCGGCCCTGTTTCTCCCGAGAGCCTGCTGACACATCTGTGTTAATCCTCCCATATAAAGTAGAGATGGGTAATCTTGTTATGTATGCTGATTGGAGAGGTTCTGTCTGAGGACTGAGGCTGTGTTCACTAACCTAAAACAGTATGGCAATATATTGCAAATAAGATCTCAACACAATTCAAATTGAACCAGTAAAGGCTAATAACAGCGAGACCTTTGTCTTTCCTTGGAGTTGAGCATTTCCGATCTTGTTTCATGTCTCTGTAAGGCCACCTTATTCTGTTCAGGCAGGTTCTTCTCTATTTATAGTAGCATTAGCTGTGCTCGCGTATTATGGGCAGCTAATATCTGGGTTTCTGCTTTTGCGGTTTGAATGAACTTGTCTGGTTCTAAGGTCACCTGTGTCTTTTGTTTCCAGTGTCTTTTTTCAGTTCCCATACCTACCAGTTTCTTTGAATTCATGTGGCTATGCCAGTGACTTCCAAGACATTTTAGACTAGGGCTGCGCAATATGACCGAAATCTCATATCCCGAGTTCATGTGCTGATCAGGATATATATCAAAATATAGCGCATTTTCTGTAATTTCAGTGGAACATTCACAAGCGAAATCTCTTGTCTGTGCAGGCTCATTTCCGTCTACACACACGCTAGAAACATTCAACATGCGCTTATTTGGAACCCCAAAGGTGCCACAATCTACCTATATTGTTAGTATTTTTGGCACCTCTGGCATTCCATAGACATAAGCTCCAGGGCAGGCATAACGGAGCGTGCGCGGAGTTGTTTTGAGCACACTTGTAGGCAGAATAGTCTCAAGATTTTGCTTGAGAAAGCTCCACAGAATTAAAGCACAAATATAATGTCATAGTATTCTCTGTGTCTACATTCATGTGGTACCACGTTTATGGCATTTAGTAGATGCTCTTACCCTGAGATAACGTAATTACACTGCCTACATGCAGGTAGTCTCTCTGGAGCAAGTTGCGGTTAAGGGTCTTGCTCAGTTAAATAAAGCTGAATTTAAATCTATGACTTCCTAGTCCATAAGCAAGGGTCCCGCCTCTAGGCCACCTCCACAGCAGTGTATATCTTTTCTTATTTTGTTATTTTTATCTGATGCTTTTTGTGTTAGACTGACTTCTTGTGGTAAATACTTCATACAATGTTCATTAGGGGAGTAAATCATGATACTGTTTGAGTGGACAACTCAAATTTACAATTACAATTGCAATTTTTAGGCCATATTGCCCAGCCCTTGTTCGCATTACAGTTGTTGGGTGCCTGAGCAAGACCCTTAACCCCAAGTTGCTCTCAGGGAAAGTGTTCCTGAAATTAGGAGAATTGAAGTTGTTCTGAATAAAAGCCTCTGCTAAATGTAAAATATAATTTGACATATTTATTTCAGAGCTACACCTGACTTTTAAATGTAATACTCTACTCTTTAAAAAGTAGATCTCTCTTTCTGTATAAAAACATGTTACATTATGTATGATGCCTGGTCAGAGCTTTTTGAATTGGTGCTATGAGCTTGTTGATCATTGAATTGATGTATTGTTACACCCCTAATGTTATGCAAAGCTTAATTTAAAGCCATGTAACTTAAAATAAGCCCATATGCAGAGATAAAGAACTTCGTATGTATATATCTTTAGGGAAATTCTGACAACAAATCATGTTCTTTTTTTGAAGTGCGAGGGCATTCCTGTATTCTGTATATTATCATGTGATGAGCGCTTATGGATAGTCATGCACATGGTTTTACCGCCAAGTATTTCTTTTGCGTGACCAATTGCATCTTATGTCCGGTTCCAGTTTTGAAAGAGGAACATATCACGCTTAAAGGAAATGATGACTGCCCAGTTGATGTTCCTAATTTTCAGTTAACCTCCTTCTCTCGCTCTCTCTTGTCTTACTGTAGCTGATGAGATGACGGCAGCTTCCTTTAGACACTGGCAGCAGCGTGTCTGTGTGCAACACATCTCTGGTTGGATCTACAAAGAGCTACAAACCAGTGAAGAGACGAATTCTCAAAGTTAGATGACCTCTTCTGCCTCCTTCACATTCTCACCATCCTCCTCCGTGTAGAATGGCACGCTTGGGACCGATTAACGTCTACCTGCTCCTGACAGCCTTTATCAGCGACTCTTTGAGTCAAGTTATACCACGATTGACTTTTCCTATTGGTAAGTTGCTTGGTGGCTTTTCAGCTATTGGAATACATGTTTGTGATTTATAAAGAGAGTATTTAGAATAATACACTGTGCTGCCGAAACATGTAGTAATCATTGATAATTTGTGGTGATTGTGAGTAGTAATTAATACGCCAAGTACTAATAAATATCCAATCAACATGGTTTGGTACAAACTAAATTTAGGAAATTAGAATTATGAATGACATATACTGTATGGGAAGGTCTGTTTCTGAGAGGACTGTTTAACATGCTTATGAAATGTTTAAGATTAGAAAAATGTTATTTAAAGCAGAGCAAGCTGTAAAACAATGTTTTCCTACCTCTGACTCTCTAGGGACATTTTCTCAAACTGAAAATTAATTACTTTTTGCACTCTTGTTTAATCTTAACATTTCTTGCTTTTTTGCTGACTCCATGAAACTCATGCTTTGTTAATATATATATTGCCTTATATTAGACCAGTTGCAGTGGAGAGGACAACCTGATTTAATTTGATCTTTAGCAACAAAAAGCTGGAATTAACAGTTAAGTTTTACTTGAAGTTTGCTGGTTGTGTTTATTGAATCTATAGGTTAATGTAAAAGCTGAGAGCTCACTGTGGGCTGTGTTCTGAGTAGTGTTGTAATGGAGGAGTTAGTATTTGAGATTATGTTAGTAAATAAAACATTACATTATCTTTTTAAAAAGATTTCTTTTATTCTATGAGTGCACTGTATTGTAAGAGTCAGGAAGTGCTTCCACTGTTGTCTTGCACAACACATTGTTCATCCACGATTGTGTCCTTTAGACTGCTTTGCATGTGTGCTGACTAGTGAGGTTCAATTCTCTGGCATATATTTGATAGGAGATGCTAAGTAAAGTAAACTGTATGCAAAGTAATTCCAAAATACTGGAAGCTGTGTGAGACAGAACGCGGGGCTCTCCTGAAATACTGGTGCATTACTAACAAGGAAACATAATGAGGAAAGTTTCTGGCATAGCAGCAAGGCTGTAGTTTTGATGTAAATTGCCTTTATTACTTCAGTTATAGAGGTTTTTGTTAC
This sequence comes from Distichodus sexfasciatus, assembly GCA_032718565.1. Lineage (NCBI taxonomy): Eukaryota > Metazoa > Chordata > Actinopteri > Characiformes > Distichodontidae > Distichodus > Distichodus sexfasciatus. The sequence continues at coordinate 2,706,819 of JAVGVS010000016.1, forward strand.
ACTGGACAAAATCCTCTTTTTTGGAGAGGTTTTTTGTTGCTCCTTTAGAATTCAGTGTTATTGACCTTTTTTGAAGCCTTGTTCAGATTAGAAAGAATTTTAATCTGCTGTGTTTGATAACAGCCTTTTGGTGCAGTAAAGGTATAATGGTTTATGTTTTACCTCTAAATTGACTTGCCTAATATGACAGTCACTTGATTTTATTAGCAAGTAGTAATTTTGATTATAATTCTGATTATAATAATCTCCTGATCCAGTTTTTGGCTTTGACATATTTTTGAGGATTCAGAAAAGGGAATTGACCTTGTTTTGTTTTGTCTGGACAAAAAAGGAAAGAAAAGTGGCCAAGAAACTGCTGATGTTGGTAAAATGTTTGTTTCTTTATTGTGGCTTTTAAAATAAATGGGGACTTTGCTCTTGTAAGGCCAAGAGATATTTAATAGAGACTCTATTCAAAAGTTCTGATAATGAACTGGTGGTTGTCTAAACTCCTTTAAATTCTGCCGATTAAGACACAAGATGTCAATGTGTGAAAGCACACAGCAGTTGCATGCTCAGTCTTGTTAGCTGTTGAGTTCCTCTGGGGTTTATAAAGCTCGGTGGTCTGGGCTGCATTTTCAGTTTCCTAGTACTACAAGGCTAATTACACCTGCTGCCAAAACACCGTGAGCCATATGGTGTGATGGACCCGGACCTGCAGAAGTACTGGAGCAGGTTGATGCTGTGATGATTGACCTTTATTGAAGTAAAGGAATACAGTGAGATTCTGTGGTCTCATTTTAAAAAAATTAAAACACACTTCTCCGTTCCCTGTTGGAGACTGAGGAAGTAAGCACTTTAACCTGTTCACACAATACATTGGGCTGAATTTTTCAGCTTTAGGTTTGGATATTTTCCTAATAGGTTTGGAAAGTTCTGATATGGTATAATTTGCTTGGGGTGAAATGTTCATTTGCACAAAGCAAGTCAATTCCATTATCTGTGACAACTTAAAATTTTGACAATACATTGCATTTCTTCAGGACATGTTAGATTCATGCTTAGAATGTTCCCCAACTACTGCTGGGCGATAAAATGATCCTGGTCATATTTGGAAAAATATTTTTGGATGACAGCTTAACTTTTGATAAGTTGTTGAAATGCACAGTGTATGCGTTCTATTACGTGAGTAGGCACAATGTTGGAACGGGACAACTTTGTTGCATGTTGCAATTATGGCCCACCCCTAGTTAGAAGTTAATGTTATACTGTGAACGTTCACAACACAACTCAGATGTGAGGAACAATGGTGTGTCAAAATGAAAGCACCACTGTAATCTTTTTTATTGTGTAATCATCCAAGAAGTTTATAGGTATTTGTTGTGTACATTCCATTCCAAGTCAAACTTAAATATGGCTCCAAAGTTTGACTCTGCCATTAGTCAGAGGAGGTCACAAAGTCTCTCAGATCTTTAAGTGAAGGCTCCAACTTGCGGGTTCGGGGCATTTGGTACCATAATGCATAGGGAATTGACCCCATGATCAAGTCAAGACCCGGTAAAGATACTATTGAGGTACTCCTGAGCAAGGTAGTATCCCCAAGCACTGCTCCCTGAGTGCTGCTACAAGCTGCCCAATGCTCCTTCAAGGATGGCTAAAATGCAGAGGACTGTGTCCCTAAATCACTCACGCTTAAATTATTAAATTCACTTAAATCTGTATTAACTGTATAATCTGTATTCATTAAATCTGTATGTGAATTAGTAACATTGGTCGGCATAAAGTGCAACGAGAACCTGAAATTCTGTATTTTTACAGATTGGGAAAAAATATGATGTTTATCTCCATATTGCCCAGCTCTACTCTACACATACGCATGCAAACACATACACACACACACACACACACACTGAAAAAGTTGTATACATTGCTGTGAAAATGTGGCCATTTGTTGCTAAGTTCCCAACATGGTGTTGAGTTTCACATCCCCATTCTGAAGGGATCTGGCCACCATGGCAGCTTTTACACCCAGTCCAGCAGAATCCTCCATTCTCTTCACATCTTATTAGTTTCTTGTAGATGAGCATTGCCCTTGAAAAGCAGTTGTTTTCAGGTTACTGAGCTGACCTAAAGAGTTGGCTGACGGTAATTAGGAAGGAAAGTCTGAGGACATGTTTTTATGTTCAGTTTGGGTGGGACCTGATGGATGACAACTGGTGTTCAGTGACTATGTGAGTTAAACAGTACAAGGAGCTGCCTGCATACTATAGGAGAAAAACTCCCAGAACTAAACTAAACTAAACCAAACCAAGACATTTGGGCACATTTGACCACTTCAGTTCTCCATTTACAAAAATGCTTATGTGAAGTTCTGAAATTCAGGCATGACTGCACACTGAATGGTTGGTGGTGATACTGTGAACGAACTGAAATTTTTGCTGCCAAGTGTCAGAAACAGAAGTGAGGTGAGAAGAATGAACTGCCAGTTTTGAGAGATCTCTGGTCAAGCCTTCATATTATTCTGTATTTTTAAAATAAAATATAACCCAGATTGCTCTTGTTAGGAAGGCAAATTCATTTTATGCAATCTAGAAAGTCAAGTTAAAGCCTTCATCACCCCTTTCTTTTAGTTTAACCTAGAGACCTTTGCAGAACTCATACAATTCTATTAAACAGATCAGGGCTTCCCAGCTCAGGACTCATTGAAATTTCGACAGTTATTATCAGTGTTTCCCCCACTTACTACAACAACAACAACAAAAAACCCAAGTAAGTCTTCCACTTTAATGAACACTGGCGCAGCTATAAACATTATATGATAGTAAGAACTGTATATCATTCTCTCTTTCACTTATAAATGTCCTGCACTCAAAAACAAACACAACACATTCAAATGTTACTATTTTTTTTGTGCTCAGTTTTCTACTGAACATTTTACGTCCCTGGTACAAAAGCAGTACAGCTGAAGCAGACGACCCTTTCCAAGCTTTGAGCAAAAGTTACAGCATCATGTTTAGGACAGTGGGCCTCATCTGTTCTTAAGTAGAAATTTGTTCTTAAAACCCATGATGTTCACGAAGACTCAGGCATTTGCCTTTTTTATTAGAGATTTTTTTTTACTGAAGAGCGCTCATATGCAAATGTTAGTGCATGCCTGTTTGTGCAGAAACTGAGCTTATTGTGCTTTGTTCAATTCCACATACTTCTAATATAGTATTTTAATGCCTTAGCTTTCTTAAAAACAAATTTTTACAAAAATATTGCTGAATGAGATCCATTGTTAGTAAGAAAGTGTAGTTGCACAGTGTTTGCTGACCACATTTATGTGAGCTAAATATGAGCAAAGGTTGTGTTTATTGTAAAAACAAGACCTGTGAATCAGCCCTGAGCAGCTCTTTAGTGCAGAGGTGAGTATTTTTGAGTAAGCCGTGATGCGTGTGCAGGCCTTGGGAGGAATGTACTAAATCCTCAGGTCTAAACAGTTCAACTTACGCAATAACTCCTCTTCCATGATTCCTGCTCCAAAACACTGAACCACTAGTCAGCGTTGAATTCTGAGAATTTGAAGGAGCGGCAAAGGTTCCATAACAAACTCCTGGCTTTTTTTTCTGCTTACGTAACCATACTTGTAGTCCAATAGTTATTCAGAATGGGATGACGTTGTTGGCCACATTATTATGCATGTAGTGTTTTTATCTGTTGGTGTAGTGTGGCTTTTAAATATTAAAATCTGTATTTTAAATACAGATAAATTAGAGTATAAAATGTGTGTTCTGTTTAAAAGTCTTTATAAAATGTGTTTATAGGTGTTAATAACATTGAATTTCAATCTTGTAAGAAGAATCTTTATTCATTTGAAAGTTTTCTCCATTATATCATTGTCATAATTTGCTTACCTTGAATTTCAAGGTCCAAGATCTGAAAGATTCCTGCACTTTTAACCTTCTGACCCCCTAATGGCAGATGCAGAATAATGAAGCTGATTTGGTTGAGAAATCAGGTTTTTTTTCTCTTGTCTTGTTGAAAATGTACATAAACTACAGATGATTATAAAAGACAAATATGTCATTGCACATTACTTTTTTGACCTTTTACAAGCATCCACAAAGGTCCTTGTAAACCTTGTTTTGTTACTTAAATCTGTGGTCTTCTTCAGTTCTGTCTATACAGTTGGAAGGACAACTGGTAGCGCAACGGTTAGGGAGTTGGCCAAGTGATCGGAAGGTTGCTGGTTCAAGTCTCAGACCGGTAAAGGTACCACTAAGGTACTTGTGAGCAAGGTACCGTCCCCAAACACTTCTGCTGGGGGGCTGCCAAAAGCTGCCCTTTGCTCTTTCATGGATGGGTGAAATGCAGAGGTCACATTTCTCTGTGACGCACTGTATGCTGTGCTATGCTGTGTTGACAGTGACAAAGAATCCCTCACTTAAAAATTCACTTAAGACTTAAATGTTTTACATTTCTTTCCACAAGATTCTACTAGTTGCATGTTATACTGTGCATCATCAGACAGAGGGACACACATTGCTCCTTAAACAGGAAATTCAGTAACCTATTTTTCATTTTTCCTATATGGTTAAGTTGACCCTTACAGACTTTGATTTCCTCGCAGATCCATCTGTGCCATACATTTTGGGACATTTTTATCTTCTTGAAATATATGATTTTCTTGATGTCAGTTTATTATTGTCTGCCATGTGCTAAATTTTAAAATGAGATTGTTTGATTAGAAAATGGAGATTGAGAAAAATCATGGCTGCTTTTATGTCCAAAGCAAAACCACAAAAAATCCTTCAGCAATGCAGTGGCCTCCTCCATATCTGTGGCGGGAATGAGATTCACAAGCACATACCAAAAATTAAAAGCTCTGGCCATTTTTTTTCACCCTCATTTTCTTAATAGAGGTTTGCCTTTTAATCTGAGTTGTTTCCAAAACAATCCAAAGTGTTTGTGTAGCAGTACTTAAAAAAGCCTGGTGCAACAATGTTCCTGTAGAACATTAAGACAAATAGGCAGACCGTGATAATTAGGTGCTGTTTATTTATTTTCTTTCAGTATTTTAATTAACCTGAATAAAATTATATTTTAAGGTAAATTTGATCAGTTTTAGCTTTTCATTTTAGGCTGTTCATAATGGGAATCCATCTCAGGGAATTTGTGATATAGTTAAATAATGAATTAATTATTAAGATTCATTATTTATTTATTATTATTTTAGTAATATTTTATTAGAGGCAGTATGGAAATGTATTGTTATTAAGGGCCTCGTTGATCTCACTGCTCTTTTGGTCTGCTCAAACAGACCAACTACGTGAAGTTACGAAAGTCTGAAAAACTCGGCCACAAAACCCTCATCATGCTCAGAGTGACTTTAAAAAGCTCTCGAAATGTTCATCTTCATTTTTCTACCCTAGTATTTCCGTCCCCATATAGCCCCCATCAGGCAGACCCCCATAACTCAAGATAAAAGAGATGGCTTCTTGTGGTTTGTTCCGCAGCTAAATGTGTGAAACTAAACTTGCTTAGCAGACACGGCTCATACTTTGCTGATGCTAGAGAGAGGAACATGATCGCAGACTCTTATGAAGAGCTGAGCTTTTAAGAGCCTCAGTGTATTAATGCAAACCCTGTAGGTTAGAAGACTAACTCTATCACATGACTAAGCCCACTGTGGTTTTCTGAAGCGCACATCATGCTTTTTTAGCAGTCGGTCGTGACATCTGACTGCTTATCTTGAAAGACTGTCGGTGTTTTGTACTTCCTATTTTATGTCTGATGAACCTCTTTCAATGAGTGAATAGCCCTTTCATGAACAGCTACATTCCTATAAACATGTTTGACCGTCTTGACCTTATTGCTGTTTTATAAACTTGAAGAGGTCTTTTTAGTTAATCCTAGTGACGAGGGCAGATGAGCGTTGATTGATCTTCTTTTGATCTTAGGATCTTCTCAGACGTAAAACTGTGGTAAATTTGGCATTTAAATGCTTGCATTAAGTTAGTTTAGGATTAGTTAAGGTGTCTGTTTAGTCTAGTTAGGGTTAGGTGTAGTGGTAGCATCAGGTTTGTTTACAGGTAAACGTGTGTGTCGGAGAGGAATAGAGGCCACAGAAAATCGACACTTGCCTCTAGGGCGGGGGTAGACAACTCCTGGAGGTCCGGTGTCCTGGAGGTTTTCCATCCTACCTGATCAGTCTCTTCTGGTGGTTATCTACCTGAGACCAGGTGTGAATGTTCTGAAATCCAGTTGGATGGAAAACCTCCAGGACACCGGACCTCCAAGACCAGAGTTGCCTACCCTTACTCTCGGGCCTGGCGATATGACCTTAAATCAGTATCATGATTAATTGAACCTAATTTTATCTCGATTTTGATTAATAAACGATTATTTTGGTTTAGGGGTTTAACATAGTTACAATGAAAGAGTGTAACCGTGTTCCTTCTGTGGTCAGTTTGGGTAAATAAATAAATGTATGTATTTAAAAAATGTGTGTAATCATTCTGATTAAAAAGAATGAACAGAATTTTTTTACAATTTATCAAAATGATTGGCTCTTTGTAGCATAACGGTTAGGGGGTTGACTCCGTGATTGGAAGATTGCCGATTCAAGTCCCAGACTGGTAAAGGTACCACTGGGGTACTCATGAGTAAGACACTGCTCTCCCAGCACTGCATTTCTGCTGCCCACTGTTCCATCATGGAGAGGTCAAATGGTGAGGTCACATTTTGTTGTGGTGCATTGTGTGTTGTGCTGTGTTCACAATGATATCACTCAAAATGACTCAAATCACTTTTCGATGACTTACCGAGCCCTACGTGCCACTGCAAAATTCTCTAACTTTACTTGAGCTGAGCCTCACCCTCTAACCCAGGGCCCTATTTCTCTTTCTTTACCACCTCGCCTCTCTCTCCTTCTCGCTTTCTTACACACTCGCAGGCTGCTGTGCCGTTGGAAGCAGATCTGGTTCTTGCATGGGCCTGCAGCCCAGTCAAATTATTGCCCCCAGTCCTGCTTCAAGCTTATGCTTGAGTGTGTGTGAGAGAGAGCGAGAGAAAAACTAGGCGTGTGTCGTTCAATTTAGAGACAAACAACACTAACAGTTTGTTTAGCCGCCTACAGAGCGTGATCGCCTTAATGGAAGCTGGTCTTGTTTACCGGGTTTTGGACAATGCCAGGGTTGAGTGACTCAGTGAGGTGGCTTATGGGGATGTCTCCACCTTCCACTTGAGATTAAACGGTCAATGCATTTTATATCAAAATGTCAAATATAATGAATGCAAATTGGAAGCTGAAGAGTTGTTTTCACATCAAAATGTTTCATAAAAGTGGAAGCAAATTTCAGTTTATTTTTGTAACAGATGGTCAAATTAGGCTAACATTTTGACATTCAGTGCAGTCAGAGGTAGCTTGTTGCTTAAGGAGCATGTGAACTAGAACATACTGAGTATAAATTCTCATTACAGTACTGAATTGGGAAAATTGCAGTTCAGTAAATTTAAATCTATTAATTGGAACTGGTGACATGTTCAGGTCATGAATTCCTGCTTTTTAAGTCACTGTAAACGATAGTTTGTTTGTAGATTAATTCACTGCAAACTTTGCCTGCGCATTCTTGTTCTTAAAATATAATTTTTTGGACTTTTTCTTTTGCTCTGGTATTTATTTGATCTTAACAAATGTGAATACTGATTTAAATTTGTATTACAACCCTAAACTGATCATCAGATCTATCTTTCTCTTCTTTGTTCCCTGTGTACTCTGAGTACTGCGGACAAAATAACTAACACATTTCATCTTACCGGCCTCATCTGTCCGAATGCTCTTATTCATTGTGCATTTTAGGTGAAATGTTTTCTCCAATAGGTGCTTTTGTTCTAGTGTACAACCTTGCAGTTAATTCCCCAAAATAAGACCCATTGATTTGACATGAATGCAATGTGACGCCTGTCGTAGTGATTTAGATCAAGCCCTGTCCATAGTAAATAAAAAGGCATGTGGAAAGTCTTACCAAGAATCTGTGTGTGTGGTGGGTTTGTGGGTGTGTGTGAGAGAGAGCAAGAGGTCAGAATACTGTACGTCTATCGAGTTGCTTAATTCTATTTGCTCTGGCCTCATTGTGAACGTTTAGTTGTTCTGAATTATAAGCTAGTTGTGGACATTTTCTTATCTTGCAGACAGTCCAGGTCGATCCATTGACCTTTTCACACTTCCTGATGTCCATAACACCACCACCCTCCTGCTGAGTGACGACGAAGAGACGCTTTATGTGGGAGCAAAAAACTCTTTACTGTCCCTCAATGTCAGCCAGGAAGGGGCTTTGCTCCTCAGCAAAAAGGTGTGTAACAAAAATGTTAAACAAAGTATTTATGACCTCTTGAAAAAGTGTGTGTCTGCACTCAGACGTGAAATATAACTCTTGATACTCTTTGTGTTCAGCTCGACTGGTCACCCATTGAGAAAGAACTTCGAGACTGCTCCATGAAAGGCAAGAAGGAGGTATGTGGAAAAATCTGATCATTGGGGAGTGACTGCCCCCTTCTGTTGAGGAACATTAAAAGCTGAAGGGTGTGTGTGTAAGGTCTTAGCAAAGTGCAGCAGTGTTTTATTATACACAGATTGTCTTACAAGGTGTTTCCTGTCTCAGTTTTTTTCTTCTGGGATAAAAATCGAACTTGTCTTATTTAAACAATGGCCTTCACTTCACTATTTGTAGTTAAGGTTCTTACCTAAGAGCAAATCTCAAATAAGAAACATTGCTGAATGACAGACAGAACCAATTTCTTCTTAAGAGTGTTTGGTGATTAAGGCCCAATGTCCATTTTCATGTTACTATTAGTTCTTTTCCACTCATAAGTTTGTTTTGATGCCTGCTTTGGTACAAGATTTGTAAAAAATCTGTATCTTTTTTCAGACGGACTGTCCAAACTTTGTGCGAGTTTTGCAGATCCTGAACTCCACCCATATGTATGCCTGTGGAACATTCGCCTTCAGCCCCCGTTGCACATACATTGTAAGTGCTCGAACTGCCTTTTTACCTCATCTCTACCATCTCCTCGTTCTGTGTATATCCTGTGCTTCTTCTCCGAATACCTGCAGCAGTGTTTGTTTGTCCTTTTTTGCATGCAGGTGTCTGTAGAGGCACATTTGCATCCGTATGTGTGAGAACTGAAAAGGTCTGTTAGTTTGTGTGAGTGGGGAGACTCTGGGTGTTAAGTTTTACACATCAGCAACTTTGCCTAATCCGGTCATATGAACTCTGCAGTCTCGGCCCTGGCTTAGTGCCTCATTGTGTAAAAGAATTAGGGCTGGGCGATCTGACCTCAAATCGACATCATGATTACTTGATCATTTTACTTTAATTGCAATTAACAAATAATTACTTTGATTTGGGGTTTTTTTGTTTGTTTTTTTTGCCATGATAGTTCACAAGGTTTTGTACTGTCAATTTGCTCAGCTATTAATAATGGTATTGTAGTGGTGGGGAAATAAAGAACTTAGAATATATAGAACTTACTAACTCTAACTCTAGTTACATTTTCATTTCCGCTATTAGAACTCTGGGCAGTTTTCCCTGGTGACAGGCCCGAGTGGTAAACCTGAAGAGGGCAGAGGTCGCTGCCCTTATGACCCCTACCAGAAAAACACAGCCATTACTGTGGGTAAGTTGTGAGTACTCCATGGCTGCACATTGTGTGCTGTGTTTTACAAGGTGTGTGTGAGAGAGAAAGAGAAGCAGACAGGAAGGAAGGAAGTGAGGTAGAGCAAGAAAGAACAGGCATGAACGTGAACAGACAATCTTAATCCTCTTGCTCTTAAGCTCCTGATGGTTTAATCTTTGGTTGGCTGACATGTGACTACTCTTAATGGAGCAGAGCCAATGTACTGCTCTGTATTGCTCAAAGCACCTGGAATACTTTTTTGTATAGTAAAATAGAGTACATACACTGCTTTCAGTTTAATACTGCATACACCTAAAGGTGCGTGTTCATGATTCAGATGGAGAACTCTATACTGGAACAGTGGCAGACTACAGAGGAAATCGGCCTGTCATCTCTCGTCATCTGAGTGAGGGCGGTCATGTAGATCTGAAACTGGACGACACAGTGGGCTGGCTTGAAGGTAAAACTATGAATGTTGAAGCCACCGTGACTATATTTTTGCTTCACGTACAACCTGTAAAAGCTCACGAAACCTCTCCGTCACTCTTGTGCCTTCTCAGATCCCACCTTCATCAGTTCTGCCTACATCCCCAGTGAGGAGAAAGTGTATTTCTTTTTCAGCGAGACTGGCCGAGAGTACGACTTTATTGACAAGTTCACTGTGTCTCGTATCGCTCAGGTTTGCACGGTAAGACCTGAGGAATGTGCTGGGAGTGAAATGTTTACAAAAGTCTCTTATCATCAACATTATTAATGTATTTAATGGGTTAGCAACTGTTTTAATAACTAGTCTTGTTTCTGTAGCCTGCCTTGTTTGCTATTTTGATTCACATTCTTTTTGTTGTACATTTAAACTACATGTTGATGAGAAGTGCTTGTGTGTGTGTTTGTGTGTCCAGAGTGATATAGGAGGCCAGCGAATTTTGCAGCGACGATGGACCACTTTCACCAAAGCTCAGCTCCTGTGCCAGGCTAATGGAGAACTGCCTTACAACGTCCTCCAGGACGTGGCCACACTGCTGCCAGCAGAGAGCGCCACTGAGGACGATGTGCTCTTCTACGGGATCTTCAGTTCACAATGGTGAATAATTGTACTTACACTGCTGGAAGACTGGTTTGGTCAAAACCACATGGAAGTTATTATTGGGATTTCAGGAAAAATAACATGAGAAATGCACTGCTTTTGGTATCTGCTGTGTGTATGCATCAGACATAAAGCTGATAACCCATTAACCCCCAAAAAGTAGTTTCTGTGAAGCTTATCCCTCTCTGATCTTGATCTTTACCGCACCACTTCAGAGAAATCAACGATGCTTGCAGTAAAGGAAACACATTGCACGCATGCAGACTTTAAATAGTGCCTTATTCTGAACAGAAATATTAAACATAAAGTTTATTGAGTTTTCTGGAATTATATAGCAAGAAAAGGGAAGACAAAAAGAAACAAAAAACTGGTGACACAACTTAGGTTTTTCGTTCCTGTAGAAGCTCACTTCTGTATGTCTCTTATGTTGTGCAGGTCTGTGAACTCTGGCCGTTCTGCAGTGTGCGTGTTCAGCCTGAGGTCTGTTAAAGATGTATTTGCTGGAAACTACAAAGTTCTAAACAGGGACACACTGAAATGGAGTACCAGAGTGAATGAAAAGATTGCCAGCCCTGGAGAGGCAAGTAACCGACTCCAGGCCTGCAGCTAAAATGCTGCTGATTTTTAGCCAATACATGAAGTGTTGTGTCAGACTCAACTGACGTTGCATTGTGCTTAATGTGTTGTGGCTTACAAAATTGACATTTGTGGTGAAGCTTGAGAAAAAGAAAATTAAATTAAACTGAGTTTTTTTTAATGCTAGAATATTTTGGATTACTGTGGTGGTCTTTGTATCTCTCTTAGTGTTTGTATCTTTTTTCTCCAACAGTGTGGCCTTCATAATTCCTCAGACAACACGCTACGCTTTGTCAAGGAAAACTTTTTGGCTGACCAGAACGTGTTGCCAGTCAGTCAGGAGCTGGCAGTTGTTTCTTCTGACCAACTCTACAGCAATATTGCTGCTCAGAGAGTCCAGGGGGCAAACGGGAAGGAATATACAGTCCTGTATCTTCTCACAGGTATAGCTAACCCTATAAAATAAATTTTTGGATGTCTGCAGTCAGTTCAACTGTATTTGGATTGTTGAGTCAGCATTTGACGTGCTGTTTTTAGGTATGTAAGGATACAAGGATCTACTTTGAATCATCAGTTCAATGATAAATGAACCTATAGTGTCGATCCAAAAAGAAAACATTGATCTGACATCAATCAAAATCATATAGAAGCAGATTTTGTAATATCAAATCTGTTGACATTGTATTGTGCTGAAACTTGTCATTCATAGCCCATTATTTTAAGCGTTTTCAGGATGCTGTCAAGCTGTTTCAACTTGCCTACTGTGCTGTTAAAAAAAAGATTACTACTCTATTTCATTTGGATCATGAATTTACCCTCTCTAATCCTGAGCAGAAAGTGGCTACCTCCACAAAGCAGTACTGTTGGAGAAAGGGGCCCATATTGTAGAGGAGATCCAGGTGTTCACACCCCCTCAGCTGGTCAAGAGCCTCTCGTTGTCTGTCTCCAAGGTACTGGTGGATGTCCAGCTTTTCTTAAATGACCATGTTCCCAGTATGAGTTTCTGTCTTGTACACCAGGAAAAGTGTGTTCCTTCTCTTATTTGATGATAATTTAACACATACATGGTATTATCTGTGGTCCACCTAATGCGCTCTTTCCCCTTCATATGCCCTTCAGGGTGTGGTGTTGGTGGGTTCCTCTGAGGGTGTAGCCTCCATCCCCGTCTCAAACTGCTCCTACTATGGCAGCTGTGCTGAGTGTGTGTTAGCCCGAGATCCTTTCTGCGCCTGGGACCTCACACAGCGAATCTGTGCAAAGGTTTCCTCCATTGGGTCGCAAGCGTGAGTGAAGGGTGTTCATATTTTCTTTTAAAATAATAAGGAAACACACACACACACTCACAAGTTAGTCACTCAGCCTTGCCAAAGTAATTTTTCAAGGTTTTTTTCCAACAAACCTTATCCAAAGCTAACTTTCATGTTGTTTTCATTATTCGGGAGGAATGTTTGATCAGTGAATGTAAGAATAACACCATATGAGAAGCTGTGGTTTTTCAGTTCAAATGGAAATTAGAAGTGTCTCCTCCTCTGCACAGTGTTCAGGATGTGGACGCAGGGAATGTGAGTGAAGTGTGCCAGCCCACAGTTACCATGACACCCAGATCACGGTCAGTCGTACAGCGGTCTCGCGCAGGTAGGCAGAGTGGATGTATATCTGGCTTAAACATTTGTTAGCTTGTTTTTGCCTTCTGCTCAGTCAGCTAACTAAACTGTACAACTCCGATGTCCGACTCAGCCATTAGTCAACGCTGGTGGCAAAGTTACGTAAATCTTTCAACAAAGCGTCCAGTTGGGTGACATCATTAAACCGAGGGGGTAATCTGAGGGTTAACTGCTGACAACTAGATAGCAAAAAGAGGGCACACCTCGTAAAAAGAAGTGGATATTAAAAAGCAGAAGAGACAAAGTCTGTATACAAGATATCTTACTGATAGCATCAACTAATAAGATACTATCCAAATGAATATCTTGATTATTTGTTTTGCCTACAGTTTGATACTGACTGATGATAAAAACAGTATAATGAACATCTTTACGTGATATTCTATACCATGATAAATATTGAGATCATTCAAAATGGTAGAAAAAAAACAGATTTTTTATTTGTACCGCTCAACTAGATGTGCAGTCATATTTCTTCCATAAGCAACAATGCTTCAATGCTGTGACATCTAGTCTGTGTCTCTCCTCTGTGATTTAACCCTTTCCTCCTAACCCTGATCTTTACAGCCGATTGCCAACCACTTGAGGTGGTGTCAGTGTCCCTGAACGATGTTGTGCGTCTGCCTTGCCCTGCTGCCTCACGGCTGGCACAGCTTCACTGGGAACCGCTGGGCGGCCAGCTCTCTCCAACGGTGTACATGCAGCAAGACGATGGCACCCTCAGCTTCTTGGCCACTCCATCCACGTTGGGCAGGTACAAGTGCCAGTCTGTGGAGAATGGCTTCGCCCTGACGCTGATCTGTTTCGATGTGAAGCAGAAGAACTGTCCTACACTCAGGCCCTACACACCCAACCGGACGCCGGACACCCGACCCACCGAGACCAGACAAGGAGCGACAGGCTCTACTCCGAGATCCTCGACTCCGACACATACTGTCCTGAAATCAGGAACGGAGAAACCGGACCCAGAGCCCACCATACCCAGGAACGATAGGCCTGTAGAGATTGTGCCGATCAGCAGGAGGAATTTCACAAACTGGTCCACCAGCAACTTTGAAGAGCATGAGAATCCCCAGTTACGTGCTACCAGTCCTAGCTACCTGAAGGAGTTAGTGGTGGTGTCTGTGCTTTTAGTACTGTGCATTATTGCTCTGCTTTTGATCGCCCTGTACAGTTTCCGGAAGCGATGTCGTACCAAGACGGCCCCTCACACACCTGGCTCACGGCGAGACGCAGAGCGAGAGGGGGCGGCAACACCCCAGGAGAGGGAGGCCCTCAGGGACCAGTCACCGCGAGGAGAGAAACGGAATGGCCAAGCCCATAGCAAGAAGTCTCCCATCACACGGAGTAATGGCATGCTCAACGGCTCCAACGGGCACCTGCCCAATACACCTATTCATCCGTCTGAGGGTTGATAGTAACCCTATCCCTTTCTTTTTAATTCATTGTTTTTTTTTAAGCCTGGCGCAAGCTGTTTCTAATAAAACACAATCTCTAGAGCAAATACACAGTGAAAGCCTGTGAGAGAATGTGAATGGTTTTCCCATGCTTTTATTTGTCACCTGTTTCTGAGCCATATTCGGGCTTCTGCTGCCTCCAAGCCCTGTTTTACTTGGTTTTCAACCACATACTGGTAATTTTAGCATATAGCATATCGTTCACCACGTCAAGACCATCTCTCAAGAACATTTTTGCAGTCTTCTAGTTTGCACTTTTTCTGTGAACATTCCAAGAAATCTTCAGGTACATGTTTGTGAGATCACCCTTTTGCTGCCTCTATCGTAAACTACTTTCGCACAACACTTTAGAATGAAGCTATAGTATTTTCACAAAATGTTTAGAAACGAAACTCCCTCTTGAACCTCAATGATTCAGAAGTCTTTAATAGCAGACTCTATACTTTTAAGTAAATTCTTGTTTGTATGATGCTTCAGTGGTTTGTTTTCAGAAGGTGAGTGCACATTACTTTTTTCCATTGTGGTCCAGGCCTCTAGCAGAGTATACAAGCTTACAGTATTAAAACTGCACAATTGTTAGTACAGTTTTGATTTTATCTGCAGTATTGTTCCTTCATTTCAATTAATGTCTGTTTTCAGCACACTTGTGAGTCAGTTTGTTCTGTGTAATTTAATGAAGCTTCTAAGCAGTTATTTGGACAAATTTGGGGATTGCTGTTAATATTTTGGTGAATGTAATTGTGTTTAATTTAATCTGCACATAAAATGTTAAGATATGTAAAGGTTCAATTGCTGGTCCTTTTATTTTCTGGTACTGTTTTAAGAGATCTGAGTGTAAGCCACTTTATTTACAGTGTATTTTTATCTTAGAAAGTCTGTATTGTAATGGTACTGTGATGTAATGTGTACTGCTTGGATTACTGAAGCTTCCATTGCGCAAATGTAGACAACAGTGTTGAGGTTTCTCAAATCAGCCTTGTTTTCAAGTGTAATTGTGTCACGAAGGGGACAGACTGTGATCTTTACCTTTGACAATCATTAATACTGCGGTGTTTATTTTTAACTGGGAAAATTATCTCACTGTTAGAAGGCACACAAAAACTAGGCTCATACAAAAACTCAATCATTGCCTAATATCACTTGGAAGTTACTAAATGAATATTGGATAGTTTTCCTATGCTGATTTTTTTTTTCTATTCAAACTGAAAAGCTGTATACCACTGTTTTAAGAGATTTGTTTTTATTTTTGTACATCGAGCCGTTTAAAATTAAATGATTGGTTTAAAAAAAATCAGAAAAAAATCTAAACTTGTTTGGACTTTTTTTCCACTAGATGGCACCATGTAAAATTATCCGGAAAATTCCTAGTGAAACCGCAAAATTTTATATATATTTGTATATGTTTTTATTATGAATGGTCTTTTTTGAGTTTCCAGCGTCTGTATTAAATGATAAAACTAGATGTTTTTTGAACAATTGTAGTGCATTAGGGAGCGTAGGTAATGCAGTATTAGAGATTCTTACTGAATTAAACATCCGTGGCAGGTTGTGTAGAGAAACCTCACCCTGCGGCCCCATCACAACTAAAGCCCTCCACTGTCAAAAAGCAGGTAGGATGAGCTCTTATTGTAACGACTTTTAAAATTGCATCTCTTTAAATACATCTGTTAGAATGTGCAGACTCACTATGCTGATTAGACGTGGATGAATGTTTTACTTTCTACATCATTTTCCAGCGATTGTTTGACTAAGGGGTAATTTATAATGCAGGTGCGCAGTAGCTTCTTCTGTAACAGCAGAGCTCTTGTCTTTGACTTCATGTGTAAGCTTCTACGTCTCGATAAGATAACTGATTGTGCGCCTAAATATCAGGTAAAGAATAGTATCCCTACAATCTTGAGATGTCTTTGCAAACAGTGATGTTCGTCGCATTCGGTCGTTTTTAACAGTTGACGCTATTTTTAGTAACATGCATTTACTTTTCTACATTTTTGCTACATATACCAGTGACCAGTAGTCTGGTTTTAGCTGTATATAAACCATCTGGAATCTGGAAGCCCAAAAAGCATCGCATCCTTCGGCGGTTATTTAAAAAAAAATCCCTGAGTCATGCAAGTTGCCAGAGCCGCAGTGTCTCTTAACGCTCGCATCTCGTCCGGCTCCGTCATTGCGGCACTCACACGCCCACCCGCTTAACTCCTGCATTCCCCTGTAACTGAAGCGCGGTTTGCGTCCTGCATCTCCGTTACTATGGAATAAGAGAGAAAACGACCCGTTGTTGTTTAAAAAAAAAAAGAAAGAAAAAAAAGAAAAAAAAGAGGTAAGAAAGACGCAACCTGCCACACCAGCTCATCCCAATCCACCTGGGACACCTCATACATATACCACTGCCCCAACACGGCGCATAAGAACTTCAGAAAGACGCGCTGCAAATATTAATTTGAAATCGTCTGTGTCGGATGTTATTTGATAGTGCAGATGATGCCTGATTTGTTTTGTTTATGAAGAAGCGGGTTTGGAGGATGCGGCGGTCATCACAAGGATTCAGTCTAAATTTTACCCGATACGGGAGAAGCCAAAAGAAGACGATCTCTCAAAAATGCAAACAAAGTCCCGTTTATGTCTAAAAATACTTAGGAAATCTTTCTGATGCATCTTTAAGTTGTCTACTTTGACCTACATTACCTGTTTTCTTGGCTAAGCTCCTTTGTACATTATGACCTCGATTAGATTTACATTAATAGTGTTTATCAGAAGCTCTTATCCAGAGTGACACAGATTTGTTAATTGCAGAGACAATCAGCTTGGGGTTAAGAGCCTTTCTTCTAGGTTAGATGGAGCAAGACTTAAAGCCCGAATCCTTTTGGTCTGCAACAGAATGTCTTGAACTGGGTCACTAATACCTCTGTTAAGCATTACTATAATTTTACACAAATTCTTAATTAGTTAAGAATTGGACTTTTGGAGTTATCATCTGTCCCCACTCATTTTATATTCCTGCACATGGCTATGAGTAGGCACTCTTGATTTAAATAATTTATGCTATTCCTCCATTTCTCTGTCTACATCTCTGTACTCTTCTCCAAAAACCTTCCTTATGCATCCTGCCTTTCCATGTTGGATCCTTCATCACAGGATTCACCTCTGAAATTATTTGACCGTTAAATCTGCCCTTAAATAGCAGCTGGTATTATGGGGATTGAGAGTCAGGGTCCCACTCTTCCTGTTGGGAATCTGACCCCCAGGCAGGTGAAGACATTCCAGAGGGTGGAACCCAAAGCCCTAGGGGTAAGTGCATTCAATGCATCGTTGGTTTTATTAGCACTGGCAGTAAACATTGTAAGCATTCATAGATGAAGTGAAAAATGACTTGCAATAGTTGCACTTGTCTAGGTCTGGGATACATTAGACAGTAATTTAACAGTGATTTACATTTTACATTTGTGTCATGATGTTATTCAGTGCAATAGCATTTTCATGGCTATGTTTGCGGGTGCTCCCAGTCAGCAGTCAGAAGTCCAAAGAAGGTCAAATTACTAGTGATCACAATCTTAAAATAATCCAGATGTCAATCAGATCTAACGTCTATGGTATGTGATTGAACAACAATTGCAATCAGAATCTTGCTGATTAAAAATTCTAAATATCCTTAAATATCAATAGGCTTTTTCCTTAAAACATGTTGCACCTCTTTGGAATGAAACTAATCTGACTATGAATCTCTTCTTCATCTTTTCTTTCAGTCCATCCAGATTATCATTGCTATACTATGCCTGTGCCTGAGTATCTCAATTCTTCAGATCTACTATGAGGTCCATTTCACCCCAGACCTCATTGTAGTAGTGGTGATTGTTTTACAGGTGAGACTGACTTTGGTTTAGTGAAAAAATAAGAATGAAAATGTGGTCAACAAGTTAAGTATTGTGATCTATTTTGTATCTTTCTATAGCTGCTTGCATCTGGATCCATCCTGATTCATGCTGGGAGATTTCCCTCTCTTTTATGGGTGAGTTTTAACAATCATATTTGCACCTAAAACATGCAGTTTTTGACTTTGCATTGTGTTGATTCTTACATTCAAAGCAGGTTTTCCAGCTTTAATCTTGAAGCAATAATAAGCAATAATTTACTTATCATTACCTGGAAAACCAACCCAATCACTTGGAAGACGTGTAGTAGTAATAATAATAATAATAATAATAATAATAATAATGTAATAACAATAATGTGTCTATGAAGGTAAAAACAACACTGGTGGTTCACCTGGTGAGTGCTGCGTTCACCACTGCTGCTCTGGGCCTCTTGTCACGCCATCTGCCCTACCGACAGGACTCCTACCATTGTGAGCACTGCCGGAGACTGGAGATTTATGCAGTGGTAAAAGACACTCATCTACCCTAGGAAAAATGCCCCAAAATCCTCTAGCAGGAATAAACACTCAAAACTCAATAATACATAATACTTTAATGTTGGTTTCATTACATACACAAGCAGTATATTCCTTAACATTGTAATATACCAATAGAATACACATTTACACTTTTTTGTACATATAGTCTCAATAACCCAGGTGGTAGACAGCTTCATATTTGACATACTAAAATTGACAAGGGGAAAACACCATATGGAAAATATTTTACTTGAATTTTACCAGTCTTATTTTTTATGGAGTAGAATGAAGTTTCCAATTTGCTGTAACTTTACAGAAGTCTGATTCTTTGTGCTTTCATTCAAGTGTTGTCCAACCAATTAGATTAAACTTTTCTTGGCTTCATGGAGAAGTTAAATTAGAACAACAATTAACATGACTGCAATCGAGACTATTGTGCATGACAACTTTAGAACTTGTTCTGTTACAGTTTTTTTATACAATTGCACTGATGCATTTTTCAAGCACTGTACCGAAGTGCAAAAGAACATTTGCAAAAACACATGAATATTTATGTATTTTAAATTGAAACTTTAAAATCATAAAAGTCACAATCTTCCTAACACATTATGTCTCTTAAAGCTAAAGGAATTAAAAGAATCAATTTGAAGATCGTCACTAACTTAATATAGTTATGTAATGTTACAGTTTTTCAAGAAATGCCAGGGGTTTAGTAGCAGTGAGACCAACAGCCTCATTCATCTTTTTCTTTTTGAGGAATAACATAAGTAGCAAATTTCAAGAGTTTTTAAACATTTGGACAGTTTATAACTATAATATTCTGAAACTACTGTTATTTTTTTCTTCTGTTATATTGTCTATTTACATTACCACATGCAATTTACATAAGCCAATTAATATTTTGCTGTTCATAAGATATTAATTCATTTTAATAGTCACAATTATTTTGTATATATATTTATTTTGTTATTTTTCTGTTAATTTTATTTGATCACATCACTTTCACTTTCTACTGTGAATGTTTTCCATTGAAAAAAGCTGTAGATAATTTTGTACTATCCATTTTTCATGTTGTGAAGTAGATTTAAAATATTGACAGTTTGCACTTGGTACAGATATTTTCTTGCAGGAGACACTACTACTTCAGTAAGCAGTTCGATAAGCAATTATAAAAAACTGTAACAGTCTGAAAAGAAAAATGGAATGATGAACAGAGCTATAGTTTGCTGTTAAATTTTGCAAATATCTTTGGTCTTTTGCAAAATTTAACAAAGCTTTATCTTTTGTGTCTGCTTTCCCAAAGCAACAGTATTGTTTCAAGAAATGCACTTATACGATCGAAAGAACCTGTAAAGTAAGTAACACTTGATCTTGTGTTTTAGGCTCTTTAATGCATGGAATTGCTTAACAGCCCAGAAAGACAAGTAATGTCACACAGTTATGCAAATGTAGAGTAGCATTTCACAATATTACAATATAAGTGCATACTCAAAACGTTTGTTTCAGCAACAAGAAGAAAGATTTAGTTGGCTCACTGTTTTAAGTGCACATTTTAATCTCAGTGTATCATTTTCATTTTGCTCATCAATGTGTCTTTTCCTGATTGGCTTGTTAATTGTATTCATAGTTACTGTTTGCTTTTTGTAGAGTCACGTTGGTCAAGGTGTTCAATTTTTTTTATTGTGGTGCTGTTTTGTTCCAATTTATTTTTTTCAGAAAACCAACATGTGTTTCTAGTTTTGCACTTTGGAACAGTGTTTTGACTACTGCAGTGTGATACCTTTCTAGCGAAGCTTCAGTCAAGCATACTTGTTCATAATTGTTCATGGAAATTATTCACATTAAGCTTATTAAACTTTGTATGGGTGTGATTGGTCATTTAAAGTTGTAATTTATATATACTGTATCTTATGTCATGACTGTGTTACTGGTGGATTGTGACTGTGCCTTTGTCTTGCTTGGTGTGGGTGAATTTAGCTCTTGATTGACGGCTTGTTGGCCACTCTGGTGCTGTTCTTGGTGGTGGAACTGGCTGTCTGCATTGTGACCATCCTGTTTGGGCTCAGCGTTCTGGCCAAAGGAGGCCTCCAGGTCAGCATCATTGAAACAAAAAGCAGTTACTGTGTAGATGGTCCAGAGATGACAAACTTTCATTCTTTTAACTTTTTAACTGAGGAAGAGTCTAATACTCAGTTACTTCTCAGCAGTTTAGGACTAAAATTATGTACATTTGAGGTATATAAGTAACAATGCTTATAGGATCTTCCTATACACTTTGTTTATGCATTTTATGGCCCATATTGTGTCCTTTATAACTATACTCTGATGGTCTGTCGTTCCACAGCTGCTAGGAGGAACTCAGCGTTCAGAACGGCCCACGGTGCATCCCCAGCAGGAGACAGACCAATCTCAGGTACTTAAAGACAGCTCATGTCAGGGTAAATCCTCTGGACAAGAAATGATTATAGAGCAAAACATATCAGAAACGAAAGCTAAACATAAGCCTGATTATTTGAAGTTAAGTCTGTGATCATCTAGTAATGAGTGAAAGTGTTACTAATATGATTATTGAAGGCAAGTTGGGTAATTTAATGGGCTTTACAGAAATGGAATGCTAATTTAAACTAGAATAAAGAAATTAAATACAATAAAGACTACATATGATAAATTAAAAATGCAAATATTACATAAAGTACAATACGTAAAGACAAATATTGCGTAATGTTAAAGTCTGATTCATTGAAGGTAGAGGGAGATAGTATTGACTCTTACTCCTATTGAACTACAATTTACAAGATACTATAATGAGTGAGTGTTTTTGGCCTAGTGAGCACAGCACAATGCACCACAATAAAATGTGATAATGACATTTGACCCATCTGTGAAGAAACAGTTGGAAACTGACATAGGCAGCATTAGGGAAGCAGTGCTAAGGGAGCTGTCTTTGTTCATGGGTAACTCAGTGGTACATTTACCAGTTCAGAATTCGAACCAGTATCCTGCTGGTTACAGAAGCAACTCCCGAACTGTAACACTATAATTGAACCATATGTGAGCTTGGCTTCTATTTTCATGTATTTTAGTCCCCTAACCGATCTGATTTACTTCTGCAGGTGGAGGTTGTGGTGACGGAGCCTGAGCCTCAACCTCAGCCTCAGCCACAGCCTCAACCTCAACCTCAACCTCAACCTCAGCCTCAACAAGAGCAGGGAGAGGAGGCCCAGACTCCTCCAACTGAACCTCAGGTGGAGCCCATCGACTCTATATCCGAGATGTGACCTAGTGTCATGTGAATCCTACATTTCACTCCAAGCAGAAAAGAGAGTAGACTCTATAAGGATTAGTATGTGTGTGTGTGTGTGTGTGTGTGTATGTATGTATGTATGTATGTATGTATGTATGTATGTATGTATGTATGTATATGTATGTATGTATGTATGTGTGTGTGTGTGTGTGTGTGTGTGTGTGTAGGAGTAAGCAATTCAGGGGAATTAGTCAGAACAGTAAAATCAGACTGATTAAAGGAAGCAGATCCAACCCAGCATTGCCTGCTTCCAAAACTAACTCACTGAAATTGACTCTGCTCATAACCTTCTAGAGGTCTATGACTTTGGTGCATAAAATCAGTTTATCTGTCATTAAACGTCCTTTGTAAATGATGTCATTGATTCTTAATTAATAACAAACACTGTCATTACAATGGGGATCATAGGACCCTGACTGTTAGAGAGTTTTCAAACTCTCTGATACCTTATTAAGAGTGATTTGGGGAAGCTCTGTCCCAAACTGCAATGCTGAACAGTAATTCCTGAACATAAGTAATACTGTACAGCAATTAACATATATATAGATAGATTGGTCCATGTTGTAATATGCAGGAGTTAATATTTTTGGTCAAAAATCTAATTTGATTAGAATCACTCAGTTACATAATATCATCAGTATTTTTTTATGTATTTGACTCACTAATAGTCTCAGACTAACATGTGATATTACTACTGCCTAAATGCATAGTAGACAATTCATGATTTTGATGTAACCCATATTCCAAGAGCATTTTGTCCATAATTGTTTCATCTGTAATCCACTGGAAGTTCATGAAGTGCTATGCATTTTAATAGAGACCTTCTATTTAAAGGGGCTGAAGAAAAATGTTTAGAGGGAGATGTGAATGATGGGTGTAATAAAACTGGCAACTTGACAAAACTGACTATACCTATCCAGCAGCCATAGGCCATTATAGAAATGTGTCTATAGACATCAAAAATAAATTACTCTAGCTTTAATTCATTTCTTGTTAGCAAATATACTAT
The DNA here is from genome assembly GCA_032718565.1 of Distichodus sexfasciatus. Classification (NCBI taxonomy): domain Eukaryota; kingdom Metazoa; phylum Chordata; class Actinopteri; order Characiformes; family Distichodontidae; genus Distichodus; species Distichodus sexfasciatus. The sequence continues at coordinate 2,729,942 of JAVGVS010000016.1, forward strand.
AACCAAATGTCACTACAGAAAAATGGCTAATTATGGTGAAAATTTGTTCTAAAATGATAATGTTTTAACTACAAATGGTTACAAAAACAAAAACAGGTTTGTTCGCCCTTCTGCCCCCACACAAATTGTTCCATGAATTAACAGCTGGTAGAGTGACAATAACATCTGCTCATGTTTCTAATGTAACTGAAACATTAATAGTCAGCTTCTTCTGTAATTTTATTATACAGTTGGTCATGTTCTTTGCCAACATTTAATTTTCCATTTTTTAGAGGTTTGCTAAATAATTAAACATTTTATTATCTATTGTCTGAAATGTTGTTCCTACAAATATCAAAGACTCCTGGGGTTGTTTGACAACATTGAGCATGTTTTATTTTTGGATTAATCTACCACTTAGATACCTTAATTATAACTCCAAAAATAAACCTTCTCTAATTGATATGACAGCAAGCACTGTCACTGTTGTTTTACCTATAGTCACTATTTCTGGCTTTGCAGTTTCATTGTACCATGCCGTTCTCTTTCACATATGCCACCTATTACATGGTATGTTACGCATTTAACTGTCTCTTTCTTTTGTAAATCCAATCCCTCCATTATCATTTCGCTGTGTTTGCACTGTGTGTTGGTTTCCACTAGATGGTAGCAGATTAAACTAAATTACTGTTGTAAAAGTATCCTGGAACTGACTTTTATACGTTCATACTTGTGGTTATAATGATGTATAGTTTAAATGTTGATTTAATTCAGTATCCCATGTTTTCATATTTAGTCAAATATTACCACCTTACTTTTGATTTTAAAAAAAGAGTAGCAGTGATGCACCTGTACATAGTATAATAAGAGGAAGTCAAATATTTTTAAAACTCTGAAAGTCTTCAAATATTCTTAAAATGTGTGCTTGGCTGTATGTGTGTGAACTCTTCAGAAGTATGACCCATAAATTGGATGTGAATTCCCACAATTGAAGAATAAGGCTCCTTCTCCAGGCACAAGCTCCAGTGTGCTGTTACTCCAGTAGCCCTATTTTGGGTTGCCAGGCATATATATAGGCAGGTCATCCTGATAAGCATTGCCGATAAAACACTGACGTATTAACTCTGCCTCCACAGCAGTCAGTACAGTTGTAATTTGTGTGTGTGTGTTTTCAAAGTTTTGCTTTTAACAGGTATGACTGCTTATATCAAATGTTGATAATGATTTATCCACAAATAATAGCTTTGTTCAGACTTATAATTGCCTTGTGACGCACAACTGCGGCTAAATATAGAATTAGGCTCAGCTCCCTTTTAGTTCTGACAGTTGCTAAATACAGTGATTGATGGATTTGATCATCGAAAATTCTTGGTGATTAAAATAGGGAGTGAAAAATATCATGATATTATCAGACAATCTGCATCACTCATCAGTATAGATTTTAAGGTTAAAAATTTTCAAGATTCTCAGTTTCTTTCATTTAGAATTACTCCTGGCTTTCAGTAGGTTTCCAGTAGTCTGCCTGTACACTACCAGTCAAAGTTTTTTGCACACACTGATATTTTCTACATTTGCATGTTACTTACTTAAAATTTACTAAAACACATGCAGTACTTTTTGCTCACATAAATGCGAGTACCTTTATTAGTAAGAAAATGTCATTGGGGTCACTGTCCTGTTGCATAAAGAATGAGTGACCAGTGAGTCATTTGTAGTTGTTCATACACTTTTCAATGGCTAACAAGAATAACTTTAGTAAATATATTAACTTTGCACACAACTTTCATAATACATTATATTTAAATAGTGTTTAAATAAAGCAATACAATAAATTAACATTCCACACACTTAAACTACTAACAATAATCTAGCTGTAATGAAACTTACTTTTATATAACAGTTCTTAAGCTTACGTTCTGACATTTGTTGATGGCACAATTACTGCTGAAGTTTCACTGAATAGCTAGACAGACTACTGATAAACTACAGAAACTACTGAAACTACAGAGACTGCAGAGAAAGACATGATTGACTTGGTGTTATGTAGAGAAGCTTGTGAATGACAGATCTTTCTGGCATTTCTCTGGCCTAAATATTTAATTTCTTCGATGATTAGATTTCATTAGCTGTTTCACATATGTATATGCCATGTCCCCATCAGCAACATTATGCTATAACCAGAGGTGGGTAGAGTAGCCAAAAATCTTACTCAAGTAGGAGTATTGTTACTTAAGAATAATATTACTCAAGTAAAAGTAAAAAGTAGTCATCCAAAAATTTACTCAAGTAAGAGTAAAAAAAAGTACTCGGTGAAAAAACTACTCAAGTACTGAGTAACTTCTGAGTAAATTACAGATTAATTGGTTTATCATATAATCAAATATGCAAAAATATAAAATAATGTACAATGTGTTTGGATACCAAACAATATTACGTTAAAAAAAAAATCTACACAAAGTAACATAAATTAAGGCTAATTCAGCCACAATAAACAGTACAATAATCTGTAATAACTTAATAACTTTTTTAGTTTAAACAAATAGGCTCAGCAGGTAGAGATTACACAGGTAAACAAGAACAAGTCTGTCTGTGCATAAACTGTCCTGTATGTGTGTGTTCTTGTACTTGCTACTTAGTGAGAACCAAAATGAGTTTTTAACCAGCAGAGTGAGGACATTTTTGGGAAGTGAGGACTTTTTTAGTGGTCCTCACTTCTTTAAACTGCTTTTACAATAAAAAATACTAGTTTATTTGCAAAACTTAAAGTGTAGAAAGATTAGCTTCTGGTTACTGAGGTTATGGTTAGGGTTATGTTTGGGTTTAGGTGTAGTATTATTTAGATACAGTAATATAGAAGTCAATGGAGGTCCCCACTACTATATAAGTGTGTGTGTGTGTGTGTGTGTGTGTGTGTGTGTGTGTGTGTGTGTGTGTGTGTGTGTGTCTGTCTGTCTGTCTCCCCGTCCGCGCGTGTTTCGTGTGTGGTAATGCTCCAAGCTCCGTTTGATTGGTGGAACGGTCATTTAGGAGGAAGTTTTCCGACAAAACAAACAGATTATGCATTGGATAACAGATGAATAAAAAATAGCTAAAAAAATGTCGCTCAATGTAACGGAGTAAAAGTGGCGTTATTTCTTCACAAATATACTCAAGTAAAAGTAAAAAGTATGTTGTATAAAAACTACTCTTACAAGTACAGTTTATCCAAAAAGTTACTCAAGTAAATGTAACAGAGTAAATGTAGCGCGTTACTACCCACCTCTGGCTAAAACAAAAAAACTTGTAGGATCATTTTGAAACTGTCTGGCTTAATTCTGTGTTGTTAATGTGGAGGTGTTGGTTCAGTATTCCCAGAAGTGTGCTGTCCTTGATTTTTAACAGCAACACAGGTTTATTTCTAGTATGGATGTTCACTGACATTTCTTACGATATGTATGTTACTCTTACCACCGCAACACCTTTATCAAACGACATTTTTCTTTATACTCTTTCCAAATTATCAGTCACTCACATTCTCGCTTACATTTTTATATTCTCTATCAGCTAATTCATCCATATGTTGTTTGATAAATTACTTTACCACTAGTATTGCATCATAGGGGTGGGTTTAGAAAAAAAGCATATCAATAATTGGCTAGTTTAACAGACAAAGACAAACGGAAGTGACAGACTGAAATGGGGGGGAAACTCAAGTGAACATGATAACAAAAACGAGAGGCGGAGACAAACCACTTAGAATAACCAAGCACTAACTAGATAATGAGAAATGAAATCAAACCACGTGGGACTAAATTACTGCACAAATTAGCAGGAGGTCATTGGAAGCCTCTGGTGGCCGGCTGGGGAACTGTAGATTCAATAATCAAGGTAAAACTAAAGCTAAAAATCTGTAAAACATTATCAAACACATTCATACTTCCTAACTGATTATCATGCCAATAAGCTTTATTTTCAAGACTTTGGTTTACAAACATACAAGAAAAACTAATGCCATATTGCTACAGGGCCGGTTCTAGACAGGCATATATGAGGGGGCAGACAGAAATGTGAAGGGGGCACATGGTGGCGACAGAGGCGGGAAAGGGGTGGGTTGCTCTGGATAACTCTTTTTGTCATGTATTTGGATTGCACTTTGTCAGGCCTCTACCCTAAGACCTTTCCAACTTGGGTGTCCCACCTGAAGGCTAAGCTTCTGCTGGTGTAGCTCTTAGGGTCACTGAGGCACGCAAAGCCCCTGACCACGATAAGGTGGCAAGTCCTCAGGGGGAAAACTGAAAAATAAAACAACAAAAAATCAAATGAAATATTCCTCATCAGATTGTAACAACTAAAAACATGACATCTACCTTAATTGGATGGCCTATATCAAATATATTTGAACCCAACAATAACACTTCTCACTGTTGCCAATATAAACAAAACTGAAAAGGATAGGCTAAGTTATTTTTTAAAAAATCAGTTCACCAAGGCTTGAAAAGTAAAACTGAAAAATAGAATTATAAAAATAAAATAAAATATCCATCCAGATCTTTACAAGGGCTCTGCCCCGCCCACTGAGAAACCCGACACCGGCTCATTTGCATACTAACGGTGATTGGATGTTGAGCTGAGGGGAGGGTGAGTGGGGGATCCCTGCCGAGTGCTGTGTGAGCATGCGCACAAACAGAGCGCGGCGGGAAAGAACGAACAAGAGGTGAAACCTATCATCTCATTTGTGCCTTTCCAGTGGATTTTCAGCTACTTTAGCAAATCTTGTCCATATTCAGTTTGTGGGTAATCTATTATTTCCTTTCTCAGCTTCTAAAAGTTTGATTTAAGGGGGCAGGACGTTTGTTTAAGGGGGCGTTGCCCCCTCTTGCCCCAGCGTAGAGCCGGCCCCGTATTGCTATATCTTAACCAGAAATGTACGGTTTTTTTTATTTTGATCATTTTGATAAATTAATGGAATGGTTGTCCTTAAAAATCTCCCATATCTTTTACGTCTTGTGTGAGAATTTGTGACAAACATTTCCGTGGTAACAGCTGAACAGTGTTTGGTTACACCTACCATTGTGCAGCTGACCTTTTACTCCTCATTGTTATCCGCAATGGATAGTTAATTAATCACAATGTAAATGAATCTTATCGAAGTGCGACCGTATGTATCACTATGGGGAAATAATTGTTTGTAGTAACTGATAATGATCCCGGTGAGTTTAACAGTGATTCGCTATATGAACATTAGAAATGCTGCACACGTAATTGTGCATTTTTAATTGTTTCATTACGCAATACTTATTCTTTTGGACTTTATACTACAACTTGATTGGCCCAGCTTAATTGAATCGTTTGTTTTACATAACCGAAAAACGTTTTCTGCAACACCAGCACCAAGAGTGCATGCTGTATTTGACGGATGGAGTGGGGCTGTCATGAAGCCAGGAAACAAATTATCCAAAGATAAAGATAAGATATTCTTTTTGCTGACTTTTACATTTTGATTTGTGTTCAAGACCTTTAAATCATATCATTTAGCTACCAATTTACAGATGATTTTTCATTCAACTATAGTAACTAATGCAACTTTAATGTGTAAGAAGTATAAGGAAGGTCGTAAAGACCAGTATTAGGCGCCGTTGTGGGAACACGTGGATCGTTTTATTTATTTAAAATGCATTAATTCCTCCTAAGATATGCTGTAAAAGGGCTTCAGCACCTGCAAACACTTTCTGACTTTATATTTTTTAGGGTTAGCGGTGCCATTAAAGCCAATGACCCAAACCTTGACAACAATACTTCACAAGTAGCATTTCTGTTTTATTATTCATCTTTGATTACTGAGTTTTGACTATTGGGCATTCTGCCCAGTCTAGTTTTGTGTAGAATGACCGTATATCTTAATATACATTTATATATATTTTTTAAATAATTTGTAAATATAATAACTTCATAAGAATATTTTTATTGCAATGATCATTTCACCCGTCACATTGCTTGCAACATGCTGTACATTAAAAGCTAAGACCAACTATTTCTATTCTGCACATGAGGCTCACTTAGGTACATAAATACAAGGTGATCTTTGCTGTTAAGAAAACCATATTGCCTCCTACACCCTCTACATCTCACTGTAGGGACAATCCTTGTTCAGCAATTTCATAATAAATAAGTAATTCTTGTTTGTTTAAACTAAGACACTTTCATACAATGAATATTTTAATTGACACCACAAATATTTTAATGATATTTATTTTCCCATAAAATAACCATAAGATCTTACAACACAAAATATATTTTAATATCGATTATATTTTACAATCATTATTTTTAAATCATATAATACAAGACTGTTAATATAAATTTGGATTATACATGGATTTCCTAGACAAATCTTCATGCAAAAACAGCTGCTTAAAGGTACTGACAATACCACTCTAGAACTTCTACAACTCATTCCAACCTACAGCATAATGTCCCAAAAAACAAAAGTAGGGAAATTGTAAGACAGCATAATTACCTGCATGAACCTTTTATTCAAAAGAAATTTTTACAAAAACTTACGAGTTCAACTACTTCACGTGACTTAAATAGTACAGTAATAAATAGTAAGCCACTTGACCTCTCAGACCAAAAGATTAATATTTTATGACCATAGAATTATAAGTTACCAATGATTGATAAGTCTTGTGAGTTTGAAAAGTTCTAATCGCATGCAAGTTGAGTTGTAATATCCAGGATTTTAGAAGCTTGCAGATTGTAGATAGCTTGCAGTTCTAGTCATGATTTTACCTAGCACTTAGGCCACTATTCATTTTCTAGACATGGATATTGAAAAGTCTTGGAAGAGTCTTCAGACGGTCTTTTATAGCTTTCCCTTGTCCATTCCGACCCTCTGTGTCTTATTGTCTGTCAAAGGAAAAATACAAAACATTCAAATTAGATAAACTGAACAGAGTGCAATGCCCTCTGACTATTTCTCAGGACTTCTTTTCAGTATTTGCTTTTGCTAATATGATCAACAGGTGTGCCAAAGGTAGAGTAATGTACCTGCGAAATGAATCATTTGAGACCATTTACACCATTCTCTGAGTCACAAGGCCACTTGAAAGACTTAAGGATTAGCGTTGATTACATAAGGACTTCCTCAGCTTAATTTCTTACTGCTATAAGATTCCATCCATCACAAAAAGGGAAAAGGGTAATACCTATGGCATAGGTGTGCCTCAATCAATTACATATTGCCAAAGTATAAATAAATGGACAGAGATAGATAGATAGATAGATAGATAGATAGATAGATAGATAGATAGATAGATAGATAGATAGATAGATAGGGATAGATACTTCTTGGACAATTTATATCAAATTTGGCATGTAAAACACAACATATAAGTAAAGGGCCACTAGAAACAGTTAACCCAGTATGAATGTACAAATCTCACAGTCAAGATACTTGGTCAACCACTATAATGCTAATGCTTCTGAAGTTGCAGATAAGGTAAACCTCCCATTCAGGATGAATATAAATTGCTTTTCTTGTAAAGCAAGCCTCGTCTAGTGATAGCTTTGTCCCAGTGCCTAGAGCACTTGAAGCATGTGAAGGTGTATAACTGGTATATACCCCAAAAAAAGTCTTGCTAATCCCATGCCAATGAGAGTCAAACAAAACTTGTTTACTCATCTTAAAGAGAAATTGTGTAGCGTTCCCAAATAAGTGCTATACAAACAACAGCTAAGACTTTTCTGAATGTAGGGCATTGATTAATGGGCCTTAACCAAGTTCTGTGCAGTCTATGGATGCGTATTGTTATGCTGTGAAGTGTTTGTTCAGACTGAATAGGCTTTTTCTGTTCAATGGCTAATTGTTTTGCAGCTCTCGCATTTAGCCGCACAGCATAAATAGAGCTGGTGGTTTTCCAAATCTTGCCTTTTGTTTTCTGTCTGTGCCATTGTTTAGAGGTTTTTAAGCGAGCAGATTTAAAATAAAATCTTAAGATGATGACTGCTTAACTATGCCTTCTGTGGATAGCTTGCACAGTGCTGAATTTATCATGGGTATAAGAAGTGAGGGGACAGGTGTCACTTACATGTCTTCCTGCACTGCTGGCGTTCTTCATCAACTCTCCGGGTTCACTACGTACATCCCTGTTCGGTTGACCTTTGGTTTGGATGGATCCTCCTGGGGAAAACAAGATTTTTTAACAAAAGTCACTTAGATATGTCATTTTATATAGCAGAGGTAGGGATGTAATTTATGTAATGATAGTTCACTTAGAAAGATTTTCATTTGTGTTCTTAATCTGAAATATGAGAACCTATATACACTGAGCAACACAATCAAAATAGATAGCTAAGTGTACTGAAGCCTTGACTCTCTGATCAGTAAAAACCTGGAAATAATTCATGTATTCTGATAGTTTCTGTGTGTCTCAAGTGAAATTGCATCTGGTAATATAAATCTCTATAACCAGGATGCATTTAAAATGAACCAGACATGTGACACAATCCCTTTGGTTTATTATTTCTTCTACTACTGAAAAGATGGTGTCACATTAATGTAACATCTTGCATATATTCGTTTAAATGTTAAAATATACAGTATTTAAAAAAAATAGATTCACAATTTGATATGTGATTTGATGCTCTTACAAAAGGAGAGAGGATAGGAGTCATGGGGCTCTTCTGGGGTGTGTGGGGGCTGTAGGTGGGTGTAGAGAGAGGCTCCTTAAATGTGGTCCTTTCATATGGAGTGGGTGGTACTTCTAGCATAGGCTCTGGTTCCTTTTCTTTTTCTCCTCCGCAGCACCATCGCACAAGCTGGGGAGAAAGATAGGGAGAAAGAGATAAAGGGAGAGGTTGTTAAACAGCCAGCAAGAACCAATGGAGATCTGTTTTATATACATATATAAAATATATAAACAATATGAGATCAATGATAATGCAGATTTGGAATTGCATTGAAAACAGACAGGCTACAACTGTTTCAGCAGCCGATTGTTATATAAATCAATGGTGAATGACTGCACACCGTGATGATGAGCAGGATGATGAGGAGCAGCAGGATGATGCAGGCCAACACAAGCAGAGCAATGGCCCAGCCAGGGACCCCTCTATATGGATAGTATATGATTTCTTTAGCAGGGGGAGATGTGGTGGGCAGGAGAATGGGTTCTGTTGGGCTTCCTTTTTTGGTGGTGGAAGAAGAGGGTTTGTTGGAGTTAATTGAAGGGCTTGTTGTTTTGTTTGTGTAGTCCAAGGGTTTGGTGGTGCCATTGGTAGATGTGTTATTATATGGAGAAGTGGTCACATTCGTGCTGATATGTGGAGGAAGGGAGGACGTCTTGTTAGGAGAACTTATTGTAGTTTTATTGCTTATTGTTATGCTGGTTGACTTTAAGATGGTGGTTGTTCTGGTGAGAGGTGTCGTGGTGGCAGGACCAGTTGTTGGTAATGGAGCGGGTATAGGTGTAGATTCCTCTGTGCAAAAGAGAATTAATATTTTTTATATAAAAATATAAAAACTTTAACAAAAAATTGTCAAGCCTGTGACCACGTTGCTCACCTTCTGTGAACGTTCGGTCAATCTGAAGACCGTTTATCACCCCAATTTCAGGTAGGCTCATCATGAAAATGTTTTTGAGTAGAACTGCATTTACAAAAAAGGTCTGGAACATGATTGTAGAGTTCGCAATCACAGATCCATTGCTGTTATTGAACAGAAGTAACAGTGATCAGTAATGGTGACTCAGCAAATCATGCCTAATTGTATGTCCTTTTACAAAGCAAAGATGCTTCTTGTTTCACTGCAACAAAAATGACCATACCTGAACGTCATGTCTACCACACCACGGTAGAATGGTTGCATATAACAAGTGGAGCAGTTGTAGACATCATAGAACTGATAAGGGAGAGAACATTTCAAACTATCAATATAGCAGGAAATTCAGTATAAAAATCTAATAATCCACATTATTATTATTATTATTATTATTATTATTATTATTATTATTATTATTATTATTATTGTTGTTGTTGTTGTTGAGAATAATTTATTCTATACTATATTGACAATACTCTTTTGTAAACATTGAAGTTAAAACTCTGTTATTTGTTCTAAATAAAGACATTTAAGTAAAACATTCAAATTATCCTAAAACTCAGAATAGATTGCAATACATCTGTCTACAATCTGGCTGAGGAAGTTGGGTCTCCCAAATCAATTATATGACTAGATAAATGAAGTGAGATAAGCCGTACACATCTAATATTTACACTACCATGCACAACATTCAGTGTACAGCCATACATCGGGTTGTAATTCAGTCATTAAACAGTTGAAAGATCCTATTAGCTTTTTCATTGATAGCCATGTTTTTGAGCAGTGTAACTTTTAAATAAATTACTGAAAAATCAATAGGGACTACTCACCACACCAGAAACCTCTGCATACATCTGCTTATAGTAGGATGAATGAGGATTGAGGAGGGACACATTGAAGACCCGGTTGTTGATCTCAATGGGAAAGTAAAAGGCATATTCTGGAATGGAAGCGTCTTCTGTCTTGTTCTGTGCAGTTTCAGCAGAAGTGACTCCTGGTGGAGTAGATAACAGTGTAAATAAGGCACACTTAGGCAATAATAGTACAGTTCAATGTTTTCAACAGTGTGTATGATATTTCTCAGATTATAGAAGCTATGGCGTAGCTGACAATGTTGTATATTTCTAGTAAATATTGTTCTTGCTTTCCCTTACCGAAAGGTAGCTATCAAATTATGTATATGAAGGTATAAGTATTATAGTGTGAACGATGAACACAATTACTACACCAATAACATTTCAGATGTCAACAGTTTTCTGCGTAGTTATGGTGACTTCAGATCTCTGAAGTACATACATTTAGTTACGAAAATAACTAGACAGTGATAACAGTGTCCCTTAAAGAATATAACTTTTAGGACTGGAACAACTAACTTATATATTAGTGAAATTACAAGCTCTGACAAAAATAACTAGGGCACACAAATTCACATTTTTAAATCCACAGAACACCTTCAGAGTTACAAATATTATAGCTGGTTTGTACTATATATTTTTTTTAAAAAAAGCTCCTGAGCAGAATATTGGAAGTTTCGGTATGTATATTAATAAAGACAAAACAAGGTCATAGTTTTCTAGACTTACAATGCAGGGTGACCCTTTTTTCCTCTGTCAGTTGCATATAACATGAAATTACTGATGCTTTTTTGAGTACCAAAGCCATTAAATCCTGCTCATTGTCACAAGTACATCTACAGAAGATTACATGAAGCACATTTCTTACCTGCAGTTCCTAACATCAGGATGCAGAGAGCCATCATTGCATGTTGGCTTAGAGAAAGCTCCATATTAAAGAAGTCAGGTCCTTTGAGTAATCTCTGGTTCGGAAGTGTTGTCTGACATCAATGTGTGAAATCAACTCAACACTGAAGCAGTGCTCCTCTGGTACAGGTGAGGTTTATTGCTTTTGGGGATCTACAATTGAGTGGGAGAGTCCTGAAGTGTAGAAGTGTTGTGGAAGAAGGAAAGTCATTTATCATTTGAAGGGCCGGAGAGCTGACCTCACCTTTATGAAGAGGCGCTTGACGCTGCAATCTGCTATGGTTATGATATGGAGATAGGTGTGGCTGGGAAGGAGTGGCCAATGAAAGTTAATGTCACTATTTGTGAGTGATTGTGCGTGTGAATGTGAGTGGGTCTCTGATTCATGGATGGGCCTCCTGGTTTGGCCCTGTGAATTGTGGTTACGTCAAAAACATATTATCCATATTTGCCTGTGTCAATAATCAGCTGCACCCTATTCTTGCAGAAACATTCTTCTTTCATTCCTCAGGATATGCTGCCATGGATACATTTTACAAATAGATGTATTGCAGGATATGGTCGGAAATCATTTTTCTATGCTGGAAATAATATTTTTAGTTCTTGTCATATTTTGTGTCATGCGGAACTTCATGGTACATAAAAGCCCCAGTCATTGACTGTTTACATAACAGGAGATGAGGAATACTGAATAAAACCATAACAAGAAACTATTATTATATTTTGGATGACTACTTTACAAATCCAGTTCAGTCACTGTTGCTACAGTGTAGAATCGGACTATTTCTCTTTTTAAATAGAAAAATAATAATGGCAAATCATCTTTTGATCTTTGACATAACATATTGTTAGTCATGTCTATCAACAAGGTGCCATATATAGAAATTAGTCTATAAAAATGATGAACATTGTCTTCTTCCTGTTTAACAGTACATGTTCAGTTTTTTATTGTAATCCTTAAGTGTGGCTAAATATCATAAATAAAAGTGACAGTAAGTAGCAGTAACAGTAGACTGATTAAGAGGCCATAACTTGATGGTAAATGCCAGTCAATAAAATTGTAGTTTTGGTGAATGAAAATGAGAGAGATCAGTAGAAAATATCCAGCTTCTTTATGAAATTTGGCTGCCTGAACTGTAAAAGGAACCTGTATAGTTCTTACAACGGGTGAGAATAGTTTGATTTCAGATGTCAAAAAGATTAATTATGTCCAACACAATGCACTGACTTCTTTTATGCATCATTTCTTTGTTTGACTTGAGAGTTAAGTTTTACTTAACTGTCACAGTGCAGTGTCACACTTGCTAAATGTCACAGTGCTACTGTCCAGTTTCACTAACTAAGAGTCTTGGTTTGTCTCCAAGTTTTTATCTCATGTCTTCAGAGACAGTTTTTCTTTTTTCTTAATTAATGCCACTATAGCATGCTTCCATTAGGGACTTGGACCCAGGTATTTATAAAGTTAATTTTTGAATTGAAATCTGATTCCCAGCTATTATTTCATCAATTTGTATTTTAAAGGAATTTATTGTCAAGTACATTGTCACATACAAAGAATTTGCTTTGGCAAAATATGTATTTATGTCCAAGATTCTAATATTAATAAAACAATATGGATTTTGCTGAACAAATTGTAAAAATATAAAGAGAGTGCAAGGGTATGCAGTAGTTTACAACATTTATAGAACACAGACTGGGGAAAGGCATGGCATGAATGAGACAGAAATTAAGGATGTAAATAAATACATTTGAATAAATTATCAACTGCACAATCTGAACCAAAAATGTGCAATAAATAGTGTGTATGCACAAATGGTAGCTATAACTGATACGTTTTTGAGATTAACTACTACAAAAGACAAGAAAAACACCATATATCAGAATGAATTGGCTCTCGAACTAATTAGTGTTCACTTCATAGTTTCTACACTGCCTACAACACAAATAAAACATGCATATTTATTGCAAGTATATATTGCAGTAATATATGTAAGATATCAAAAATATATTATCAATAAGGAACAAGGATAACACAGAGCAAGTTCAATTTATATAACAATTTAACAGAAAGAAAAAGAAAAAAGAAAATCAGGAAACATGGACGCAAACAGATCACTCAACATTATGTAAGAAATGTGTAGATAGTAATAGAATGATTTGTAATTGTTACACTTCATTTAACCATATTACATAACCATTGTAACAGAATTACAGATTATCTAAGATGGAATGTAGTTGGGTTCCACTTCATTAATGTAATCATTTTAATATCTTTCTTATATGACAGTTATTTCATTCCATACGAAGTGAAATCCAATTGCATAGATGCTAAAGATGTTAAAGATATAAGAATTTCTAAGTATGTATTTCTGACTATATGTAACTATATATTAAATTAGTGCATGTTGAAAATCATAATGACAAAAAGCATTTTTGAGTCTACAGCAGAATCTCATCATGAGGTAATGTTAATGATTACACCAACCTGTAAGACACTGACATTACTGTGTTATAACTCTTTTATTCTGCAAAAAAAAAATTCAACTATCTGTGTATATTTCTAAAAGGTTACATCAATGAAAATATCAGTTAGGTTTGTTAGTTTCAATCACTGTTGCTACAGTATAGAATCCGACTATTTCTCTATTTGAATAGAAAAATAATAATAGTAGCAAATGCTCTTTTGATCTTTGACATAACATATTGTTAGTTATGTCTATCAACAAGGTACCATATATAGAAATTTGTCTAGAAACTGCAAAATGATGAAAATTATTGTCTTCGTCCTGTTTAACAGTCCATGTTCAACTTTTTTTTTCATTGTAATCCTAATTTACTTAAGTTGCTTAAACATTACGATGCATTATAATTCATTATTGTGATACATTATATCATCGTTGTAAATATAAGAAATCCTACATTGGTAAATATCATGTACTGTCACATTATAAAGAGTAACACATATAAACATCTATACATTGCTACTTTTTCTATATTTGATATAAAAGGAGTGAAAGTGGGCGGGAGCCCGTTGCTGTTCCTTTGACGTCTCTAGGCTGTAGTCTGTTTGCACAATGAGATTTTAATCCCTATTTAAATGTTTGTCCTGAACAAGCCCTGAAGTGCGGAAGTTGTATGATTGTGGTCCAAGTTTATGCCAATATAACCTGCCTTGCTTAGTAAACTTGTGTATCCGCCCTAATGACATACAGTGTTGACTGAACAGTACACACAAAGTTTTTCCCAGTGCATTGTCTGCAGGGGTGGTGGTAGCCCAAGCTGTTTTGTGCTGATTTCAGGTCAGCTTTGAAACTGTTTGTTATGTTAAGATGCGGATATAATTAGGCTGGGAAAATGTGGTGTTGTTTTGTTGCATTTTCTGCTTTTATTCTTGACCTCTTCGGGCCAGTTATACTTGCTTTTTTTAGGTGCTGGGTGCGGGGTAGAGGGTCGTCCTTGTTTTCAATGAAAAACTTTTATTACCACTTGAAACTACTACAGCCGCAAGCCAAAATTTGTTCCCCTGGAAATCTCTAATTTGTTCTTTAATTCTCAAATTGATGGCAGTTTAATAGATCTATAGCTTGTTTTGTCTGTGAAAGAGTCATGAGGTCCAAATATGAGTTAAATATGAGTAGCCATTGTTAACACTTACTACTGTTGTCTTCCTGCTGTAGTTCCACATTAACAAGTCTCAGCAGCAGGTCAATAATTTTGCCAGTTACCTACGAATGGTCTCTTTAGAAGACAAATCTAAACATTTGTTTAAAAAATAACCAATACAAGAAAGATAAAACTGGCAAAAATATTCAAATACTGTATATATTAATGAATGATAAACAAAATACCTGCTCAAATGTTTGCTCCAGTGTCTAAATGCTTCTCATTTTGATTTGTATTCTGTTGCTATAAAAATGGATCAAAATAAAACAGGACTTTTTTTATTTGATTGTACATATTCTACATCCTTCCAATAATTTCAAAGCAGACGCAATTTTTTCAATATCATGCAGTAATAAAAAAGGGCAGAATTAAACACTACTAACCATTTTTCTTTTGTTTTATACCATGTTGTTCCATACGAGTAACATTGTCAACTAAAACTGTCCCAAACTCTCACTTCTGTTATGACCTACGGATAGCACGTGGGCCATTTAATTAACACTCAGCGCCGTCTGTTTATTTGAGTTCCACCGAAAAAGATAAGTCCTCTGCACGTGCCCCGTTTTAAGGAACACACTTTAATGATGATATGAAGCCAAGTTTATCCAGCATATGAAAAATAGTCTAATTTTAATAATCCCCAGTCAGAAGTGTTTTTCCTTTTAACATGTATTAAGTGTCTTTAGGAAAAGTTACAGAGCGTCAGCGTCCACGTCAGCCTCATAAGACATATAATATCTCACTGAGCTTAAATCTTTTCTTTTAATCTTTTGTAAAGAATGAACAGTGTTTATGTATACGACACTGAGGACAGTGAGTCTGGGCAGTGTTAAAAAACACTATACATCATCTCATATATACATATATGCAGAAGCAGGGGGAGACAGAGCGGCTAATACTGTTGCAGGAGCTAAAGGAGACAGAGTGACTAACTCCATTGTGAGAGCTGAGGGAGACAGAGTGGCTAACGCCATTGCGGGCGCAGAAGGAGACAGACCGCATAATGCCATTGAGCTGAGGGAGACAGAGCATCTAACACCATTGCAGGAGCGGAGGGAGATAGAGTGGCTAGTGCCATTGCAGAGCAAGGCATAGGGTCCGTAGTATCAGGCACGGAAAGATCAGGAACAGGAACAGATTGGGCTTTTTCCTTCAGGTCCATCTTTTTGATGATGGCCACTAAGAAGTTGGTCCATCTGTCTGTCGTATAGCCACCCGGTGCAATCAAACTGAATCAAATAACAAAGGACTAAATAGCCAAACCAATAAGGGAAAAGAAGCAAACTAGAAATAAGTGAACATAGGTGATGGTGATAATGAAACAAGAGTGAAAGGGGTAGAAAAATCACAAAAGTCAGAGAGCAGAACAAACCAAATGACTGAGGAGACAGACAGAAGACACAATGTTCAATGTGATGTTCAACAGTGCTCCAAAATGTCGCCACCTCAACTGTTACCAATTCTGTGTCCAGGAAAACAGCTGCAGAACATCATACTTACTCGTCTGTTTGATGAAATATTGTTTCGTCTACTTGACGACATGCTTAAGCTATGATGTATCGAATATAATTAGTTTGTCCTTATTCTGGTCGTAATTAAACAGCTTGTTAAGGTTTATGGCCCAGGCAAGCCTTTTTTTCTTTTTTAGCCATTTTAACAATACATTCATCAAATCTGCTGCAATAACTCTTTTCTTCATATTTGAAACTCAGACTTGCTTACTTTTCTCCCTTTACCACTGTTCACTGTTCTTTACGTTGTTCTATGAAGTGCCTTTCACACAAACTGTTGACTCTAAGCAAACTTGTCTTTTGATTCTGTTGTCACTTAATGTTTGAAAACCTCTTCTTGACTGTATACTGCTTTTTGATCTTGTTGGAAACTATTCACTAACACCTTTATTTCTTTGGAAAACACTTTAAGACCTAAAATGTACTGTCTACAGTCTTGTGACAATGGCTTTTTCTTGCCATTATGATAACAATATAATACTTCCTTCAGTGGAATACCTGTCCAAATAATGCTCAAGAGGGTGTAATGGCACAGTCTGCTCCAGGTCTGCATTTTTACAAGCATATAATTCATAGGTAATCAGTGTTTGAACAGCTGTAGAAATTGTTTGGATTAAACCTTAAAGCTTAATTTACTTACCTTGCTGCAGATAAAAAGGCAAGTTGTTAATGTGTTACTTATTTGTATTAAATAATCTACATTAGCTGTTTTCAGCCTGTGTTTGACTACATACATTTCTCACCAGTAAGATGTCCCTGAACTTCATAATGACTAACCTTCTTTATTAAATGCTTACAGGTTTGACTCTGCACCCCTATATCCCTGTGAGGATCATTCAGGAAAAAGCACTTACAGATGGAGACGAATCAAGTTTACTTAAAAACAAGTGGCTAGCAACATGACGGTATAGTGATCTCCTTGGACATTATGAAGTAGGCAGCTGAAGTATAATGCCCAGTGAAGAAAAAATATATAAATGCCTCTGCTACTCACTGTATGAAGAAATAGCTTACAGAGGAGAGTCAGTTTTAATTGTTCAGAGATTTGTTTTCTTATAAAGGCTTTTACCGACTAAAAAGAACGTTTTGGTGAAAAGAGACACAGCCAAAAACATAAACAATCAGAAAGACACACCGAAGAGCCTCTGAAATGACAGATAACAATGCCAATAGTCCAAAGAAAAACAAAATATATTGGTCCTGGATTTTTTTTTCCAAACCCTGCCTATGGCACAGGCTAGGATCATTAGTTTGGGAGATACGGCAGTATTCGCAGCTACAGCATAACGCTGTGAACTCAGCACATGCACACAAGGCCTATGACCACATCAATACCGAGGGTCATATATTGTCATCTCAGTTTTAATCTGTAATAAAGGAACAAGTAAACACGTTTTTGACAACAAAGAGTATGAATGGCTTTATCTCAGTTAGGTTGATTTTCTACTTGGGTTGCAGAAGAAAGTTGTACTTGAATTATCCAATATCAGTGCAAACATGTATGAATTTAAATTCTAGGCTGCATTTTAGAAACAACCAAAATATATAAATAGAGATTGTGACGACCATCTCCACCCATTTCAGAGCAGTAAAATTAAAATACTTGTTCATATTATTAGTTGTGATGTGTAATCTCCCCTGGAATTGCAGTTCACTAACGGGCACTCGGTAGAGTTGTTTGTCTCGAGACTGGTCTTGGTCTCGAGACGGGTCTAAAGACCACTTTTATGTGGTCTTGGTCTTGTCACAGTCTCGACGGTCTTTGGTCTTGGTCTTGTCTTGGTCTTGGATCCCTCGGTCTTGCCTTGGTCTCGCTGTCTTGGTCTTGCTGTCTCAGATCGACATAGTGGTCGGGAACCAACAGTATCCATGATCCAGTATCTATTCACAGTGATGCTCTCTCTCTCTCTCTCTCTCTCTTTTTAAGTATTTCATCTAACTGTATTAGTTTTTCAATCTGTTATTTGTCGTTAATGTCTGTGTTCTATTGTTCTTGCCCTACTGAACAACAGGCTTGATATCATTGGCAGTGTGTTGCAATCACATGCCACTGCAGACATCAAGACGTCAGAATCTTTTAAGCACTTGTCCTTATTCTTATTAATGCACAATTTGATGTGCAGTTTGTATTGGTATGTAGTATTTGTAGTTTGCATTTGATTCGTGTGACGTGTGCGCACGTCTTTATATTGTTTGATTACAGTATTTTACTTAAATTGCTGTTGTTTGACTAAATAAATGTGACCATTGACTTTTAAATAACATCTGCATATCACGTTGTGTTGACTTAACAGGCCTAATCCATTTCAGGGAAGTTGATATCATACGGTGTAATTTGGCTAGCACTACTACAATGGGACATGATGCAATTTCAAGTTTATAATTGTGTATCTTCAATTTGATGTTACAATTTCATCTACAAATTAAGTATAATTGAAATCAGTTACATATTTCCCATTCTTTAGAAGTTGTTGGAGGTGTTAGCTGTTTTGTCAGATGACTCTGGGGGCAGTCAGCCGTCATGTCAGTTCTCAACAGCACACAAAAGTTAAGGGAGTCTTTTTTTTTTTTTTTGGTCTCGGCCTCGGTCTTGGTCTCGTCTCGACTTTGTCTTGGTCTTGACTCGGTCTGTCTTGGTCTTGTCTTGGTCTCGATACCCTCTGGTTTTGGTAGTGTCTTGGTCTTGGTTTAGGCGGTCTTGACTACAAGTCTAGCACTCGGGCACCACGGGCACTACAGTGTGCAAACCCAGAAAAAACGGCCCCGTGTCACCGTTGCGCTCCCTACTGGCCACCTACCGAATAACGGTCAGTTATTCTATATGTCTCATAATACAAATATACATGTAATAATATCATAATAATATATATCATGATACTTCCTGTTAATGTATGTGCATATATACCTAAATACCTTATACTCATATAGGTATAATACTTGAATTAGTACATTGTCGTAACTATTTCTTCTTACCTGCTACCTTGACTGCAGCCATTGTGAAAACTGTGTAATTACACGGTAGTATCTATTCATATTGCAAATGATGCTCATTTAGCATTGTTTTTATCAACACATAGGAACCCTTTCGTTTCGCAGTGTTTCCGGTAGGAATTCAGACGGAACCGGAATACGCGTTTACCGGCCGACAGAGGTAAACACTGTCCGCGTGGTTAAAAGAAGTCGTCCTCGTGCGAAACGAACATCGGCGACTGTCGTTAAAGTACACGCGCGGCACTGAGCAGCAGATATGGCGAGATAACATATAACCAGCTCGTTACACTTTACATACCAGGGGAGCTAAAGAACCCGAGGGACACGGCGGTCATTTTTCAGAGGCTGAGAATTAAAGGTAAGAAATATATTTAGGACAGCGTAGAGCTAGTAAATTGCTAATAAATTTGTATGCATTTGTAGTCGAAAGAGTTTGAGTTTGTTACATATGCATTACAGTGTAATACACCGGTTAGATGCGTTTAGCAATTAAGGAAATTGATTGTTTATGTTATATCACAGGCTTATCTCTAAAGAGCTCTGTTTGCCATCTTGGACTCTGACGTATTTCAGGCATCGACATTACTTTTGTCTTCTACAGTGGAAGACAGAGGTAAGATCCCAGCTTCAACAATGGCTCCGGGATTTTGAGAACATAGGAGAGACTTCGCTACAGGCTAACCAATAGAGATAACATTTTCCAGAAAATATGGCAACCCCTATTTGACAAATGGCTAGCTGATAATAAATAGAATTGTTCCTGTTGTTTGTGATACTTCCATTGTTAAAGTATAAGGAATTTAAACATTGAACATTCTCTCGTCCTATGTACAACACTGTCGTTTATGTAGGTTTGTTTTTTGTTTGTTTGTTTTTTTAAAGAGAATGTTAATGGTCTGTTTTAGTTCTTTTAAAAGAATGCAATGTTTATTCCGATTATGTCTTGTCTGAAGTTGATAGATTCTGTCCTTCAATTAAAGTGTATTCAATCATATTATAGGCTTTTCATTTATTCTGCAGAAACAGTCAGTCCAGCATGGCAGGAAGGGGCAGAGGACGAAGCCTGTTCACCTTTAATGTGGACTCTTTGGGCTTTGGAAGAGGAGACACTCTACCAGCCAGCGCTCACGCCCCTTCTCCACTTTATCCTGTACGGGTTTGTTTTGTATTGAACACCTTTCCACATTTTTTGTGGAATGTGATTAACTGGAATTATCCAACTTCTCATTTATAATATATACCCATATTTTTAGCCCATGCAGTTCCAGCCAGTCCCTCTACAGACAGGAGAGGAAGTAGATTACATGCTGGCTCTTAAACAGGAGCTGAGGGCCTCCAGCAAAAATCTGCCCTTCCACATCCGGCCAGCTCAAGCAAAGAAAGGTGAAGAGCTTCTATACGCCATCACAGCTTGTAACTATTTTAAAATGCAGACTGAACTCCTCATGCAAACTTTATCTGGCTGTCACATGCCCACTTTGTACATTGTCCATCACATAACACGATTGCCCACTGTATTGTAAATAGGCATAAATATATATCACACATATATTGCACATTGTATAGAGCTTTACATTTATTATGTTTTTGTGAGATATTTAATATGTACACTTTCACAATACTCAAGACAGACATTTTCTTTATGTTCTGTGTTATACAATTGCACACTGCATTGTATTAGACATATATTATTACACACATAGCACTCGTTTAGAAATTGTATATTTCTGAGAGGATTTTTCAATCTGTTTAGTAATATTTTAGGTCAACATCTTTATTTTTCTTTGTTTCAGTCTATCTTAAATATGCATCCTAAAGTGGTATCACCATCCTTTGTGATTCATTTTTTTCATGAGACCAGTGTGCTCTCATGGAGTTGTTTCTATTGTATTGCTAAACCAATTTGAAACCTTTTAAGGTTGTCTGTCTCCCTGTAGGCTCTCCTCAATGAGGGAATTGCTGTGTATGTGCATGGAAATGAAACCTTGGACGATCTGGGTTTAAATGCAGAGTGCTTTTTCTTAGGCATAAATGATTTCAATAGTTGATGATTTTTAAGCCATCTTCTTTTATGTGTTACAGATGTGGACCGTTATTCGGATAAATACCAAACTGGAGAGACCAAAAATAACGCCATAGAATGGGTCCCTGGTGAGATTTAACCATGAAGTAACTAAGCAGAATTTGGAAAAAAGGATATTTCACCCTAAAATAGCTTGTTTTTACATTATTTACTTGTTTAGCTATATCTGATCCCTATGGTTAAAATACTATTTGCTATACAAATTACACTGTTTACTCACTCACAGTTTATCTCTAATCTTTGTTTGATCAGTGACAAAAATAAACTTTTTGGCAATTGTTTTGTCTTTTTGATTAATTTATTCAGGTATAATACAATACATGCCTAAATGAATAGACTGACAATGTGTGAAACATTAATTGTGTGTTTTTCCCCTAGATTGGAGCCGGTTTCCTAAAGAGCTCTGCATTAGGGTACAAAAACCCCACAAAAGAAGTGAGTGGAAATTGTGTTTGTAAGTTCCTATGCAGTGTGGAAAAGTATGGAATCTGGATCTTGGATAAGTATGGAAAAATGATAATACGGTTTGGAGAAACATTTGTGTTTCCAGGCCTTTGCCGCTACATTCGATCAAAAATGTAGCCTAAAATGTTTGAGTCAGTGGAGGCTGACTGGTGTGTTGGCATAGCTGTAGAGTTCATATGGTCATATGCCACAATGTGACATACATGTTACAGTTAGATTTTCAAATAGAAATGGAATATGTGTAGGAATCCTAGTAGGTGTACATTTGAAATATATCTGTTTTGATGCAAATGCTGTAGTGCATGTAGTGATTGCCCAGTGCAGAATCACTGAGAGTTAACTCTTAATATTAATTTATGCTCATAACATCAGTTCATTTTACATACACTGTTTTATTATCACATCCTCAGAGGCCAAACCACTAGTGAAGCATAAAAAGACACCATCCGCAGGTCAAGAAGAAATCATTGAAAAACTGAAGGTAAATGTTGGGTGTTATTTTTCATGCTTTTCAAGAATGTCTGTGTATGCAACAATCCATGTACTGAAGGTCCTTAAGCTGGGAAAGAGAATAACACAGCTGGCAATTGAAAGTCTTTCCCAGTCACAGCACAGCAATGCTAATAATTTTAAGCAAATATTTAATCAGACATTTGGGTTTTACACACCAACAGACACTTGAAAAGAAAGAGGCAGAGAATCACAACGAGGAGGAGGAAGATGAAGAGGTGGAGAAGAAAAAAGAGACAGGAGAGGATGAGGAGGAGCATGAAGAAGGGGAGGACTATGATGAGGAAGAGCTTGAGGACGTAAGTTTTGGAGAATTTTCAGACAGTTGAGATGCTGTGTATTTGTGGTGTGTTTTTAGATCATCTAGAAGTAGAAGTACTACTATATATTTAGCAGAAAAATCTGGTCAGTAGCATGTTGTCAATAACTAACAGATATTTACATTAAATTGACAAGTTTGTCATGTATTTAAAAATAATGTTAAGTATGTTGAAAAAATGAAAGGAATAACACATGTTAACAGTGACATGCAGGGCAAGCAGACCGTCTCCTGGTATTATCCAAAAGATCTTCAGCTTAAAAAACACTGTAATAATAAGATGTGTAAATCATCCATTTTATAACTATACAATACCATACAGTACTAATGTTTGAATGAACAATTTAATTATTTTTAATTCCCCAAAATTTCTCATGAAGCGATACAATAAGTTCAAAAGTCAAAGTAAACTGTCATCTCATCTATACACACAATTATACAGAGAGACAAGACGACATGACTCCAGTTTTTACAGAGACGTGGATAATACATAAAATAAACATATATAAATAAACTATAAAATATAAACTTAAGGTAGAAAATGAAAATGTGCTATATTAGTTAGTGTACAGTTTTGAACAAATAATACAAATACAAATAACATGAATATACAAATTTAAACAGCATTTCTTAAGTAAACATAAAACAACAGAAGTGCAGTACACGTTAGTCTTGGTACATGTATTTGTACATCTGTAGCAAATAAGTTAAATTAAAGGTCTGTGAAGTGAAATAATTAAAGTACATTTAAGTAAAATAAAATGTATTAAAGTAAAAGAAAAAATGGATAGATAGAGATGTAGAATGAAGCATCATCCTATTGGGGTAACCAAAATCTGAGTTTTTTTGAGAGGTGTATATTGAGAAAAACCATCATGATCAACATGCTCAGAAGACAAGACACTGTATATTTATACCACTCTGCACTGTGTGTTCCAGGAGACAGACTACATCATCTCTTACTTTGACAACGGTGAAGACTTTGGAGGAGATAGTGATGACAACATGGATGAAGCTACCTACTAATATTTTCAGGGACTGTTTTATTTTATTCCAAATCGTTACCTCTCGTAGAAATCATGTCAATCATGAAATCAGTCAAAGTGTGAGAGCCAAATGGAATGCTGAGCTATGTTATTTAAGAGCAAATATAGAAGATCTGTGCTGCTGTGAAGTTTACCAAGACCCTTACGAGGACCTGAAGAGACTTATCTGTGGTTTTATATCTATCAGTAAGACACTACCAGGGCTGCTAAAATGCTGCTGCTATTTTAAATGTTACTAAGTGCTTTTAACTCATTCAGTGCTTTGAGGAGGTGCCTGGACCGCTGGACAAAAATTGTGTGGCAAACTTGTGCTGAAATTGTTTACATGTATTTCCCGCCGTTTTTGAGCAACAAACGGTACCCCAGAATGACAAGGGAAAAACTGGATTTTCAAGTAATTTCATGTTTAGACCCTATGCTTTGACACTTCTAAATGGTGCAAATCTAGATACAGCCATTCTGTTGATTATTGATGTTTTAATCATTATATGGAGACTACATGTAGTAAATTCTATTGAACGCATATGATTAGAAGAAGTATGCAAATTCAAGGGATGACAGACATACATAATTAAAACCAGAGTGCCTTTGACCTGAGATTGAGTGGAGGCAGTGGTTCAGTTTCCAACAAAAAAAAGCTGTATAAGACTCAAGGTTGTAATTTCTCATGGAGTAAAAACGCTGAATACATACTTCAAGGTTTTTTTAATTAATGTCATTAATGTCAAAGGCATCAAAGACTTGGATTTCCAAAACCCAGTTTCTGAAAATGCTGTAAAACGTCACATAAACACTGTGTGTTAAGCTAAAGGTAAGCATTTAGCATCAACACTGGAGTTGAAGCACAGCATTATGAAATTTTATCATTGCAATGTCAAGCTCTGTTCTGTCTTTAGAAATTGCAGTTAGAATTTTCAAAAACAATAACAAACCCTGTCATCTCCTTAACAAGTTTTCAGTGATTAGTTTTCTCTCTCACAGCTCCTTCTCTCCCTTCCCTTCAACTTCCCCTCTCTGAGCTTACTAAACACTCCACCAGGGGGCACTGCATCACTCAGTCTTGCCCCCAGCCGTCTTACCACTGAACCAAGGAAGCTGATGTGTAACAGTTCTTTTTTTCTTTTCTTTCTTTCTTTCTTTCTTTTTTTTTTTTTTTTTAAACATTTGACGTTTTATGTTCAAGTTTCTTTGTAATGTGCAGTAAATATAAAATTTCCTGATGGAGAATTGAACACAGCTTCTCCACATTGGGTGGTGTGTGCTTTTTCCACTGAGCCAAGGAAGCTCATGCAGAACAAGCTTTTTTCAACTTTTCAAATTCAAGTTTCTTTGGCGACACATGCAAAGAGATTTCTGTGTGGGATTGGAACCTGCTTTCCTCACATTATCGGGAATGGTTTCTTGCCCAGTGAGCCAAAGGATTTTACATGCATGCGGGCCTGTTTTTCACCATTTAACGTCTCAAATTCAAGTTTCTTTGTCATAACATAAAAAAACTTCTTGCAGGGGTTTCTTCTTTGTAGGAATGTGGGAAAAAAAAAACCCAAACATTCCTGAGTGGGATTTGAACATGGCATATTTTAACGTATGGGCTGTTACCATTAAACCAAGGGAGCCTATGTATCATAATCTTTTTTGATGTTTCAAATTTGTTTTTTTGTTTTTTTAAAGAGAAACCTTTTGTGTGAGATTTGAGTGGTAAGAAGCCATGCGTTATAATGTGGAATGTGAGGAAGCATGGGCATCGCCGCCATTCAATCAATAATTATACATTTCATAATCATTTGTTTTGACCCCCACAAATTTAACATAAAATATTAGTTCACCCAGCACTGTTTCGCGAAAGAATCCATTCCACTTAATCGATAGGAGAATACACATACAGTGGGTACGGAAAGTATTCAGACCCCCTTAAATTTTTCACTCTTTGTTATATTGCAGCCAAGTTTATTTTTTTCCTCATTAATGTACACACAGTACCCCATATTGACAGAAAAACACAGAATTGTTGACATTTTTGCAGATTTATTAAAAAAGAAAAACTGAAATATCACAAGTATTCAGACCCTTTGCTGTGACACTCATATATTTAACTCAGGTGCTGTCCATATCTTCTGATCATCCTTGAGATGGTTCTACACCTTCATTTGAGTCCAGCTGTGTTTGATTATACTGATTGGACTTGATTAGGAAAGCCACATACCTGTCTATATAAGACCTTACAGCTCACAGTGCATGTCAGAGCAAATGAGAATCATGAGGTCAAAAGAACTGCCTGAAGAGCTCAGAGACAGAATTGTGGCAAGGCACAGATCTGGCCAAGGTTACAAAAAGATTTCTGCTGCACTTAAGGTTCCTAAGAGCACAGTGGCCTCCATCATCCTTACATGGAAGACGTTTGGGACGACCAGAACCCTTCCTAGAGCTGGCCGTCCGGCCAAACTGAGCTATCGGGGAGAAGAGCCTTGGTGAGAGAGGTAAAGAAGAACCCAAAGATCACTGTGGCTGAGCTCCAGAGATGCAGTCGGGAGATGGGAGAAAGTTGTAGAAAGTCAACCATCACTGCAGCCCTCCACCAGTCGGGGCTTTATGGCAGAGTGGCCCGACGGAAGCCTCTCCTCAGTGCAAGACACATGAAAGCCTGCATGGAATTTGCTAAAAAACACCTGAAGGACTCCAAGATGGTGACAAATAAGATTCTCTGTTCTGATGAGACCAAGATAGAACTTTTTGGCCTTAATTCTAAGCGGTCTGTGTGGAGAAAACCAGGCACTGCTCATCACCTGTCCAATACAGTCCCAACAGTGAAGCATGGTGGTGGCAGCATCATGCTGTGGGGGTGTTTTTCGGCTGCAGGGACAGGACGACTGGTTGCAATCGAGGGAAAGATGAATGCGGCCAAGTACAGGGATATCCTGGACGAAAACCTTCTCCAGAGTGCTCAGGACCTCAGACTGGGCCGAAGGTTTACCTTCCAATAAGACAATGACCCTAAACACAGCTAAAATAACGAAGGAGTGGCTTCACAACAACTCCGTGACTGTTCTTGAATGGCCCAGCCAGAGCCCTGACTTAAACCCAATTGAGCATCTCTGGAGAGACCTAAAAATGGCTGTCCACCAATGTTTAACATCCAACCTGACAGAACTGGAGAGGATCTGCAAGGAGGAATGGCAGAGGTTTCCCAAATCCAGGTGTGAAAAACTTGTTGCATCTTTCCCAAAAAGACTCACGGCTGTATTAGCTCAAAAGGGTGCTTCTAATAAATACTGAGCAAAGGGTCTGAATACTTAGGACCATGTGATATTTCAGTTTTTCTTCTTTAATAAATCTGCAAAAATGTCAACAATTCTGTTTTTCTGTCAGTATGGGGTACTGTGTGTACATTAATGAGGAAAAAAATGAACTTAAATGAGTTTAGCAAATGGCTGCAATATAACAAAGAGTGAAAAATTTAAGGGGGTCTGAATACTTTCCGTACCGACTGTATCACTGGAAATCTGCTCCGGGTTTGCCTCCAACTCACTGCATGCAAGTGAAGTGAAGTGTCAGTGCATAGACAGGGTGCTAGAAACTGGAGCAGGTAACGTCAGCCCCATTGTGCGCAGAAAGAAAAGTTTGGAAAGAAGCTGGTTTCAAGTCCCAATTAATTGTATATTTTTTTGCACATTTTTACAAAGAAACCTGAAATTTAAATTTCAAGTGGTGGAAAAAAAGCCAATAATGAGGTAATGATAATAATGGGTTGATTTCTTGATGCTCAAAATTATAACACTGCCACTTGCCCCATGAGGAGAAAAGACTTTATAGAAAAAGTGCTTGTTTTATTTGAGAAAATAAAAGAGGTAAAAGATGTGCTTTTGGTTACTGAGGTTAAGGTTAGGGTTAGGGTTAGGATTAGGTGTAGGTGTAAAATTATGTACTTTAGTTATTATGGTAGTCTATGGAAAGACCTCATAAAGATAGTAATACAAGACTGTGTGTGTGTGTGTGTGTGTGTGTGTGTGTTTGTGTGTGTGTGTGTGTGTGTGTGTGATCGATCTACATGACACAGATCATTTTTGAACACAGATAATCTCATACAACATTAAAATACATTTTCATACATTACTTTGTGTTTCCATGTGTTAAAAAAACGTTGTTGAAAGTGCTTGGAATGGGCATTTACATTGCATACATGAGAATAAACTGAATTGTGAATTATGTGATATTTCAGAAATTTCAGATTACTTTACCGAAAAGATATGAAGGTGAGGAGCATCCTGGCAGATTACTCTCATGCTTTCAAGTCTGTTTGAGGATTTATTTTGTTTCATCTACTTATTTACAATGTGAAATCAATTGTTATTGTTCATATTGTCGTGAGTCTTATGTCTAATATCTACTGTCTGCACTTCTAATGGTATTGGTATATGTGCACTGTGATCACAGAGGAAAACTGTTTCAACTCACTGTATACTAATAAAGCGATCCTGACATGTCTTTTATGTAACATTCTTGCAATAGCAAGACTCCACCCATAAGCTGTAAAAAATATCTGGACTTCTCTTTTAAAGAACACC
Source organism: Distichodus sexfasciatus (assembly GCA_032718565.1). Classification (NCBI taxonomy): domain Eukaryota; kingdom Metazoa; phylum Chordata; class Actinopteri; order Characiformes; family Distichodontidae; genus Distichodus; species Distichodus sexfasciatus. The sequence goes on from JAVGVS010000016.1 coordinate 2,758,408, forward strand.
AAACTTGCTCCTGTCATTTTTACTAAGTGCTGGTGAACTGATTTGTCTAGCAGAAGGTATGTCATTAATTAATGTGTCTTTGTGATATAGTTGGCTTACACTTTTTGTGCATTTTATGTCACCCATTTTAATTTACTTACAGAGACATCAGTAAAAAGCTGACTGCATATCACTACTATTATTATATAGGATGAAGAATAATTTTACATTTTATTTATTCATTAGACCCGTGTGTCTGTTAATTTGTACTTATTAGGTTGTATAATACAGCTAGTAATTAACTGACAGTTGCCTTCTTCTTACTTAAATGAGGTTAAAGGGTTAAATGAGCATGGCTACCAGTAGGGCTTAATATATGCATTATATCATTACTAAAATTTATATGTCAATAAATGATTACAAACCTGTTTGTTTATAATTTTAAGCACATACAGACATTTTACTTGTAAAAACAGAATATTAAGCAGTAAAACTGGCTATAAATTACTTCTGCATGAGCCTGTTGCTAGGTTTCCCTTGTTTCAAAATACACTAACTTCTCTAAATTTGAGGATATGACATTGTTGCTGAATAACTGTGATGGTGTCATATATTAATATTTTAGTTGGTGTAATATTTAACTTTTATATTACTAAATGACTGATTATATTAAATGACTGAATATTATGATATTCAGGTTAAAGACATGATTATATATAATAATTGTGTTTTTCTTTTCACTTTTTTTGCAGTCCACCACTGAAGGAGCATCTCGACTTATACAAAAATGGCATTATATCCTGAAAATGTCACCACATCACACATTCTTTATATATGCCTCTTTGTTGTCCAGGCTCATGCATTTTCTCTGAATAACTGTACAGTAAAAGGAGCTCTAAATGACACTTTCCAGCTAAAGGTTCTTTGCTACAGAATGAACTTCTATAAAGTTCCGGCACCAATACCCAAAAAGGTCCGATATTTAGATATTTCTTTCAATTCCATTGCCAACATCAAAGTCAAAGACTTTAAGGACCTTTTGAACCTGGGATTTCTGAACCTATCAGACAACAGAATCTCATGGATACAGGAATATACATTTGAATATTGCACCAACTTGACCAATCTCAACTTGGCCAACAACAGAGTGAAAACAGTGTCTGGAGGTCTGCTGGAGGGCCTGACAAACCTACGAGAGCTACGACTGGATGGAAATAAAATTGAACACATTGAGCAAAATGCCTTCCGCACACTTCTGAAATTAAAGGTGTTGAACCTGACAAATAATTGTCTTCAGCAAATGATCAAAATCAAGCCAGTGCTGTCATCATTAGCCTTGGAGGAATTATTTATTGGAGACAACAACTTGGAGGTGTTTAACTCAGATGACTTTTCAACAACGCATCTGTCTCTGACACAATTAGAGTTTTCTTACAATCCGCTGACCAAGTTTGAAATAAGCAGGAACATTTTCCCAAAGCTGCAGCACCTTGACTTGTCGTACTGTGGCCGCAATGCAAACCTGCTGTGGAACATCACAGATAAGACCTTCCTGAATTCGGTGATGTCCCTATACTTGAGCGGAATTCAAATTTCCATCAGCAGCTTGACTACAATACTGCAGAGCACGTCCTGGCCTTCGCTCTATAAGATCAGACTGACTGACATTACCCACGTTCAGGTGGAGGCTCTGGTGCGAGATGCCTGTTCCACCACGCTTGGAGTTTTACGCCTGCAGCACAACAAAATATCACAGCTGACTGAAAGCATGTTCGAACCATGCTCCAACCTCACTGAGCTCGACTTGGGGGCTAACGAAATCTCACAAACATATTGGCTACATTTCAAAGGACTTACTCAGTTGAAGTTTCTGCGCCTCCAACTGAACTACCTGTCCCAGGTTCAGAGCTCATTTCAAATGCTCCCAGCACTTGAGTTCTTAGACCTGAGTAGAAACAGAATAAGTGTACTAACCTGTATAGACTTTGTCAATTTAACCCAGCTAAACTGCCTTTACTTGTATGGCAACAGAATCTCGGAAATTAATCCATGTGTCTTCAAAGATCTGAACAATCTAGAGATTTTAAAGCTGGGATCTAATAAGTTACTGACAATTAGCCACACTTTTGAACATGGCCTACCTTTACTCAAGTATTTACAACTGTCTGACAATAAGTTGAGCTCCCTCACAAACTGGACGTTTAAAGGATTGCCCAGTCTTAAATACCTGTCCATTTCAGACAATCAGATTTCTTATATTGGGGGAGAGGCATTTGCAGGACTTGGGAATCTTATTGAGCTGTCGCTTTCATCGAACAAGATAACAGAGAAATCTATAAGCGACCCTGCAGTGTTCTCCAGCATGCCTAACCTGAAAACACTAGAGCTGCATAGCAATGTTATCCAATATAATTCTGTCCATTTAATAAGACCTCCTTTTATACATTTAGGATCCCTGAAAATTATGTACATTCATAGTCAGCGGAAGGGTTTTGGAATACTGCCCTCAAACCTACTTAGCGGTTTATCATCCTTGGAAATGTTTTATGGTGGAAGTATGAACCTTCAATATTTACATCCTGAAACATTCAAACCCACCCCCAAGCTCTCCTTTTTGGAGCTCTCAAAGAACATGTTCTCTGATTACAACTCCATCCCTGCTGAGGTTTTTCACCCAATCCCAAAGCTACAGAAGCTGATCATCTCAAGATCTCAGCTTCGCTCGCTGGGTTTCCTGATCAACGCAAACCTCTCTAAGCTCTCTGTCTTACAGGCCTCTGAAAACATGCTCGACATCATAAACCAGACACTGATTGGGTCGCTCCATCATCTCAGATACCTGGACCTTCGGAAGAACACATTCACCTGTGACTGCAGCAATGCTTTCTTCCTTGACTGGGCTACAAATAACAACTATACCCAGGTGATTTACCTGCGCACGTACACCTGCAGCTACCCATCCTCCCTGAGGTCTACCAGCGTTGCAGACCTCAACATAGAGTTGTGCATCGTAAATGTAGACTTCATCTGCTTTGTTTGCAGCTCGGTCATGATCGTTCTTACCCTCTTGACCTCCTTCATCTATCACTTCCTGCACTGGCACATGATCTACGCATACTACCTGTTCCTCGCTTTTGTGGTCGACAGCAAGAAAAAACGCATGCAGCAGCAAGCAGGGTTCCGGTATGATGCTTTTATTTCCTACAATGCCCAGGATGAGGCTTGGGTGGTGGAGGAGCTGGTGCCGCGTCTGGAGGGTGAGCAGGGCTGGAAGTTGTGTCTGCATTTTAGGGATTTTGAACCCGGGAAGCCTATCCTAGACAACATCCTGGATGGAATCTACACTAGCCGCAAGACTGTCTGCCTGATCAGCCGCAGCTACCTGACCAGCACCTGGTGCTCCAAAGAGATCCAGATGGCAACCTTCCGGCTGTTTGATGAGCAGAAGGACGTGCTGGTATTGGTGTTTTTGGAGGATATTCCCACACACCACCTCTCTCCATACCATCAGATGCGCAAACTGGTGAAGAAGAAAACCTACCTTAGATGGCCCAAACCTGGACAAGACACCAGATTCTTCTGGCAGAAGATGAGACTGGCTTTAGAAACCAAGAACGACCCAAAGGAAGGCCATGCTATTCTCTCTGGTCAGGAGCATGATAGTGATGATGATGAGCATCCAGTACCAGATCTTAGATTAAATCCACTATAATATGAAGTTTGCTAGTCAGTGTTGTTGTTTTTTGTTATTGCATTAGGTTTTTTCTCCCACACACAAGTCATTTTGGACTGACAAGGCTATTATTTACAGCCTTTCACCTGAAATTGCATAATGCAATTAAAGTTGACCAGAAACAGTTACTAAAACTTGATTGAAATGTTGACTATATTTCATTGGCTAAAAGTAGGCTAGGCATATGAAGGATAGAAATAGCTAAATGGGAAAAACAGTAAAATTAGAAATATGTAATTATAGTATAATTAAATTATTTTGGTCCATATTGACATGAGCAATGTGTAAAAAAAGGAGTTGATCCCCACACTGGCCCTCCTGCTAGCGCTTCAGGTGAATTGAAACCTGTAATAAATAATCCAGCAGGGGGTAGTCGTCAGTTGTTCTACCATTGTACAAAGACATTAGAATGAATTAGCTATCATGGAATAAATATAGAAATAGAGAGAGAGAGAGTTATTATAACATGAGCACACGAATTCATTTCAGCATTGAGTGTTTCACAATGGGATATAAAAAAAATCTTTACATTTAGATTTTTAAAAAGTTCTTTACATTTTGGGAGAACATATTGTTTGCAGGATGTCACATAAGACCACTGTGCTGTAATAAAGTGCTGTAAATTTAATTGAAAACGTATTCTTTGATTTAAATGCATTACATTATGGTTTAATGCTGTTGCTGATGTACTTTGTTCTTCCCTCAAGTGTGTTATCTAAGACAGTGGTTAGCATCCCAGATGAGTCTAGGTAGGATGAAATATCTACTAGAGAATTCTTGTTTCTGAGCTAAGGAGTAACTAGCCAGATGTCAAGTAGTAAGGAAAGGTCAAGATGTCTACATTTAGGCCAGGTTCAAGATACCTGCCACAGGTTGAAAGAGCATATAGTACAACTGCTAGCAGTTATGTGATTAAGATTAGGAAAAGTAAATCAAATTTGTTAGTAAGATAAATGTACTGTAATCAAGCATGATATCTTACTACGTTCCACATTCTCAGACAAAAGGTCATACTCAGGTTCTGAGATGTTTCTCAGAAATAATAAATCTTTTACAGATGAGTAACATGCGACTGTGTTAATTTGTCCTTCCTATCACCTGTAGAATGTGTGTAACTGCACGTACTACGGATTCTGTAAACACTCATATGCACATACAGCTCCAACTTCATGCATGAGCCATTTTCCATCACTGAAGAATAACATATTATGCAATTCTTTGAAGGTCAGGTAGTGAATGCAGGTCATCAGAGCACAGCATAACAGCATGAATTTAGAACTGCTAACATTGATCGCTAGACCTCATTAACTACATTTTAACTAGATAAACAGCTTATTAAAGATCTTAATTAAGTTGCTTCCAAAGGTCTCAGTGGAGAGGATTTATTTCAAAGATGTTGGGTTTAGATCACATGATATCATATGACTTTACATATATAAAATAGTTTATTTTTGAGGAAAAATCTTACGTAGGAACACATTTAACAGCACTGATCTTAAAGATCTCAGACCCTCTACAGGATTTATGCTGCACATCCTGCTGCCATTTGGGCCATTTTATTTCTAAAAGCATTTACTACGATATTCTAGAGTCATATAATTTACACTGAGCCCATCCCCCACTGAAGTACAACTGTAACATTAGCAGTCTCGTAGTAACCATCTCAGGCTGCCTGTCAAAACTCCACTGGACCTGGTACCTATGTTAGCAGAGCATAGTGAGCAGTGAATTTACTGCTCACAGCAGTGCACACTTAACCACTGTTGCTATGTCATGAAGCTTTATTCAGAATATTTTCACAGTGCTGTGTATTCCACAAGCCCATGTTGACATATTAGCTCGGCAATCTTGCTGAAGTCTAACTAGGCAGAAAAACTGAAAAATTTGAGTCAATGAGGGAATAAACAGTAGGTAAACAAATTGGAAATGTAAGGTGCTTCATTTGACCTTTGTGCACAGAAGCAGTGAGTGTGTGTGAGTGATGTGAGTTCCACTGTGTTAGAAGAGGATGTAGACGTGTACGCATGCTTTTGTGGTGAGTCTGCTGGGACACAGTGTACCGCTTGGCCACAGGCAGCACAGACTAAAGTAACATGCACATATACACATGCTGTGTTGAAGAGACCTCAGTCACAGACCACATTTTTTGTCTTCAGCATTTTCTAAATTTGATTAACTATATAAAACAATGCTTCAATATTATTACTATCAAGCCACCTGCATTTTTATTGCTGCTACGTATCTGTATATTATGTGAGTGAAAGTTAGGGCTAGGATGTTGGATTCAAACTATAATTCATTGTGACCCATCTTTATAGAATTGATGATATCGATGGTACCGAACAATGGGCACAACAGCCCTTAAAGTCTTTTGTGATATTGTTTGGAATGAGAACATTGAGTGCCTTACTGTGTGCAGAACATTACAGAGCAGTATTCTAAGAACGGTTTCAGTGTAGATCATAAAAATACTAGTGTTACCATGACAGTTTTTGCAACATCTTTGGCATTAAAGCAGAAACACTTTCGACTTTGCAAACTGACCTGGAAGTATGTTGCCAAAGGATGCTATTTTTCAACCTCCAGGTTTCATTTTAAACCCTTTAATATTTATGCTCAGGGTAAGGAAGTGGGTCAATGTATAATAGATTGCTAATATACCATACTTAGGATCACTCATCTGCTTGGATTTTGCATTTGTGAAGCATGTCAGGTAATCCTTGAAAATACAAAAGGTCAATACAGTTTTGTTTAAAAAAAAAAAAAGATATTTCAGTCCATTAACTCCATTAGGTATTTTGTTTGATTTGATCATTTAAATGTAGGTGCACAAGTTGCAATCTGAGTGGAAGATCTTTAGAGGGCAGCAGATGGCACAGTGATACTGGTACAGAAACACACTGCATGAGTGTTTTATAGTAGGTAATATCCTGCAGCATCTTTACAGAGATTGAGACCTTTAATAAGGGTTACAATTATGGTGTATGAATGTGATGAAACTGAAGATAATACCAAACAAATCTGAGAGTCCTCACTGATACTTCCATTGTGAATTGAGACTGCTTGGGCCAATAGAGAAAGGAAAAGATAGGAGAAAATATTAGCAAAATATAGGCATGGTACAAAATGTATAGAATAATTAAGTTAGAAAATGTATCAGTTTTAAAATGCATTGCCCTTAATGAAGCATCTGAATGTATGTGATATATTTGTCATTCCTCTGGAAGTTAGCCAGCCCCTTTCAACCCCAACTGAAGGTAAACTGCCTTGGCATTGCAACTAGAAGGCAGATTAATTGGTTGGAATTCTGCCTCGTCACCATTCGTTGGCTGTGGGGTTTGGCACACTCTGACCCCTGCATACCGTTAGCATGTTGCACATAAGCGTCAGGTTTACAGCCAAGTGCCAGATCCAGCTCAGGCCACACTGAGGAGGAAGAGAAGCATGCCATTCTCACTTAATCTTATCCGATTAGTGGGCTGTCGGGGTAAAGGAGGATTCAATAATAGGAAAGAAGAGAAAGGTCTGGCATCCCGGCCCACAGGTGCATGCAGGTGAGAACACCTGAGGATAATCCTGTTATCCAGTGTTAAGGAGGGGCGCATGAGTCCCATCCCAAGAGATTGTGGACAGCTCTGTTAAGCTGACAGTGCATCTGTTCTGACCTTTACCAGCAAGTTAGTTACACTTACATTAAATTCTTAACTTTTAATTCTTTTCTTTAATTTTTAAGTAATTTGACATTAGGAAGTCATGTCAACACCCACTAGTGTTTAGTTATTTGAGAGCAATTCATTAATGCAAGTGCACTCATTTCAATTTTCAGGTGAATATGAGAAAAGAGAGATTTATCCTGTAAAAGTTATGAACGTTTGGGAGATCTGAACTGAAAAAAAAATTGCATGAAGAATATAAGAGGTCACTTATGACCTTTATGGATTAGGATCTCAGTTGCTTTTGGTTACTTGAGATCCATAAAGTAACTGAGGTCTGAATTTTTCTTAAGGATCAGGGTCAGGATCATTTCCAAATACTTACAAAGCCTAAATCTATTTATCATTATTTAGATTAAGTGTGCTATGTTTTAACATACATATGGTACATCTTCACAGAATAAGAATTGAAAAATTATGCCTTCAGATGTCTGCATGTCAGCAGGGTCTGCATCCAACACATTGGCTTCAGCTTGTTTAAACACCCTCCTACTTTGAAGGGGGTTAAGAACTGTTGAGGACTGTTTGCTTTCTCAGCAGCTGCACATCTGACCTCTCAATCTGTGCCACTCTACAGACTGTGGATTTTTGTACAGAAAGCAAACTACATTGATTTGAGCACAATAAACAAAGTACATTAAAATCTTGCAGATTGAACCATGTCAGTATAAATCAGTGTTCAACTTTTAAGGGATTTTTTTAATACTAATCATGAATTTGGGAACAATAAGCTTTACTGTATAAAAAGCTTCTCTCATCATGGGAAGAACGTGTTTCATGTGCTGAATTTGTATCTTTTCTGCTGATTCCATTTAATAGCCCCATGTGACTGGGTTTCATTTCCTGTTCATGCCTGATGCAGGAAATAGGTCCTCATCCTGACTTCCTGTTCAGGCTGGAGTCAAAGCTCTGAGGACTGACCATTATGTACTTATCTTAAACCCTGCTTGAGTTACCGCTCTGAATCATTATTGTTGAAATGTCAAACTTGCACTTGGTTCAGGGTAATAACGCTATAATTAACTCTGAGATCATGGGGAATGGGAGACCCTACAGTCCTCTTCCTTTGTTTGTCCACTTGCAGTTTTTGCTTCCTCTCGGGCTCAGTTCTTTCACACATCACTTGAACACACACCATAGTTAACACTTTTTCTCATATTTCAATATGTAAGAAAATAAGCAGCACGGTGCTTCCTAAGGAATACAATTTGAAACCCTAGATGTAAAAATGATTTGGTGAAATAAAAATGTAATACTACAATATTAAATACAATAGCAATTTCTCTTGTGTCATGCCTTTTCATTTTCCTGTTTGGAGTGAGTGAGTTTCAATGGACATAACCCTCCCAACATATTTAGTAATAGTTGGTAATACTGACTCAGTAGCAACACACACAGGCATACACACACACACACGCACAGTCTGTATTACTATTACTAGTCTTTCCATAGACTCCCATAATAACTAAAGTACATAATTTTACACATACACCTAATCCTAACCCTAACCTTAACCTCAGTAACCAAAAGCACATCTTTTACCTCTTTTAGTTTTTCAAATAAAACAAGCAGATTTTATCATAAAGTTATTTCTCCTCATGGGGACCTCTCAAATGTCCCCACAAAACCCAAAAAACACAGATAAAAGTGGTTTTAGGGGACAAAAAGGTCCCCACAATGCGATAAATACATGGACACACACACTAATACACATATCTGTATGGTGCTGACATAAGACGTTGCACTATACACAGATGCTCTTGCTTCTATAAATAGAGCTGGTCTAATTGAATGAGTTGACTTTGACAAATTGGCTTTAGTTTTTAAACATGCGTATGGATGTCTTGATCCTATATTCTCCAGCTTGTTTTCACAACATTTTAACATTGTGCAGTGTGTAAGAGTGCACGCTATTTTAAATGATAGCATTACACAATATGGAATATTAAAGTACAAGGGAACTTTATATAGGAGGCATTTTGCTCCAGAATGTTTATGACAAAACTACTTTATCCTCCTGCCACAGCAGTCTAATAGTACCTGCATTGTCAATGTCCTTCTAATTTTTGCTAATTAGGTCATTTCTATTACTTCAGTGTTCAGTGTTATTTGCTACTGTAAGCACTCTTTTATATGACATTTCTGCTCAGCCAAACAGGCTTTATCTGTAGAAGTGATAATGCAAAAGAAAAGACAATAGCAAAAACAGTTAGCTGACCTCAGTCGAAACATGAGACAAAACACTAGCAGAGCCTGGTGTTTTATCATTCGTTTTTTCTGTATGCATCTCTCTGGCCCAACTAGTTACATTCTTAATGTATCATAGTCATCATTAACAGTATTTGGATTGCCCACACAATGATGACAACAAAATATAGCTTCTCTCAAGCCAAATAAACACAGCAGATTCTCTTGCTCTTGCGCTCTCTCTCTCTCTCACTCTCACACACACACACACACACACTGCTGACTTTGGGGTTCTTTCTGTCATTATGCCGGCAAAATTCCAGGCCCTGCTGACGGCGTCTCAGACCTCACCCCCACTCAGAGTATCAGTCTGTCTGGCTCGAACTTGATTCATTTTGCTGCTGCCAGACTGCTTCAGCAGTTCATAATTCATGCAAATTCAAGCATCCAAGCTGCCGGATGGAGAATGGCAGTGAGGGACCCTGCTTGATCCGCATGAATGGCAGAACACAATAAAGTTCCTCAGTGGTTGTTCCCCAGCCACCAAGGTCCCACAAAGTGGTGCTCAAAAGGACTCCATTTTACTATGTTATTGTTGACAGTTTAGGAAACCGGTTAGGCCTGGGTTTTAACCCAGCATACAAAGAGCAAATAGCAATAGCAAGCTACGAAGACACAATCTTTTAAATCTTAATTTATGATTTTAAAAGACATTGTTCATGTTGTGCAAATGAGATGAGAGGCTGCGTTAGAAATATCATCAGAAAAAAGAAAATATTGAAGGTGTGGGTGTGCTTGTATATGCACTGTAGGCAAGTCCTCCATATGTTCGGTATATATTTGCACAAACATAAACCTAAGCTAACAGGAAATATAACTAAGTCAATATTTTTGAATTTCTACCATTTCCACAGGATTTACAGGGATATGTACTAAGTGCTGTGGTTATGGGCAGCAAAGGACATCTTTCTCTTCCTCTTCCTCTTCCTCTAAAACTCAGTGTGAACAGTACATTCCGATCCCTGTCTGTGTGTATGTGTGTGTGGGAGGAGCATGTTTGCAAAGTAACGCTTTTTTTTCTGCACACTCCCCCCAAACACACCCGCACATGTTCCCTAGTACATCCACGTTGTGCACGTCTTGCAGGCCCGAGGCTGTTTTGAAGAAGGTGAAATTTGACACCTTTTTTTGTGACTGAAGACACAGGACAGATTTTTCGGAAGCCGAGGAAATTCAGTCTTTTTCATTTTTCTTTATTTTATATATATATATTAAAAAAAACATTGTCCTGCATTTTAGGATGTGTACAGCAAAAAGCAGATGCAAACCTCCAAAATTCTGAAAATTATAGACAGAATTTACAGACTTTCCACTCTACCTTGACAAAATCTACCTCAAATAATTTGCAGTACAAAGCAGATTTTGTTCCACAATTTTTATTTTAAGCTTGAATGCTTCTGTGGTTTTATTTCCCTATAACATTTCATTTTTGCTTGTCTCAGCTGCATGTATTGTGACATTTTTCCAGTCACATATGAGTTGTTCCCAAAATGCCTCTGCTCATGCTTGGTGTTTTAAAACATGGCAGTTCATAGATATAGGTATAATTATAATTATAATATACTGTAGATACAGCTTGATTTTATATTAAACTATTTTAACACTGAAAAATATAAGCACATGTGCGGAATGCCAATATTGATAACCACTCAAATTCATCAGAGCATCTAAATAATTCATTAAACATTTAACTTCCCCACCATGTTTTTCCATTGTTCATTTGGGGCAGAGCTGGGGTGGTGCTGTGAGATTTATTTTTAGGTTTAGAAGCCCATTGCCTACTCAGTATCCTCTTCTGGCCCACGTAAACACCAACGTAACATGTACACTAAAACCTCCTGAGAACAGCCTGTACCTCTGACGTTTTTTTCAGTGTGAGTTTTTGCACCAGTTTCATAATGAGAAAAACTCTCACCCTCATCAAAACATTGCAAACTGCTCATTTGACACACAGACAAAGTCAGACCAGCCCACTTGAAGATGCTATCATGCACTCACAGCATGACCAGGGCATGAACTGGCCCTCAAGCCAATCAGAACACGAGTGATTGTGACCAAGCACCAATGAGAGCTCTTGGGTTTGGTGAGACAGAAGAAGGGCTTCCGAGTCATGACGTAAGACAGGGAAAAAATGCAGTCATTATGGCAGAGAGAGAAAGAGAAAGAGAGAGATACACAGAGAGAGAGTCTGTTCTATGTTTAGCACCATCTGGCCCCTTTTTCATTCAATCATTCACTTTCTTTACAGTAACTTTTCGTGGTCTTCAGAGACCAGAGAGTGTTAGATTAATCTATCTAGGTGATATTTTAGCAGGCTGCCCATGTAATTAATTAATGTCTGTAATTTTACACCTCACAGATGTTGAATAAGAAGAATGAAGGATGCTTAGACCAAGTGGATCTTTAGTAGATCTGAACCTGTGGAACTACATGGATAAATAACAAAATAACTGCACATAAGTTATAACAAGTGAAAAATTTATAGAATTTCAAGAACTTGTATAATTTTTACCTTTAAAAATACATAAAGCATATAGTAGTCTGACTAAGAGAATAGTTTGCGCGTTTTATTCAGTTCCAAATTTCGGGCAACAAGCTTATAAAATCTAGAAATAATATCTTAGAAAGTCTTGAACGATATTAGAATATATATTGGCCAATCTCAAAGTGAAAGATCTCAGAAAACATTTACATGTTCCTAAGTAATGTAAATGTTTGTGTGAATGAGACAGGCAGCGAGGAAAAGTAAGGGGGCAGGACTGAAGGAAAAATGTGAAGCAATGTGTGCATACAGTAGGTGTGTGGAAGCCCTCGTGAACATCGGGATCATCCAGTAGTATTCTGCGTGATCGCAGATTCTGACCAATGAAAAGAAGCCTCTCATACGCTGGGCAGACATCCAGCAAAGCTAGAGGGAATTTGTGTGGTGAGTAAGTTCTGTGATGAGGGGAATTCTACATGACCTTCAGTAAAGGCAAAAGTTACAGGAAAAGTGTCTCAATTCCTGTGACAATATAGACATGAACCGAGCCGAAGACAAGTTGAGAAGATCAGCGTCAATTTAAGGGCTACAAGCTGTGAGAGAAAATCGTTGAAAATATGTCAGTAAAACTCACTTCTGTTTGTCAAGTAAATCACAAATAAAGACACAGTGGAATTTTTCTCCCTATAAAGAGTTCCTGAGGCCATTTCCTTTTTTCCTAGAAGTGTGACCCACTCTCAAAACATAGCACTTAAACTATTCAGGGTTTGCAGAGTAAAGTATAATTTTTGGCTTTATAACTTTATAGAGCGAGACAGAGAGAGAGAAAGAGAGAGAGAGAGAATGAGGCATAGAAAGTAGAGACATGTCAGGCATTCCAGAGCCATATTGAGTTTATGAGGATGAAGTGGAAAATTAAGACTAGCCTTGTTTGGTTTGAACAGACCGCTCTGGGAGGATGTGCAGCTTGTACTGAGAAACAACGTTCCCCTTTCACCTAGATATAATTAGGACAAGCAGCCTCTAGTGTTATTCCTAAATAAGGGCCTTCTGTTTGTCTCATTGTAGAGATTTCAACAATGGGGTCTCACAATCAAAAAACTTAGGAAAAATGTATAGTAATATTATCTGTTATAAAGTTCAAGAGTGTAGTTATTACTGAAATATACTGCAGTACTTAGAGTACGAGAGAGCTCAATAAAAACTGCAATCTTTTTTCAAATTTATTCACATTGACAAGGTTTATCTGGTTAAATGGTTACAATATTGTTGACTCTGTAAAGAAAGATGGGGAAGCAGAAATTAGTCATCGTTACTTGTTAAAAGTGCTATTACACATTGCTAAAGCTCTACCCTTCTGGTGGGTAAGAACATGCTAAAACTAGAACACTCCTGACTCACAGGCGCATAGAAGTTCCTCTTTCGCTACTGACTAATTTCACTTGTGATTGGCTAAAAGGCAAAGTCATCCACACTGCCATTGGCTCCAGCGTGTCTTCACGTGAACAGCCATTCACTCCCAGCATGCTTTGGATTACTGTCTGTGAGTAAATACTTACGAAAAACATTCATCTTATGAACACTTGTGTGGGTATTCGCCTTTCAGTTATACAACACTTTTGTTTCTATGGACCACACACAAAATAACAAGAGGAATATTAATTTGGTTGCCATTTTAATAGATAAATATTACAGATCCCTCATTGTAATCAAATGTTCATAATCACCAGAAACTATGGTTTGACCAAGATAATGTCTATTAGTGTTTTGTTCTGACCACTGACTCTATCATCTAAAGTCAAATGTAATCATTTTTCACTTACAGGCCCTGTTTTAGCCTGTTAAACCTGTTGACATTTATTCAAAAGATATATTTAGTGATTTCTTGTTGGAACGATTCAACCCACATAAACCACAAATGAGTACAGCCAAATGATGAAACTGGTCAGGCAGTACCAACTGCTTCAGCTCACAACTCAGGCTGTACCAGTAAATGGAAAACAGTTGAATATGTGCAAGGGAAAAATAACAGCAATAGCCATGCTTCTTTGCACGTTTCAAATATTGACTTTTGGCTGGAGACTTGCAAACTTTAGGAAGTACTTATATTTATATAAAATGCTGTTCAAAAGGATGAACACAGACTCACAACATCAGCCCATCAGAGGTTGGATCGTGTTGCACAGCACATACAAAATGCAGCTTGAGCAGGTTTAACGGCTGTTTGATCGTGATTCTGCCAGTGTCATGTTTCATGTCTGCATTGATCAGTAGCTTGGTGTGCTGACACACAAAAGACCCTACTGCTAAGGAGCCTCCACTCACAATTAATGTCCTTAGTGGCCTTAGTGTGTTAGAAGGAGGGTGAATAAAATTAGAGCCTTCAAATAATCAGACATGATTGGTTTAATTGGCTGCAGGCCTCCAACACTTGGTTTTAATCACTTTCAGTCCCTTCAAAGCAGATCGAAAGCTTATTTTATTGCAAAGGCAAAAGGCCTGTTAGGAGACTATAGCATGTTTTTGGTTGCATCTTGTAATTCTATTCATAAAAAGATGTTTGAGTAAAGCATTATTAGTGCTGCGTTAATGACCATTTGGATTTAAATAAATTAACAATTAATCCCTCTTTTCTCACAACATTTCAGTCCCATTAACCCCATTACCCACCCCCAGATTTCACCTGTTGTCTTTTATCAGTTTCCCTCTGGATGTTGTTGTTATGCTGTATTTCCCATTGTCAAGTATTTTGTGTTGCCCTTGAGCTTTAAGAAAAGGCCCTATATAAATATTTTATCTTTGTCTAAATCTCAGATTATCAGATTGACGGTGAACCACTGTGAAATTCCAGATGGTTAGTATTACCATTTAAAATGTTTAATTAGCATTTAAAATGTGGTTAATTTCATTGTCAACTTACTTAACCATTCTTATGTTTTAAGTTGGTGTATTATCTAGAAATATTGTATTGCTTATGCAAACAAGTGCACGGTTATGCTAATTTTATTTGTGGTTATTAATGTAAAACTGTTTGTTTTCAGTTTGTTTGTCCTTACCTTTTGAACAGCACAAACAATAGTAATAATATTGAATATTTGCATTATTTCGTTCCAATTTCTAAAAAATGTCTTTATTTACCTCCCCAAGGAGTAAAGTAAATGTAAAATGCAATGTTGACAATGTCCTGGCAGTGTCTTCCCACCTGTTTAATTTCATTTGACTAAAAATAATTATGACATATCCACTTTACAAAAATAGACATTATATTTCATTCATTTTTAGCCACATTACCATTTTAAAGTAGAATGGCTCCTTTAAACAAATATTGATTATTAGTTTGTATTTCATTTGGAAGAAAATGTTGGAGAAAGCTACATACATATGTGCAAGTGAGTGAATTGTCTCTTATTTCTCAGTTTTGCTGTCACTTTAAAGCCTCTTTTGATCAATGGCTGCACAATAAAACAAAACAGGACCACCTGCGTCATTGCGGAAACTAATTTCCATGGCTCTATTTACGAGACATGAGCTCAACTGCTGTTGACTGTTTCACCTTATTTACTCAACGTGCATGTGTCATATAACAGTGCTTCTAATAATCTTGTCAGCGATCTGCTCTGGACTTGCTTGTATGCAGTTGGCTTTGGTTTTTGCTCCATTCATGTACCCAGTTACTTGCTCACCTCTGGCTTAACATTCATTCCAAAAGAGAATGTGACGGGATTCATGTCGTCCAGTGCATGTCATTGGTGCACTATGGACCACTTGGCTTGACCTTGCTGAGCTGCTATTTGCTACACCAGCCTAAAGCGTGTATGGCTGAGCTGAGAATAAATAGGTGTGTTTTTATGTATTTAGTGCATCTGGAAAATTTAGAGGATTAAGATGAGTTGAGATTTTACACACTGCTCTTTGCACACCAGAAGGACACCAACAGCAAGGGACGGGCAACTTGGCACTACCTGGACTTCTCCACTCTTCTCTGATTCCATTCCTAGATAAGCCACCAGCTTTAACACTGGTACAGCAGTTGGCAGGAATGAGGTGAAAGGTGACCAGCCCTTATAAACAAATGCCTGCATAAACGTAGGATCATGTTTCTTGCTGGGTGTGTGTATCTTGAAGAATAAGAAGACTGTTTTCAGACTTGTGTAATTTTAGATGACTCTCTTTTAATTCTTTCTTTGGCTGTTTCAGCAAATAGGGTTAGTCTTCGTTGGCACTGACTGTAAGCTGAGAAGCTTTTTGACTTCCGGGCTTAATTCTTATGCAGTGTTCTTAGTTTGTGTGTGTGTATATTTGTGGTCGCAAATGCGTGTTAGGTACTCAATTGCATGCTAAGCATGTGGAAATAAAAAAGGGCTTTCCATCCTAGTCCTTCTAAGAATAGCAGAAACAACATTGGAATATACTGTATGACAAAGAGTGAGAGAGAGAGAGAGAGAGAGAGACAGAGAGAGAGTGATCTTATGATAGATTACATCCAAAAATAACAATGTTAAGGTTCCAGGCACATCAGACATCCTGGTGTTGTGTAAGACCTTTTTAGATATTGCATACAAAACTTAAAGGTGCCTCCAGCAAAAACATGTTTATGAATTCAACTTGATCACGTGTCTTTTTGTATACACAACGCATATGTAATCACAGATTCCTCCCTGAAACACTCATGATGGATAAATGCAGTAGAATGCAACCTCTTTTTGTATTGTACTTGGCACCTTTTATAGTTTAGACTGATTGTATTTCCATAGCTATTTGTACTTCAGTAGTTTGTCATTATCTCAGGTCTCTGCTCTGTTCCACCATCTGTTCTGAAAGATCCTGTTCACGCCCATTAGAAGCACACATACTCTACTCTATCTCTGAGATTCAAATCACATGACACATCTCATGACTGTATGACCGTGAGATCTGTCATCAAAATTTCAAAATAGGTTAGAACAGTTCTGCTTAAACCACACCCCTTCTCCTCCCTCAGTTCCACCAACAAATGTTTCTGCTATAACGGTAAGGCCTGTGTGCTCATTTGCATATCATTGGTACTTCCAAGAACTGATTGCTGGTAACATCCCAATGGCAGAAGTCTCTACATGTGCATGGCACATACATGGGCACCCTGGGGGATCCTATCAGAGGGGCATAAAGAGCTTATGTAAGACCCAGCTGTTGAGGGAATATTTGACACGCACGATACTGTTACTTGGAAGGTAACTTTGTTTTTGTGCTCTCAGGTATCACAGAGTAAAATTTGCCTTCGAGTAATAGCATGTGGGAACAGCTATAATACACAGAATCATGGTTGTTACCTCCTGTTGTTACCTCCTGATATGCTTCCACATCCATGTTCAGCCCAAAGTGACTCCCTTGCTCAGAATTATGTTTCATAATAGTTTTTGTAGAGACTTTGATCAACTTAAACTGCATCTAATTCTTTGCATTGCCTTTAAGTTATATAAGTAATGGTTTGGATCAGAGGCCTTCAAAATGATAGGTGGTTTTTAGTGTGGCTAAATCTGAACAATGAGTTATGGATGTGTAGAGCAGTATTTATATCTTTTTCTAATGTATTCGGGCATTATATTCTCTCAGTAACCACTTGTTTGTGCTCAGGTTGACACAATAGTCCATTGGCTGAAATGCACAGATGGTGCAAGTCTTCCACTAGTCCTTTTATAGCCAGTTTTTGGGACTGGAGAAGAGAATGTAGTGTCCATTTTCTCCCAGTCGGTGATCCGAAGCTGTAAGTGTGGATACTGCTCAACACCTTTACAACTCATTGCTCAGATATAGAAACCATAACACACACCTGTTATTATGTCATTCTATGGTCTACAAAACTTGAAGGCAAAGACAAAACAAACTCATAGATGAAGGTGCTTATTGTGGTCACCTCAAAATGTCTCATTAAACATTATTCTGGGTATTCTCAGACACTATTAAGTCATGATTTATGCTGTGATGCCTTAAAGCAAGACAACAAAGTTGCCTTCCAAGTAATTGTACAGCATCAAATTTTCCCTTGACAGCTGGGTCTTCCATAACATCTATGTGCCCCTCTGATTGGCTACCCAGCATGATTTGGGTATCGTGAGGTGCCCATGTAGGTGCCATTCACATGTAGAGACATCTGAGTTTGGCATGTTACCATTGGTTAGTTCTTGGAAGTACTCGTGATGTACAGATGAGCATGATGAATTTGCTATTAAAGATGACAAAGTATTTGGTAACTATCAGAGAGAACCTGAGAAGCCCATTAAAACTACACTGTATACGCTTCTAAGTCAACTGAGGTTGGGTAGTCAGAATCCAAATAACAAAGAATAAGAAGGGGTGTAGATTCTTCCAAGCAGATTTGTGGAGTAGCTAACTAAAATTAGAATTGCTTACAGTACGCACTTTGCAGCTGTGAGGTGGAGATAGATGATGGGGTCAGCCTTAGAGGAACTTCTATGCGCCTGTGAGTCAAACGGAAGTGGCCGTTTATATATCAAAATATATGAGTTGAAATGGACGAACCTTCATATTTCAGTGTAACTTATGCACGCTGGAAATCTAAGCACTCGAACTCAATAGTTTTACGAACCCTTTTTGTTATTTGACATTGTATTGCTAAAATATAGAATTTCATATCACTTTTCACCTTTTTAAAAAGGTTAAAAGTTTAAAAGTAGCTTGCCCAATAGTTACAAAGATATAATGTAGATGTTGCTAAGAAAGTGACCACGGAACACACATGTTTATAGCCCACATCACATCTATTTGACTGCCTCATGCAGGATTGTTTGAAGTTTCCACACCTGGAGAATCGAACAACACCTGAGCCTGAAGAGCTTGAGCTGATTAATTAAGTCAGGGTTAGAAGTGGGAAAACACAACTGTGCAAAGCATGGGGACTCCAGGGGACTTTATCACGAAACTTTGTTCATCTTAATTCAGTTTGCTAATCTTGCTGTGTGAAGCCCCAGGAGTGGATCTTTCCAGGAGTTAGAAAAAAGAATTTCACACATGGCAATTTAATATTGCTTAAAAACGGTTGCTATGAGGTTTAAGCCACTGAAATGGTTACCTGGAAAAGCCATCATATCTTTGTAGCTCTTCAATTACGCAACTGTGAAGATTTTTTGGCTTCTCTCCTCTAGACATAACGCAAAATCTGAAAACACACTTCAAACACTCTCAGTTTCAGTTAAATTGCACAAATATTGCCTGTTACAACTTTTATATAAAGCAGGTGCTTTATTTATACCTCTTATACCATGGAAACCCATAATTACCATTTTGACCCTTGGGCTTGCCCAGAGGTCAGAAGGTTTTATTTTTTAACGTAAGTTTAAAGGTCAACAAGTAGTGAACGTGTCTGCCCACATTTTCCTGCTGCTTTTAACTGGAGTTTACTGCCATGCTCGAAATTGTTTGTTTTATAAATACTTTTGGACCAGAAGTGGCAGACATGCTTCAACAGCAATAATAACTCCATAAATGTCTCTTGTAGAACCTTAAATAATTTCTTTTCAGGCTGACCCGGTAAAATGTACGCTTCAGGATCTTAATGTTCTCTTTTAAGTTTGTATTTGCAGATTTAGAGATAATATTGAAGGCAATAGCTAGCTATGGGGCAAGGTCATGTTGAACCTGTCAGGACAGAACTGCCGTGTTAAATGTGACCAGGTTTTGCCAAAACATCCAGTACATCTTATAAATCTAATCTTAGAGGAAGCCATTCCTGCAGTCACAAGATGTTACCCAAGGTGCAGCTGCAGATTGTAAAGTTCGTGAAATTCTACACTTATGGATTCATTTATTTATGGAAGTTGCATATTTTGCTCATACAAAAATGCACAGACATTTACTGTGAGGATGATGACTGGTGTTAAATAGTGGATAGTAAAATATTGTCATGCATGTTTTGAAATGCTACGATTATTTTTTCTAATTTATTTATTGCAATATTGTTTCGTGATGTCAGTGAATTGTGAGAATTGTATGCATTTCTCAAGCATCCTGAGCATCCGGTTAAAACCCTTAATGATTACTGAGGCATGCCAAGAGCTCACCATAACAATTTAATGGTGAATGCTTAATATCTTGAGCCCTATCGCAGAATGGGAAGGCTTTATAGTTGGTAAATGTAAACAAACATATGCATGCGGCACATTAACATCACCGATAGAATCTCGTCTAAAAATCTCAAACAACAGATTCCACCTAAACATAAAACAAATTCCAACACCAAACACATAAATAAACAAGGAACCAAACTCTGCGTAGGTCTACGTGGAAGAAATACGGCTGTAGAACCTATACTACTACGGCTAACCATGCATACTGTATATCATATGAAAGCTGAGACTCCGCAGATGACGCAGATAATATGTATTTTTTTGGCGAACATTATTAATTTTTTCCATGTTCTGTTGTGTTGCATCTTCCTTTATTCTGACCCGGTAACATGTATGCTGATTCCACAATAATCTCACTAGTGTTACCTTTATACCAAAAGCATCAAAATAGACATTGTTTATTTTGGGTATCTTTTTAGAGCAAAAATCTGTAAAATAGTCTCAGGGCTTAACAGGTTAAAGCATGAAAGTGGACATTAAGAGATAGGCTTGACTGGTTTTGAGAGCCTTCTGTCTAACTCTCCTACTATCCTGGTTAAAAATAAATTCTTTAATTTCACATTATACTGTTTTAATATTAGTTCATAACCAGAATGTGTTGTTATTGTATGTGTGTGTGTGTGTGTGTGTGTGTGTGCGTGCATGTGTGTTCATTATATTTAAAAAGAAGCATGAATATGAGACATTTTAATCCTGTAGGAGTGACAAAACAGCCTCGGTTTCCTGCAGAATGCACAGTAGCAGTTTATCTCTGCAAGGAAAATAAAATTTATCTTCAAGATTATACACAATGCTTATACCACTATTTACAGTATAAATCCTTGGAATTGATAGGAAGTTATAGCACTTTTGACCCCTGTAGATAATGAATAATTATCGAGTAGTTGGCACTAGGGAAGAAATCCTTGCTCCACTTTACCTGACTGAAAGTGCCCTTGCTCAAACGTAGGACCATTTGGAGATTTGCCATGTGTTTACCAACCTGTGTTCTCTTTACGCAAATCAAGACACTGCCATGAAGACACTGACTGTGTTTACTGATAAGAGCAGAATCTCTCAAGGTCCCAATGGTCAGTGAGGGAGACACAGTGTGGGAAAAAACACTAGCAACAATTCAGTCACAAACAAGGTCCAAACCTCACAGTCAGTTTTTAAAAGAAAGCAAGTGTCCCCAAGTCTGCAAATGCATATAAACTATAACTGCATATAAACATACAGTATAACTGGATGTGCGGCACTGCAGAGGGAGGCACTTTTGCACGTCATCTTTTGGTATAAGGATTGTTTTAGACATAATCAACTCCATAAGAATAGCAATGTCACTTATTTAGAGAGCTATATAATGCAAACAAAACATATAGAAAGTACAAGAAGTTCATTATGTGTGTGACTCCATTTTTTTTTCTTTTGAGCTATTTTATCCGTAATTGCCTCACAGAATTTGGAACAGGGGTGGAGCTTCCCAGAGCAAGAGGCTCACATGAGATAAACAAGGCCAGTCTTATCTGTGGTCCTACCACAGCAGTGAGGCACGTCAACACAGGAGGCACTGGTGTGTAGCAGGGTAAAGAGGAGGAAACTGACGCACATCAAGTCCTAGCCTAACTTAAAAGCCTTGAGTCGACTGCAGGATGGAAGAGCTGAACATGTACTGCATGAAAAACACGTATGCTAACCTAAACACGTCGCCAATAAACTAGGACATATCAGATCAAGAATGCAGAAATTTAACATCACATGTGGTTTAACCATTTTTTGTAATAAACTGACGTGACTGGTTTCCCATCTGAGAGACAAACCCTGTTCCATAGTCAAAGCCAAAGTCAAATTCAAAGTAAACATTATTGTCATCTCTGCTTTATACTGTACAGATATGTAGAGAGACGAGACGACATTACTCCAGGTTTTTTTCAGTGCAGAGAACAGAGAACAACAGACCAGAGAACAAATAAGGCAGTGGCACAAATAAGGCACATGGAATAAACAATAAATAAGTAAAATACAAAATATACATTAAAAAATATACATTTTAAACTAGACATGGAGGTTTTTTTTATATATATAATTTGAAAACAGAAATAGAAATAGAGGTAGAATTGAGAAAGTTAGGATGCAGTATTACCTACAGGTGGAAATTGACATTTTACACTGGATGTGCATAGAATTGGTTTTAGCTGGTTACCAGTCTCATCAGGCTCATAGAGACTCAAGAATTCTTTTAGACACCTTCAGCTGTTTTAGACTGCTTCAAACTGGCTTTGATGACCAAAAAAAGCCCTTAAGTTTAAACTGTATTGTGAACATTTGTCCAAAATGATCAGCACCAATGCATTGACTAGTAAGTGGCCTAAGCTGCCTTACTACTAAATAAATGCATTCACTTTAATTGTTCACAATGTCAGACTTTTTTTCCCGGAGATTAGATTTTTTTTTTAATCAAAACTTGTAGTCAAGTGACTTGAATGGTAATTACTTGTAACTACAATGTACTGGCAGTAGTGATGGATGTTGCAAATTGAATATTGCACCAAAATGTATGTTTTGAATTCATTTAAACCAATGAAGAATTTTTATTATATGTCTGCAAATTGGAGCAAGGTGTAGTTTTTGTGTAACCTTTTAGAATTATTCACCTGCAGCATGCAATTATTGCAAGTAATTTTTATAATTTAAAAAGGTATTTATAGAGATATATGTATAGTTCTTACATTACTTTTATATATTTCTATACTTGATTGGTGACACCCTGAGTTTCGATGATTGAAATTGGTCCCACTGTAGAAAAGAAGACAAGAATATAAGAACGCAGAATTTCAAACTTTTATTGAAAACCAACCCATAGGGTCCAGATACAAAAACATACTTTCAATTATGTACAAAAAATACATTGCAAAATCAGACCAGTCTTACTAATAAATTGAAAATGCCAAAAAACAGCAACAGGAAGTACACTCTGATTTTTTCTTACGGTGTGAATGAAATGCAATTTTGGGGAGACAAACATTCCAATTGACAATGTTTTGCACAAAGTGCAATTTCTGATCTTGCAAAAAAACAGAGCTTAGTGCACACATAAACCCAATTTGGCACTGTTAGTGTCAGCTTCTCTTTTGGCCTACTAATAGGAAGCCCTAACTTTCAGACAGAAAGAGCACAAAACAAAGCCCTTAACAATCTTGAGGATACAGTGGAGGGTCTCAGATTGATCTTCAGCACAAGTTTTACATATATGAGGATAGCACAACTGAACTGGAAGACAATAATAAAAATAAACAAAACAAAACAATAAACAATAAAGAGTCCCTGTAGGCAGTTACAGAGCAAATTGCATTCATAAGAAAGTGCATCATAGAACACAAAAAACACTGATCATTAAGGATGAATGAATATTGCATGACTGTCCCTTTGTCTCTAAAGGAATGAAAACATGCATCTCACACTGACCTTCTTTTCCACCATTACACTTGACTATGCCTACATGCTTCTTAACCATAAACCACCATAGCAAAAAATCAAACATGGTTCTACAAACAAAATCCCTTTAAATGCAGGATTCGAATGGAATGATTCATAACAAATGAAGATGCTAAAAGCTAATCAGTGGTCAGATGGAAACTTCTGGAACACGCTTGTCCCCTTTTTGCGGAAAGTTCTGGCGTGGCTATAGAACTACAATAGGACACAGTCTGCTTAATTTCTCAGCAGGAATCTCACAAGAGCAGGTTGTGCACAGTGAAATAAAGCACACCACATATTTTGGTGCGTTTGTGCTCGTTCAGGCCCTGAAAGCAGCACTAGTCTCCCACCCGGAAATGCATTGCTTGAGTGGTGCAAGATGGCTGCCGAAAGCACGGACATGGAAAAGTTGAGACTGCGGATCTTCTCCTCTGAACTTCTCCTCTCTCATCCCATTCAGATCTCCTTGGCGCTCGGCCCCGAGATCCCTCAGCAGCTCATGTATCCCTGTCTCTGATTGGTGAAGTAATTAAGGGCCCATAGCAGAAACTGGCCCATTTTATAACGGGCAGTCAGTCCTAGATGTGCTCAAACGTTCAGCACACTGGAAGCATGCGGGCGTTGCTATTATATTCTTCCTCCACCTACAAAACGAGACACAACATTAGTTAAGATCTGAGAGTAACTAGCTCATAGCTTTCAGAGCTACACAATGGCCATCTATTAACAATCAAAAAAACAAAAAAAACAGAACTAAGGAAGTGAATTTGCGACTCACCTCTGAGTAGGGTGGAAGCGAAGGAAACTGGAAATGAGGCGCGTTCATGAAGATGGGGCTGTCGCCGCCATCATAGTCATCCAGCAAGGGTGTAAGGGGCTGGTCTAG
Organism: Distichodus sexfasciatus; assembly: GCA_032718565.1. Classification (NCBI taxonomy): domain Eukaryota; kingdom Metazoa; phylum Chordata; class Actinopteri; order Characiformes; family Distichodontidae; genus Distichodus; species Distichodus sexfasciatus. The sequence goes on from JAVGVS010000016.1 coordinate 2,783,027, forward strand.
GCGGCAGTCGCGGGTCACGTCGCAATAGCTGGGTGGCGCCGAGGACGGCATGCGCAGGGAGACCCAGCTAGCCGAGGCTGTGCTCACTGATCCGTCCTGGCTGCTCATGCTGTTGGTGCGGCTCCCGAAGCCATTGTAGGGCACTGTGCCGATGACCAGCGGAAGCTCCAGAATCAGCTTGTCACTGCCTGGGATGTGCATGTAAATCTGCAGGAGAGCAAACAACAGTTGACATTTAGAAACTCATCTTTTCAAGACACCTGACTATATGTCATTGTGGGTAACAATGATTGAAAGCGAATAGGGATTTATCTTCATGAAGCTACTGAGCCCATTAACTTTCATTCATCAAAAGCCACACTAGGCATCTTGAATGGCAGCCTTGCTGAAAACTCACCATGAGGGCGTACTCCACCCGAATGATGTTGCAGCCCAGGATGGAGGGCTTGATCTTGGGCACGCGGATGGTCTTTCCCTGCCAGGCGTCGCACATGCCTGAGATGATGTGGTTGCCACGCACAGAGGAAAGCTTTTGCCGGAAGACTTTGGTGCGCCCGTTGGCCTGGTAGGTGTGCTTGGCCACGATGGCTGCTTTGGGCACCACAATCCGTGAGCATGTGTTCTCAAACTTGGCATCAATGCAAATCTCCTCGCCTTCACAAAACCCACGTCTGTCGATCTTGGCATTAAGGGACACCTGGCCATCAGGGATGAACATGCAGGTGACCTTTTTCTCTTTCATTCCTCCTGTGGGAGACTAGAGACAAACAAGAAAAGGAGAGTGTGTCAGTCAAAGCTGAGTCAAAATTTTAACACTTCATTAAGTAACACTAATTAAGGCATGAGGCTATTTCAAGAGGCTAATTAACAATGTACTGTTGGTAGTTTAGGTAAGAAGTTTAACAAAGTTGCCCATGACACGCAATACCATGAGGATGAATAAGTCATCATATGCTTATAATCTTATGCAAATAAATAAGGCTATACTAAGGCCTTTATCAAGACCTGAAAAGGCCAATGCAACTTTTATGTATGTCTCACCAGCAGTTCTGGGGTGTTCACATCCAGGGGTTCCTCCACCTCAAAGTTTTTCTTGCACTCCAGGGCAGGCTGAGAGGGCGTCTCCATGAGGGCCTTCACAAAGTACTGCACAAAGCCAAACTTGCCTTTGTAGGAGGACACCAGCTGCCTGTAAGAGGACAAAAAGGTTGCAAACATTCAATTATAAGAAGATATTCAAGAATATCTGTATACATGTGAAATAAATAAAAAACAATTACATAACAGGAAAGGATATTGGAAGCTTACCCTTGTTGAGGAAGCTCAAAGCCAAAAGAATATTCGTATTTGTTCCCAGGCCGGAGGATGACTGAACCATCAGTGTCTATTAGAGAAGAAAGACTTATGTTATTATTAGGCAAACTCTATATTATTGATACTTTTAACATTTCACAAGTGCTGATGAGTTTCCTTGTGACTCTAAGTGAGTAATCTACACTGACATTAAAAGAGGCCATGAAGAGAAATCAGCATCTAATTCTGGGATTAATATTAACATAGAGTACTACATGCAATGGCACAACTGTGTCGTCTGGAAAGCATTCGTTTATTCATTAAGATTACAGTCATTTAGTTCCTGTCCTCCAAGGCAGTCACAATCAAAATATTGTTTAACTAATTAATCAGGTACAATTAAACTGAAAGACAGTTAAATTAAGTTGTAAAACGATGTGACCTTGGTCCTTTCAGACAAACTTGATTAAGCAAGAAATGTCCGCTAACTCATTAGCACCTCGCCTTGTTGGGTCTAACAACAACTCTCATAGCAAACAATTAAGCTCGTTGCCAATTTTTTCACTTATAACAGTCCAGATCGCTGTGTCTTACCTGCAGGCTGGTCGTCCAGATGAACCACATCCTCGTATTTCAGGTAGTCGATCTCCTCCCGACATCTCTGTTTCCCCTTGGCGTACTCGACTTTGGCGCACCCGATGCCCAGCACTTTCATCGCCAGCACTCGAGTCACTTCGCTGACTTCCACCAGGATTTTACCGGCCACTTTGTCCCCACTGCAGTAGAAGGTCTTGGACGGATCATTGAAGGCGATTTCGAAGACCTTCACTCTCTTGGTCATTGCAACCATGATTGCTTAAGCTGTCTGTCTCCTGAAAATAACTCTGAAGAACGAAGTCCGATGTTTTCCAAAAGGCAACTCGTTTTCTCACAACTGCATCTAATCGTGCTCCGAATGAGAATGAGTTTATTTAATGGGGTAACGCCTGACCAATGGTAAATTCTGCAGAATCGACGTTCACGCGTATCCACCGCACATGGTAGTTTACGGGGCTTTGAGTCTACAGTACTAGGCTATGGTTTTATACTCGGAGGAAACCAGCGCTTGTTTATCGCCTCAGCTGTGCACGAGGAAGCCGAGTGCGCGGCATGGCTCAGCGCGTGCACACATTTCCCATTGGTTGGAATTCATTGTTTGTGGCGCCTTTGACCAATCAGCAACGAGAAGCGGCGCGTGGACACCGCGTGTACAGCAGCTGCCGAAAGGAGGTGCGGGGAATGTCCGTGGGCGGGGCCAACAGGAGGGCGGGGCCAACTGCACGGGGGCTCGTCTTGAGGAAGCGCTGAACAAAGACTGGTAAACTGTACGGGAGAATTTCGTCGGTCACTGCATGTTGTTCAGGCTTGTCATAGAAGAACACGGGTGACGGGCAAAGTCTGATTAGACAGTGTAGCTTAAAGTGTGTCCAGTATACTTTTAGTTTCAGTTACAAAACTGTTAATTATTTGGAGCTTGCCACACTCTTGTTTATGTACTCATGAGATGATTGAGAAATTGTGTCTGATTACTGCTATTACACTGCTATAACACCCAAACACTCCACTAATTTGCCATAACTTAAGCTAGTTTTAGCATGTGTGAGTAATGAAATGTAGGTCTGTACGTCTGTAGGTATATATGTCGATATGTAATCACACGTTCTTATTTCTGGCGTGCTTTTTCTGTTTCAGAGAGAAGTCTTTTAAATGGTAGTTATATTGTATTTTTCCAGGCAGTGATACTAAACAACTAGGGAAACTATATAAATGCCAGGGCACTGTTTCACATGGGTTTTTTGTGAGTCAAAGCAAATATTAGTCATGTTATTACCTTGGAATATTTATTATCCTTCTGTTAGATGAAACAAGGAATGACAGAGAATCTTCAATAAAATTAGATTACTCTGCTTTGATTGAGGCATAATGCTCAGGGGCAAATCTAACCTGGAAATCAAATCAGTACTTATAATATTAACTATACATCTGTAGAACTCTGTAGAAAATTGAATAGAGATTTCTTGGATTTCTATCACAAGCTGAATAAATTCATACTCAGTAATCACCATGCTTTGTAGAGACAGGCATCAGTGTACTTACTGTCACCTCTTTCCCTGTTCTGATTGGGTTATTATGATGTCATGACATAAATACTAATTCTGAAATGTCATCACTTGGCCTTATATTGACAAAGCTAGGCCAATAATAATCTTTAATTTGCAATATATTGAAACAATAATAAGTCACACAAACCCAAAGATATGCTACTGCTTATATGATGACAATGAAAGTAACATCCATTTATTTATTAGTTTAGGAAGTGCTTGTGGTTAATATTAATAATTTGCTATCATGATGATCCCTTATCTCTCTGTCATACTGTATATGTCTTACAGTACGACAGAGAGATACTGATTTATCTATCACACATTTGTGCAGTGTATAAATCAGATAAAGACGTAAAGATTACATTTTTCCCGTTTGTGGTTGTTTAAAATCACTGCATATATTCTAATTTTAACAGTTTCCGGATTGTAATACAGATGTTCTGCTCTCTTATGGTCAAACTCATTGTTTTTCACAATTCGTCGTGTCCACTGCGAAACACGTTTCCAGGAAAATGGAAATATCCACCTACGTAGAAACTACTCAGCAGGTTCCTACAACTCCAGCCAGATGCAACTTCGGTGACAAGTTTGTGGATGAACTGCGCCATCTAGTGACGGAAAGGAGAATATTCGTTCATTCACTTTCCGATCGCCAAATGATTAAGGCACTTAAACTTAACTGGGCACAGCTCCAAATAAAAACAGTGATGTTTTACAACAATGCAATGGTAGACTTCTCTTCATTTTTTGAAACAAAAATCGGGTTAAAAATATATTTCAATTAACGTCCGGAATTGACGCAACAGTGTTGCCGTAAGTGCTTCCGGATGAACAGTTGAACTGTCATTTGGAACATGGCGGCTCCCATGCAACTGTACTGTTGGAAAGGCGATCATGGATTACCATCGGTGGATGTCGACTGTTTAACGGTGCTGGTAAGAATCAGCTTTACGTTAATAATGTCTGTCAGCTTTAACAACTGTAATTTAGCCTGCGTGTCCGCTGGGTCTGCTGTGATGAATAAGCACAACATGCTTATGAGGTAGTAATAAAGTTAAACACGCATCCTAACTCTAATTTCTCATTCAAACCGGACGTGTAATTAGTTTTAAAAACACGCCTCATGTTGATAAGTCTGTCTGAATCGTTTGATTGTAAGTTATTAATCAGTTGTTGTGATGTGAACAATCATTCACTATGAAGTTTTACTTTTGTACGAGGTTTTAACTTGCTCCAGAACTCTTAGCTGTGTTGTTTTGAGGCGTTTTAAGACATGACAAATATTTATTTGCTAAAAATTGTCCAACGTTGAAACTGTAGTTAGTTAATCTGCCAGACACTTACTTGTTAAAATAAGTTTCCATTCATACTTCTATTATTGGGCGAGTTGAGAGAGAAAGATGGAAGGGAGGAGAGAGAGATGGGGGATGGAGAAGGAAGGGGAAAGATTAAGAAAGAGATGGAGAGAGAGAGAGTTGAGTGGGAGAAATGGAGGGGAGAAAGATGGAAGGGCAAGATGTAAAAGAGAATGGAGAGAGAGTGAAGGAGAGAAAGAGGGATGACGAGGGAATGAAAGGAAGAAACAGGGAGGTAGAGAGAAAGAGAGATGGAGGGGGCAAGAGAGGGGTGGAGGGAGGGAGAGAGATAGCAGGAGGGATGTAGACACAGATATTGAGGTAGAGAGGAAGAGAGATAGAGATAGAGATGGAAGGATGGTGGGAGGCCAGTTGGATTATCAGCTCGTCCAGCCCAGCTGTCTAAATAGATCCACTTTGCGACCAGTAATGCCCATGAGGGAGAGGAGTGGGGCTACAAAGAGCTCTTGAATTACAAAAACAAACTGCACTCCTAGTGGCTCTTGTGTACTCTGGGAATGACAGAAACAATACTGCTGCCTCCAGTCTGACCTGGTGCTCTGTCCAAACTCAATCTGTCTGAGATTTAAAGCCCCATCTGCTGACCACAGTCACTAAGCTGAAGTGTTGGGTACTCAGTCTGTATGGAGACTTGATGAATCTTAAAAGAGATCATCACAGAAATGTAATTAATATGTTTTTACAAGTTTGTTGAGTTTGGGATATTGTGATACCATTCTTCATATTTGTTGTAGCTCATGGAATTCACTACTTATTGTCATGAATTCTTGGAAACAAAAGCAGTTCATGTTTGGTGGTAAATAAGCAGTGGCTTGCTTTTCTTGTTGGCTTGAGTTATCATTTTCAGGAACTGTATTATCCAAGTTCTGTTTTTCAGGACATCTTACTGAGACTTGTACTGTTTTGCTTTCTAACCCCCACATATAAATGCATAGCAGCTAATATTTTAGGGACATTTGTATGACTGTTTATGTGCATCTTTTTTATTGCAATTTATACGTCTCCCCAGTCACCGCATCTGAATCTTAATGAGTTAGCATGAAGCAGAAAAGAAAAATTTCCAGCTCCTTCTGTTATGAAGAAGTGACAGATGAGGGATGATGACCTTTTCAACCACAAGGAACTAAAATTGTTTATATATTGTGTATATATAATGATGATTTAGTCTGCAACCTTGAGTGTATAAGGAGAAAATTTGGTGTAAGAAAGAACTTGTGCTTGAATTGAATTGCATTAATATCTCATGAGGAGCCACAGAGTCCAAGGAGACTGAGCTGAGACCAGACAAATGAAATGCCGTCAGCTGATGCCTGAGCTACATCCAAAGTTATTGTTCTGAAGCAAGACAATCCAATATATGTAACTGTAAATTCCTTTCCGCAGGTTTGCATGCATATATTGTCTTTTTCTGCTAATTTCCAACTAATCATACACTTTATTAAAGACTTGCACTGGAAATGAAAAAACCAGATCATATTACTTTTAGGTAAATGAGAGCACAAGACAGATCACAACAGACACCTAGAGACAGGCATTTTACTTGCGGTTCTATTTGTTGTTTCTTCCTCTTATTTATGTTTCATTTTACCTGAATATGAACACTGCATTCCTCTTCCATTGGAATGTTGAGATCACATTACATTACTTATGTCAAAAGTTTGAATTGCATCTTTTCCTTTGTGAATCTTGTTGGATGGGTTACATTGTTGCTTTCATAATCCTGAAATATCTTGCACATTATTTCGTTTACAGAAAGTAGATCTCCGCTAATGATAGCAGCCTTTGGTTTGACTGTTAGCTCACTGTCAGCTTCTCTCTCAGAACAGGAAGCACTGATTTAGCCCCAATATCGTCTGATGACGTTATTTGTCTGGGCTGCCGGATTTCATGGCTCCTTCGAGCACAAGTCGTTTCTTACGTCAAATTTATTCCTTACACACTCCATTAATGATCTAGTTTATGTTTGTAATGTGGTTGACATCAGTGTCTTTATTGCCCCAGTTTTCATTTGGTAATAAGATTTCTCATGTTTGTAGTGTATACATATTTGTAGTGTATACATATGGTATTGTGTATACTATATATCTATATCTATATATAGAAAGAAAGACTCGGTATCTGTCATGCGCTGTGGGGCAGGAGGAATGAAGCGTGATGCAGGGTTCTAACATACACAATTACCTATTAACAAACATGAATATTTTCATACAGAAACAGGTTGAAAAGAAAGTGAGGAAATGCATAGGTAAAATGTGAAACAAAATTAACATTTTAAAATATAATACAGAAAAATTAACATTTTGGAAATTGATACAATTCATATGAGCAGTCAAGCGAACCTGGATCTTTATTTTTCAGCATACCGGTTTCAGCATACCGGTTTCATCATAACCACTTTGTTGTTAGCCGTCAACAAAATATCTTGAAAAAGATGCTGATGTTCTGATTTTGGTAATGTGATGACATCATGTAATTACATTATATTTTTATTTCTTAAAATGTTTGTCCCTTCAATAGTAATTGTAATGACAGATGTGTAAATATCATTTTCAAATAGTTATTGTCTGTTTGGCTTTTATCAAAACAGGTTTTAGGGTGAACATCCCACATCTTATCACTTTTCCTACAGTTCCTGGAAGGGTATTTTGGGATAATGCAAAATGGTTTAACCCAATACTTGAACCAAAAAATAGACATAAACCTGTTTCAGCTGGGCTTGCACAATTTTGATAGATAATTCCTCCTTTTTATAGCCACACCATAGGAATGAGGTTCTGGTATTCCTGTAAATACAGTATTTTTGGTCGGGATGTCTTTCAACAAATTGGACTGTCAATAGTAGACAGATGTGTAGTCTGTAATCATACATTCTATAATCTATAGAGGGGCCTGTCCTTCACCAAGAAAAGTAGAAGTGAAAATTAAGTTGCCTTTCAAAAGAAATGTTTAAAATCAGTCTGCCTGGATTTGTTTGAATGTGGAAGATAATGTTCTAGTTTAAACCACAAAATGTCTTCGTTCCCAATGGCGTCTTCCTTTGTGGGAAACCTTCCAATTCAGAGCCACATTTGACGGTCAGTATGGACTGTGGAAAATAATTTCAGACGGCTGTTTGGTTTTCTTTTGGTTTTAATCTTCAGAAATGTAGGAAATAAATGTTTTTACATGTAGGTGTTATTGTATGTGGGACGTTTTACCAGCTTCTTCAGTTTCATGACATTCAAAGAAAAATGCTGAGAGAGCATCCGTTTCAGAAATCAGAGCATAAGACATTTGTTCAAGCTCACTCTACATTTTTTCCAACCACTCCAGCATTCTGTGGTTCCATCCCTAAATAGGTGAGCTTAAACTAGTATTAAGCCTCAGAGAGAAGTGCTAGAATTTCATCACTGACTGTGTTGGTGACCATAAGATTGGGGATTCAAATCGTAGGAGAGTCTAAAACCTCCAGTGCGCCCATGAGCAACACCTATTCATTACTTAATCACTATATCATCAACCACATTAGAACCTGCATATGTTTGTTTTGAAGACATCTACAGTATGATAGTTCCAAACTTCTTTTACTAAGCTGTTCAGTAATGCAAATTGTTAAGGACCATGTGCTATGTTATAATTAAGCATGGACTTTAGCATAAGTTAGAAGAAATTATTGTAATGTTACCACCTAGTGTAGTTTTTCCACTGTTAGACTTTTAATTAAAATAAATCTAATGTCACAGAACATGGTTTTGTGGCACCTCTATTATACTCTTATACACCATTAACACTTTTCATGACACTCATAATTCCTGTGTCCTAACAGATGTAAGATGGTAGCTAGGCCTAATCCTCCTGCACTACTGATCTGTTGGGATTCTTCTCCTGTTGTGGGGAGGCAGTTTGTAAAGATCTATGGGAAATATGGCCCTGGTAACATTCCGTAAACCTGAACGAATGAAAAGAAAAACAGAAAAATCCCAGATTTATTGTATGCTCAATATGTTCTCGGTTCTAGGCCCAAGCCACAGTGGAATTCACCGAGGGAGAGCTGGCTTAAATAGCAAGTTCCTGCTCGGTTTAAACATGATGGATCTGTACCTCAGGGAGGTGACCCCAAGCCTCATCACACTCCCCTTCTCTTAACAAGTTCCTCGGAGGATCTTTCTTCCAACGATTTTCTTTCGTTGAAGTTGCTGACAAATTTAAACAGTTTCTGGTTGATAATATAACAATTCTCGCTGTTTTAAACTGCCTGCATATATTTTGTTTCTGTGGCTGCACTTTAATCACATTGCCATCATTATAATGCATCATCATCATGGATAATGACAGGTTACCTCATCTCTGATATACTGTCAATTAAAACAGTGATATCAGTGAAATAACTCCTTCGAAGAACTATGCCTTTCTTTATTACAAACAGAACTTTGAGGCAGTTCACAGTTTCAGAACTCATCAAATATATTGCTTGTGTGTGCAGACAAGCCAGAATTAGTTGTGATTCATTGCAGCCCTCGAACAACAATACTACAGGAAAAATTATATAATAAACTGATGAACACAACAGTAATCCAGATTTTACTTTTACTCCAACTTCAGGTTTAGGTTATTTAGTAATTAGTAATAAATCAATGACTCACGCGGCCTCATGAGTGATTTCCAAATGGGTAGTTGATGATGGAGGTTTCCAGATTTTATACTGTTAAATAGGATGTCTTTGTTATTGGAAATGAGCCCCACAGTAATTGTCTCATCTGCATTCTTCTAAGTTTTGACATTTTGAAACCAGAAGGAGTGAGAGGACACAGCCTTTATTTTTTAAATCCTGTACTAATGGACATGGCCACATGTTATCTGTCCTCTCACACAACGTCTTAGGTCAGCATATTTTTACGAGAACAGTATGCCTGAAAACTTCCCAGAAGATGAGCCAGTCTGGCTCCAGGACCTAACCACTGACCTAACTCTGTGAAGAAAACCTAATCCACCCTTATATGGCCTCCTTTAATACGCGGAAACATGCAAGGATTGTTACAACAGACGAGTAAGTCATTAATACTCATCGTTATACACCTTCATCCTTCGTCCTTTGTGTCTCCTTCTCTTCCAGGCCTATGCCAAGTTTGCTGGCGCCCCACTTAAAGTTCATAAGATTGCGAACCCTTGGAGAAGCCCTACAGGTGAGAATTACTGTTTTATAGGTGTGTGTTATCGTGCAGAGAGCACGTCTATTTTCCCATCCTCGTTCCTTCAGCAGGTTCACATCATCACGAGAGCCGAATGTCAGAGATCACCAATTTCCTGACAGTTTGACATAAAGCTGTCATTGAAGGGACTTGACCGCTGAAGGAAACCCTGACCCCTCTCTGCACCCTTGTTCATTTTGGAGTCAGAGTTCAAGAGGCCAAGGGTCAAAAGGGCAAGCAGTTGGCTCCTGCTGACAGTTGGCAGCCAGCTCTTTTTAACAGCTTCTCGGGTATTTGTATTTACACCTTATAGCCGCTAAAAAGATTTTTATGGATTTAAATTGAAGTTGTTTAATTTATATTCATGTTGTCTTTTTCCAATCAACACTGCGTATATCTGAGCACCAAGCAGTCTGAGTAGTATATACATTTAAAACCGTATCCATGGTACCTTTAATCAGTAAAGCTGATGTACTCTGCTTTTCCTCTCAACAGGTATTCTGCCTGCATTACAGACCAGCGAGGAAGGAAGCTTTTCTCAGCCCAGTAAGATCATCATTCATCTCAGGAAACAGGTGAAAGACCTCTGCATTGATCGTGAATCTTCTCTTAATGGTTAACCGATTTTGGAAACACAAACACACGCCAAAATGCAACAAGTGAACCGAAGTGTTCACAAGTCCATAAGGTCTGAATCTGGTCAAATGGAAGTTTCAGAGCACTGTTGTTATTTTTTAATTTTCTCTGTGATGTTTTCTTATGTAAATGGATTTCATGGCTCAAGAACTCAACCAAAGCAGCCCTTGCAAGGTCACATATAGATGTATACAAATCCTCATGGACAAAGAAAAGGATTATGGTCAGAAACAGGAAACAGTAAGTGACATCTGGAAATGTTTGATGGTGTCTCAGAGACAGGACGCAGGAAGTCCACGTGAGCTTTTGAATGAGGCACTCGAGGATTTTAGATTTGACCTCTTCACCCCAGTCATCTTCAAATTATTAGAACATTCCAGAATAAGTTTTTAAATCAATTCCTCCGCATGTATTCCAAATATAGTGACTCCTGTTAAGTTCTTGAGTCTTTTGGGATGGTTTCTCTGCTTCACTGAATTAGCATCCACCCATCTTGTTAACATGTTGGACCACAGTGGGTCATCTGGTGAGTCAAACATTCCAAAGTTTCTAGAACCAATAAAACAGTTGAAGCTCTATTTAATGTTTTCTGTTGCTCTCTGTCAAAAGTAGCACCACGTGCAGCAAACATACTGCATTACTACACAATATTTTTTTACTCTAGTTTCAAGCTCTTGAGGCATATCTAACAATTGTGAATAACTATGTTTAAAAGCTTAAAATAATTGTTGCATAACTACAAAGGCGTACCTTAAGCTAAATGTTTCGTGATGTATGAAAAGTGAGAGTTAAATAGATGTCTCTGTCAAACCAGTTATTATGAAAGAGTATATGATGCACATAAGGTGGAAATCTCGAGCAGTAGTGCGCCTGCAGTAGTGTGGCATTAATTGAGTGTTCTCTGCTGTACTTGTTTTGTTTATTCTATTATTTTGGGGATTCTATACACACATCCTAATGAGCAAAAAGGTGTCAAAAGTACATGCATTCTTCACTCAAGTAGAAGTGCAGATACATTTGTTTAAAAAGACTCTAATAAAAGTATTAACTCGACTTCTTTACTGAAGTTAAAGTGAAAAGTACAGGCTCTAAAACATACATAAGGTATAAAGTTCCCTTGCGAAGGACAAAACCACCATTTTAGGGCAAAATTGACTGGACTCCATGTCCAAGTGTTATGTAGAGCACAAGCAGAGAAAAATAAAGCCACATGAATACATAAAGCTGCACTGGTCATTACCATCATGATACATGATGATCACCTCTGTCTTAAACACATCATACAACAAATATTATAGTGCTGTAAAGAGCGCTGTATAAATATACTGAACTGATCTGAACTCACTTTGTTCGAGCTAAGCTACTTTCTGGTACCGCAATCACTATCATTTCTCACTGAGTTGCTGCCTGCTTTTACTTTCTTTCTTTCTCTCTCTCTCTCTCTCTCTCTCTCTCTCTCTCGCTTTACCGTGTCTATCGTAAGACTAATACACCAATGGGATTGTCTTTTCTGGGCGTGTTTACTACTTTTTTAAGTCTCAACTAATCAGTCAAGTTGTCTGGATGGCGCACATTATTGATACGGAATAGGTCAAATGCATGGCAAAATGGCGTAATAAACATCATTTAAATTAAATGAAACAAGAGTAACGAGCCTGATTTGAAAATGTAAGGAGTGGAAAGTACATATGTACATGCTAAAATGTACATAGTAAAAGTTCAAAGTTGCCACAAAAATAAATATTAAGTAAAATACAGATACCCAAAAATTCTGTTTAAGATTCCCATCTCTGGAAGTCACTGTTCATAAAGTTCATTAACTCCTTATCAAAAGGCATTTAAATTTGGGGGGTTGAGAGCAGTGGCCCAGAAACCATAACAGAAGGCATTTCCCAAGGGTCTATAATGCATTATGTTCTTGCCTTTTTTTTGTTGTTTTTAATACTCTTTTAAGTTTTACTTTTAAGCTCTTCTTCCATTCATCTTGCACTTGCCTTTTGAATGTTGTGCTTGTTTGTCCCTGTGGCTTGCTGAGAATAAGTTATTAGCCAGCGGTCTCAGCATTATGAGCCTCGGTCAGATTTTATAAGCCTGACTCCTCTTTTTATGGGGCACTGGCATGGGCATTTACTGTGGTAGGAGAAGGCCAGACAGTTGTTCCTACGCTCTTATAAGCTGCCTGTTTTGACTGCTGTGGTTGTTCGTCATACACTCTGGAGAGCCAAGCTTCTTTGGTGCAGAGGATTCGCATCTGGCCCTGGAAAAGGTGTTGGAAGAGCAGAGACGTACACAAAGCCTAAACACTTCACCATTAGCCAAACTCCGAGTTTAAACAGTGATGCATTAATGCATGCCGTCTCACTGGAGAGAGCTTGCAGATGGAGTGTGGTTGCGCTCACCTCTCCATGACACAATAAGGTCACAGTCAGAGATTATAGTTTTGGGCAGGATCATATGTTCTTCATCAGATCACAGGGTGTTTTATGTGTCAGTGGTTTTAATGGTGATGCGACTCTTATGTTGCAGAAATACAATGCAGACTACGACCTGTCGGCTAAGGAGGGCGCTGATACGCTGGCGTTCGTCTCGTTACTGGAGGAGAAGCTACTGCCAGCTCTGGTAAAGAATAAAAAAGACTGCATTAATGAACTGGAGAAGAGAAATGAAGAAAGTGAGACAAAGATTTATCTGCTGACAGTTCTTGTTAGTTGTGATTGCTAGATATCATCAATCACATTATTCTCCTTATTGAAAACCTGATGAGAGATTTGCTTCAAACATCTGAATTTTCTTCATCCATCATATGTGCAAGGACAAATAAATGAACATCTAAATTGGAAAACCCAGACTTTTCTTTCTGAAACTGGATTTTCAGTCCCATGTGCACTCTAATCTACAGTAGGTAATGATGAAAGCATACTGTTTTCCCTCAGATGGCATTATTGCAGTTGCTTAGATGTGGTCTGAACTAATCCTGTAAAAGGTCACCTCAGTTTTCACTACATGCCAAAGTGGCATGGCTGTAGAAGGCACCCTGTGGTCTTCAGAACATTAGGAAGCATGTAATTAGAGTAGGAAGCACCTTTTTTTTAACAACAATGTTGAATAGAAGCTATTTGCTCGTGAAAGAGCAGCGGCATTCAGAACCTTTAACAGTTCTTTTAGTACTAAATTTTGTGTGCTGACTTTCTATCTGGCTCACGTACAGTAAATTGACTGTTAAGCTGAAACTGTTGAATCTTTTAAAATATAACCTGCAGTCAGATCAGGCCTATATGAGTTTACTAGCGTTCTTTGACCTGCTCAGAATGCCGAACGCACACATTAAGACGTGGACCTTCCACTCTTTTCTTCCTCCCCAGATTTACACACTATGGGTCGATGCTAAAAACTATGTAGATGTGACACGGCGCTGGTACGCAGAAAACATCCCCTTCCCCCTCAACTTTCTGCTGCCCAACCGCATACACAGCCGGCAGCTGGAGCGACTGCGGCTGATCAGGGGCGACCCCACGCTGGAGCCAGGGGAGCAGGTGGAGAAAGAGGTGAGAGATCAAAACCTAAATGATGGAGTTAAATATATATATATCAGAGACACAAATAATGGATCCCTGCTGTTAAGTAATTCAAGTTTTTACTAATTCACATTTACAGCATTTAGCAAAATTTTGCTGGAGCAATTGCGGCTTAAGGCCAGCGGTGGTGGTGCTGGATGTGAATTAATGACCTCTAGGTGCAGAGGCGAGCATCCTATCACTAGACCACCACCACACACTGTTAGTTAATACATTAACACATAGCTAATGTACCTTTGAGATTGCTGAAACATTTATAAACACAGGTTTGCATTCATGTTTGACGGTCCATCTAAAAAGCATGAGATGTAATATTTCAATACACTATCGACCAACAATATTAAATACAGTAGAGGAACCTTATTGTTCTCACTTTGAATAAAATTGAATCCTTATACACATTTTTAAATTGGCTAACATTTACATGTCTGTTGTAATGAGAGAAAAATAGAAACTTTATCTAAGTAATTAAAGGCAAGATGGTGAATTCTTTCTGGATTTGAAAACAAATGGTGGGCAAACAACATTGCTGCTTTACAGACTTTGTAATGCTTCAAAAGTAGTTTCTTTTGTGACATGCAACACAACTCTTTGACTTTATGGGGTGTCCTTTGTTATCTGCAGTACTCCTTTCAGAACAGTGGTGAGAGCAAAGCTTTACTGAAACCAGGTGATTTCATGCCCCATTAAGCAACAGTGGCTGGAAAAAAAACTTCCATGAATGTTTTCAGACTTGCCAGTGGGTTGTAGGAGTTCGGCATTGGCTTGAAACAATCAGTTAGACAACATTACAGGAACTGGGGAAAAGACTTATTGCCATGTAAATGTCTTGAATATCCAGCATTCAAAATGTAATGAACCCTTCTCAGTACTAAATTAGAAAATGATATCAAATGTGATTGTTGTGAATAGATAAATTCATGTTTTTTGTTCTAATAGTATCTGAATAACTTGCCAATTTTCAGCTGAATCAAGATGCCTTAGAGTGCATGACTCTCCTCTCACAAAGATTGGGCTCACAGAAGTTCTTCTTTGGAGATTCGTAAGTTGTTATCATACTAGGGATAATACTCATTCTAATACAGTCTGCAATTGTATGAGTAGTGAATAACGTTGCCGTATGTTTCTGTAGTCCCTCCTCACTAGATGCATACGTGTTTGCGCACTTGGCCCCCCTACTGAAAATGAAGCTGCCCAACTCGAAGCTCCACCAGCATCTCATTTCTCTGGAGAACCTGCAGAACTTCTGCACCAACATCCTGGTGATTTATTTCCCCTCCGAAAGCAAAGGTTAGTGGACTCCGTTTGGGCTCCTCCTAAGGATTTTGACACGTCATCATTGTGACTACTGTGTACCAACAAACATCTTGTTCCCTTCATCATTTCTTCTTCTTCTTCTTAGCCTTCTTCCTACATTTTGCACTTTTACCTCTTTGCACAGCTTGTCATTGAGACACTGTTCATTACTTAAAAATTTCAGCTCGTTGAAGAGACATTTGATGTTTCGATTTTGGGCAATAGCTCAATCGGAACTCCTTTTTTAGGTTAAAGTAAAAATGTAATTCCCTATTTCAGCCACAAGGTGGCACCACTATTATGGTTGTCATTCCCTATTTTGGCCATAAGGAGGTGGGTTAACATTAATTCTACAGCTCATAGTTTAACAGCTAGGCCAGCTATAGTATAATCAACAAAAATATCTATAAAGCCTCTCATCTTTAACTCTTTTCACCCTTTAATACTCTTTCTACACACAGTAATCACACAATTTCTTCAGGAATTGGCCATCTACCTTTAATTCATTCATTTGGACAAACTTAATAGCCTTTTTCTTTGTTACATTCCTTTTTCCTTTATGTACACAATTTCCATCTGTTGTCTTCTCCAGCAGCACCATCCAGGAGCATGTCCACCCAACCTGGTTCCAGCGACTTTGACAACGAACCCAACAAGCGCCGGAA
Organism: Distichodus sexfasciatus; assembly: GCA_032718565.1. Classification (NCBI taxonomy): domain Eukaryota; kingdom Metazoa; phylum Chordata; class Actinopteri; order Characiformes; family Distichodontidae; genus Distichodus; species Distichodus sexfasciatus. The sequence continues at coordinate 2,799,180 of JAVGVS010000016.1, forward strand.
CCAGCTGCTGTCTGTCCTGTTCGCTGTGGGAGCCATGGTGGGTTACGCCATCTTCTCTGGCATCGTCACAATCAAGCACCAGCATGCAAAGATTGAGGAGCCTCACATTGATGATGATGATGATAATGAGGGAGACGAGTGATGAAGTGTAGCAGAGACCAATAACAGATGTCTCCTGGGGTGATGACTGTTCCAGCTGCTAGCAAAGGGGCAACTGCCTGAAGCTCAATGAGGAACTGCAGATTCTTGACCTTGTTATGAAAGAGGCCGAAAGATTAATTTTGCTCAAAAATGATGAAGCGAAAAAGAAAATGTGATGGAAAGTAATTGGGGACTGTTTAGCATTTAAAGGGGAACTTTCAGAGATTCTTCAAAACTAATAGGGAGCTTACATTTGTTGAGCTCCTACATCTATTCAAAATCCTTGAAAGTGGCCCTTTAACCCAGAGCTGCCCCTGTAATATATCTTGAGCTTGTGTTATCAGGCAAAGGCTCATGTTGGTGCTTTTCTGTTTTTTAACAGTTAATTATGATGTTGAAAAAATAATTATTATTTACAGGACTCCAAAGCACTAAAGTGTCCAGTGTGGGCAACCTCAGATACCAGAACGTTTTAACTGCTATCCAAAGGGAAAAGCTTTGTTTTGGAGCAAAGGGATACTTTTCTGATGTCACTCATTCTGATGGCTTTTTGAATTGATATCAGTTTATTAAAGTCTTGACAGTTTTCTTTATTTCTCTTTTTATGAATATTAAAAACCCTCCACACAATCTTTTTTCTAGAGAACAATCTTTAACAAATAGAACAGAGTGCCATCTGTCAAGTTGTGATTATATGAAGAATATAAAGTCTGGTGAATAATGAAAAAGGATTGCCAAAAGACTATGATACTGACCAAACACAATTTTTCAATGAAATGAAACAAATCAGAACTATTGTGCATTTAGACCATTGCATCTTTTTCTTAACTTCTTTACTATATGGAATTTTAACAAGATCGCGATATTAAAACACTATAGTAGTATAGGTGAGTGGTGTGCAGTTTAAACTTTTGTGAGGTTATTACAAATAACATCATTTTTATTTTTCAGGTATAGGTTTGGACACAAAGTTTAATTATAAAAAGTCGGACGGATATATCTGATGGAAATCAAATATGACATTAAACTACTACTTGTTCCAAATGAGATGTACTAAGTGAAAGCTGATGTTTGATCATTGATTTTTATCTATACATTTCTTTTAAAAAAATCAGGGATGTATTGGTTTCCCCCGTTTACCTTGTTACTAGTGCATGTGAAGTATGCTTCAGTCAGATGAAGTGCACATTAGCATTTAGGACCAACATTAATATAAATGTTACAAAGAACAATTTACAGGTTCAATTTAAGGGTTCTGCTCATTATTTCTTAGTCATACTGAAACTAAAGCTGGATGAAGCCTGTGTGAAGCTGTGTCCGCTGCAATAGCCAGCAGACTAAACATTGTCAAACTATAATTGCCCTCCCAATGTGTAACAGAAACCATGTGAAGTCTGCAGAGAAACTTATCTGTGAACGTTTCAGAAACACTAAGGCTAGACTTGAGTAAATCAGACAGCACTGATGACTCCCAGAAGTCTCAGTGAAATCTTTAATTTTCAAATGTGAGTTAGTGAAAGCGAGTGATTATTTGTCATTGTGAACACACCACAGCACAGCACACAGTGCACCACAACGGAATGTGACCTCTGCATTAGGGAGCTAACATGGGTAGCGCCTGGGGAGCAGTGCTTGGGGACGATACCTTGCTCATGAGTAACTCAGTGGTAACTTTACCGGCCTTGCATTCAAACCTGCGACCTTCTGATCAGGGGGCGAACACTCTACGGTTACGCCTACAGTGCTGAGCCACCGAATCTTTTGTTAATAATGAATAAATGTACTTAGAAGCAAGTTTGAAGAGAAAACACAGTCTAAACACATTTTTATCAATTCAATTATAAAGCACTCTGAATGATTTGAAAGAAAGATCAGTTATATCAGCTTCACAGTAGTTAAAGTGGGGCAGTTGGTGGTGTAATGATCTGAGTGGTTGCAGGATGAATCCAGGGCCAGTAAAGTTACCACTGAGGTATCCTTGAGCAAGGTAACGTCCCCAAACACTGCTCCCTGGGCGCTTGTTACTACTCTTTCACAGATGGGTCAAATGCAGAGGTCACATTTTTTTTGTGCTGTGCTGTGCTGTGTTCACAATGACAAATAATTACTCACTTTCACTTGGGAAAACTCCCTTGTTTCTGTGATGCACTGACTCTGATGCCCTTCCATAAACTTCATTTGAGTCTCAATTTTTTGCCATTTCATTTTTTTAAATCTCCAAATTCTACAAACTATCAGTTCTCCTTCCAACAGTTTCTGCTTATCAGTATTGCTTCAGTAATTATGTTTTAATCTGAGCCAACTTGCAAATGACCCTTCAAACTTTCCAGTCCTTGGGATAAGTCAGTATAAGTATTGCAATCAAATGCAGCAATGACCTTAACATTTTTGGAGGATGTTTAAAAGACCGTTTAACTACATATGTGAATGTGTAACCTAACAGTAAATGGAAACATCTATGAATTTAGCCAAACTCTCCAATAGCTTACATTTATCTTTAATCTCATTAGCAACTTATTTTCCTCCACTGCCATGTGCTTCTGTTTGTCTGTTATAGTCTTAGTAGATTCCTTGTCATTATCCAGCACTAATGTTTAATGCAGTTTAGAGAATATTGTGTTCACTGGTTTGATGCCAGTTATGTTGTTTTAGTCCAGGGCTTAAAATAATATCATTATTATCACTAAAAAACATATGGGCTAGCATACACAGTTTTTTTCTACTTTGGTTTCAGTATTCTGAACATCTTGCCAAATCAGAGGTCACCATATGCTGTAGACTGCGTGGAGGTTTTTTGTACTCACATTAAACCATTTTGCATTGCTTTCAAACAACACAACAGGTAAGATTTTACTCTGTAGGTTCGTGCGTTCTTGATGTACACTTGGCTACGGTCGTGAGATCTGTAGCTTCTGTTGTGTGCTGACTTGTTTCAGGAGTCCATCATGTGTTGAAGTAAGTGAAATTGACTGAAGGACTGCAATCGCATCATTTTCTTCGATATGAGGAGGCCTGTAGTCTTTATCCTTTTCTTTTTTCTTGGGCCCAATTATCATTCCATCGTGTCTAGACACTCCTGGGGTGTGTTTGATGGGGTTATATCTAACACCCCAAAGGATATATTTCTTAACCACTATTAGTCTAGCATTTTTGTTAATATTTACTGCTGACACCTGAGTTAATGCAGATAATTTACTGATGGCTTTATAGACGCAAAGGGACGATATATTGTCGAGTTATTCTCACTTTCACTGGTTCTCAAATGGGTCCCACTGATTATGTCATTCTGTAGAGTGTAATGGGGGAGGTGGAAGCGCTTTACATGAAATTTGAGATGTTTCTGGGTTAAGGGACTAAATGTTTTCCGTTACATACGTTTTAAGGGGATTCTGTTCTTTTATGCGATTTCAGATCAGTGCAATGAGATGTGCAATATCAAAATGGCAAATCAAATCAAACATGTTTTTTGCTTCTTTGTACAAAATGAAAACTCGCCCAATACTCACTTTCTATAACTAATCTTTAGAGATCTTTGATATAATTCAGTGGTTCTTGAATGGTTGGATCACAGTCTTCCATATAAATGTCCATTTATTCATATCTATATCTGTATATTTATATATCTATATATATATATATATATATATATATATATATATATATATATATATATATATATATATATATATATATATATATATATATATATATATATATAGATAGATACATAGATAGATAGATATAGATAGATAGATATAGATACACACATATATATATATACTGTATATATATATATAGAGAGAGAGAGAGAGAGAGAGAGAGAGAGAGAGATAGATAGATATATCTGACGTTTTATTAATGGACATTATATATATAGAGAGAGAGAGAGAGAGAGAGAGAGAGAGAGAGAGAGAGAGATAGATAGATAGGAGATAGATAGATAGATAGATAGATAGATAGATAGATAGATAGATAGATAGATATAGACATAGATAGATATAGATATATAGATATATAAATAAAATCTCTCATTCGTTGGATTTCATGCAGACATTTTCCATTTGAATAAAAATGGATAGATTTAGTCCATTCTAGGGATAGACGTCAGAATGACGATTCTAAGCGTTAAATTCGCCTGTTTAAACATCACAGTTTAATCATGTTTCAGTGTTGATTATTGGGAGTGTTTTGTGAACCAAATCTGAAAGCACCTTTTTCTTTCAACCCTTGATGAGAATACATGAGTAAGCATACCTTTGCGAATTTGAGGTTGTTGGCTCTAAACCCCGTGTTGGAGTTGGACACGGAGCGTACGCGCTTTGATTGACGCGCTCGTTATCTCTCGGCCGCCCCGGGCCCGGCTCCTGTTTCTCATTTGGCGCGCCGGCGTCGCAAACACGTTCTCACCCGCGGCGCTGCTCAGACTGGAGCAAAACCCGGCGCTGTTCTGCGCGGATCCTCCGCATCCGTCCATCGTCTGGTGCAGTGCAAACTTACTGCCTCTGCTTCTTCTTTTTCCCCCCTCATCAAAACTTCTTACTGATTGTGGATTAAAATTATAGGGAATAATGGAAGCGGCATCGCTGATGCTGCCCAAACTGCTGATTCTGTACGTGGCGCTGTGCGGACAACGGTCCGAAACGTCGGAGATGAAAGGTTGGATAATTTTGTCATTAAACTCTTTAACCGTCCTTTACGTACAGGGTTTGTTTTGAACTCGCTTGGTGTTTATGTTCTCACCCAAACTCGAAGATTTTAAAATGCTTTAATAAGGTTTCGTACCGGTCTTCTGCGCCTTGCGCTTGGTTTTGCGCCTTCTACTTGATTGCAGCAAGTTAATGTTTAACTGGAGACTCTCTTTCATTGTCTGTCTTTTTCTTCTAGTGGAAAACCTTCTGAGTAACCCCTTAAAATGTCTTTACATTTAACATAAACAACTGCATTTTATCAATTTAATTATCTACTTAGTAACTCATATAGAGCCTCACATAGTATCTCAGACACCCTTAGTCTGAGCCTCACACTCCATCCATTGCTATTTGGCATTTATTTATTTAGAAGCATTTCAACTTTCCCCGAGTTGTAGCCTGATTAACACTCACAAATATATACACTCTATAAGTTTTGCCTTAAAAAGTCATCACAGGCACTGCTTTAAAGATCTGAGACTAATATTAAAGTATTACCGACAATTGTGTTAACATAGTAATTTCAAAAAGTTCACAAATTCGGTCAATCACCAAGTTTTAATGCAGAGGACAGAGAAAAATCATTTAAAACAACATGGACATATTTCAAAATGATGTGTGGAATGGATCTTTTGAGGAACAGAAGCCAGCCATAAACCCAAGAGGAGTCCTTTAAATAGAGGTTTGATTTCCTCTCTTAAAGAAAAACAATGGACAATGGGTGAGCTGGGGCTGGGGTCTGTGCTTGACTGAAACCAGGTTTCTGCTAGCTATCAGCATCTCAGGACAGGGGTCAGTGTTGAACTCTGACCAGAGTGAAGACTGAAGAGTGAAGATTTTTTTTCTGCTTAAATAAATCTAGAGTCTTCTATGCACATTGGAAAGTTCAACAATCTTAATCCAAATCTTGTGATACATCATCACCTGGGAGTATCATAGGAGCATCTGCTGAACAGTTCCATCTTGGAATGAATGTTAGAGGTTACACTGTTACTTTTTTATTCAATTCTCTGCAAAAGGTCTCTCAATAATGTATTGCTATAAACAAATCACAAATATTGCAAAATACAAATATCACAAATGCCTACTGTATACTGAAAGACATTTAAGTGTGAGAATGAGTAAGCAGACAGAGAGGAATGTGGGGCAATGCCCTGTGTGAGCCCTCTCACTCTCTCTCTCTCAGGGGTATTCCGCTATTCACACACGCCATTAGCAAAGCAGACAGAAAGAAAGGCCGATCCTAGATTTATAAACCAGGTGACCAGTTCACATGACCTCCTGAAACATCCAGGAGAATCTCTGCAAGCAGGGCAAAGCATGAAAAAAATATAAGACACAAATCAGAATGCTTTTATCTGCCTGGAAATAGAAAGTTTTCTAGTGGTTAGACTATCATACAGTTTGACAGGCTCTGAAGTAAATGAGTAGTACTTAATATAGGAGTTGCAAGGATTGTTGAGGAGACATCTTTTTAAGTTTTTGCTGTGCTGCATGTAGAATTTGAGTCTGATAAATACAAACAAAATATGAGAATTAGGAATAAAATTCTAAGATATGTTCCAATCAATGATCATTTGTAAAAAGCTACAAAACTTCACATTATACACATTTTGAAGTTTGAGTGAGATTTTTAGTGTGAGTTACAATTTCATAAAACCTACCCAAACAAATATCCAGCCTGACTTTACAATTCAGCATTGCTCAGAGTAACATGGGGCCCCTTCTGAGTTTTCTTTTCCCTAAGCTTTTTCTTTATGGGAAATATGTAAAGTTGCTTTGTATATTATATATAATATCGAAAAGTCATTCAATAATATTCACAGAATTAAAATCTAAACAAGACAGCAAAAAATAAAAATGTTCCTTAATGTGTTGTGAGTTATTGACATGTTGTTGATGTAGTTGTTAACACAGTTCCAGCAGTTGCTGCAACTATAGACTCACTGTAGGTGGGACTAAAAGGTCTAGACAGCAGACATACACCAATATAAATCATGACCTCAAAGTTTGCTAGACAGATATGCAGAGCGTTTCTTGGTGCTGTGAGGCTTTGACAGTAGGGAAATTTCTTTGCTCTGCAGGAAGATATTAATTCTAGGAAGAGAGCATATTATTTTAAGGATTAACTTCTCAGAGATGTCAGATGTTTAACGTGGAGTTGAGTTTGGCCAAAATCGTCTATTAAAAAAAAATGCTTGTCTGTTATGTCACTGATAGACAAAATTCTCAGTGTTCATTCTACAACATGATGCACAGTTGAGGGGGCTTTTTTATTTATAACAGAAATAGCCTTCTCTTTCTCAACTCAGTGTAACTGTAGGGTTAGGATGCAGAGTTTAGATCATGAAAAGTTTACTAAAGATGTATCATCTACGACAAATAACCTTTGTCCAAAAATCAGCTGTTGTATTGTTTTGTTACTTGCTCTAGAGTTGAAGTTTCTAGTGTTGTTTTGGTATTGCATAAATGCTCAGGGCTGACATAAACCATTGTATTTGTTTGATTGGTCCAAAATCCCCAGCAGTGTATTTCTATTTAGCAAAAGAACCTACTGTAGATTCTTGTAGAAATATTTGGAGTCTTTCTAGCTATTCTGCTGATTTTGTTCATTTTAGCCTGTACTTGCATTTTCACACCCTCAAACTACTAACCCTAACCCACACCCTCGAACTACTCTTTCTCTTTGCCTTTGCTGAAGTGATTGATGTGTTGGTGCTGCATGATGCCGGTCGAATGGCTGCTGCTGTGGAGAACCTTTCTGGAGCTCTGGACACCGTGCAGGACCTTTATGTGACGACCACCTTCAGACTGCCTCCCAAACTGGGTGGAGTGTTGTTTGGCTTCTACGATAAGGAGGACAACAAGAAGTACCTGGAGGTTGCCCTCATTGGCAAGATCAACAAAGGTGAGAACTTCCGGCTGCTGTCTTTCTAAGAAACTACAAGAGTTATGAAAGAGGGAAGTCCACTGTCAACCCAGAGTTCAGAGAAATCGCTTCAGGGAACTTAGTAAATGGAAGTGAAAATCACTCTGGATAAGAGTGCCTGCTAAATGCCATAAATGTAAATGTGACCCTCCACGGCAAAACCAGTCGCGACGGAGGTTTCCGAGAAAAACGAGCGTTTATGTTGCGTGTGGTAAAATTGTGGATTTTTTTGTTTTTAGTGTTTTGAAACAGTGGAAGGTCTATACTGTAGTGCTGTGAATTAATTTCGCTGAAAAACTTACCCTTTCCATCCTAAAAACGTGACTTTCTTGAGGTGAGGAATTCAATTCCAGCAGAATGTTAAAAGTTTCTGTTTTGACCGCTCTACTTCAATATTTACGGTAAATCTACTGGTTGACTAGCGTGAAGATATTTCTCATCTTCGTCTCCCGAGTTCAGTTAACCTAACGCAGGTAGGCTATCCGTGTGGCTGTGAATGCAGCGTAGGTTACCGTAAATACAAACGTAGCCGCGACCGCACAAAGCGGCTGTGAGTGCTACGTCGATAGTCAACTACAAAGGCAGATTTCTCCGTTTCTCACTTGGCGTGACAGGAGAAACCCGACTCATTAGAATGTTGATATCTCAGTCATATGTCATCTGATTCATTCCCATTCGATATAGGTATCGTTTTGAAGGTTGATTTATGCCCTTTCATGAAAACATAATAACTCAATTTTGAAAATTTGCGACAAGCGACTGGTTTTGCCGTGGAGGGTCACAAATGTTAATGAGTTACGCATTAGATGTGAACCTGAAGAGTCCTTCTCTAAATTTCTCCATCGTCTCTCCCACCTGCAGTGTTGGTGCGGTATCTACGCTCTGATGGAAAAGTTCACTCTGTGAATCTGCAAAACCCTGCCCTCGCTGATGGGCGAACTCAGGCCCTTATCCTCAGGGTGAGCGGACTGAGGCGTAGCCACATGAACATGGAGCTGTATGTCAACTGCCGATTGGCCGATTCCGCCCAAGGTCTGCCCTCGTTTGTAAAGCTTCCATCAAAAGCAGAGTCGGTGGATGTCCGCACTGGTGAAAAGGCCTATGCCAGAATACAGGTGCTTCACTTACAGACTCTCACGTTCATAAAAATATTTCTAGCTTGTTTATGACATCCAGAATAGTTTTTGTGACCAGCGGAGGCATTAGGTTCAGTTCAGACTCATATCTTTGGCAGTTTTGGGGAATCTTAAGATGGAAAATATTCTGGAAACTTGTCCCAGATTCTTCCGCGCATTTGGACATTTAGAAAACTCTGAACAACTGTTTGGCTTTTTTTGCACATTATTCAAAAAAATTTATGATGCATGATTTAAGCCATGGAACAGGCCAGTACTGCGTGCAACTTGCAAATAAGTTTTAATTACCTTAGGTAATACTGAACTCTTTTTTAGAGCAATCTGTTTTACATTTCTGGTTTAATAATCATTGCATTACATGAGGTGAAAAGTTCTCCGTCAGTGTGAGCTCCATGCGGCACTACGCCTCTAGCTGGACTTATTGGGGTTCTGGGGCTGTTTAGTGTCAGCTTTAAAGAGATTTTTAAGCAAGGGACTCGGGACTGTGATAAAGAGGCCTAAGGAGGAGACGTCTGAATCGTAGTCACAGAGCAGCTGTTGCAGCCTTATCTCAGATCTCTCTCAGGACTCTAGTTCGTTCAGACGGCATGGAAAAGCAAACAGCTTGCTGCCCCTTGTTTATAGGACTTATTCAGACATAAGTTGAGTTAAACTCAGTGATTTGAGCATTTCTTTAATGAATGTGGTGTTTTAATTTTAATAAACATTATTATATGTAACTTAGCAAAGGTGATAATCACTAAGAATATAATACAAATATGTGTGTGTGCTCTCTTGGTCCCCTAGGGTTCAGTCGAGTCTATAAAGCTGGGTCTTGGAGGGTCTCTAGCTAAAGCAGGACTCCTTATTGACTGCCCAGTTCAGGGAGACTCAACTTTAAACAACGCAGGTACCAACTAACTGCACCGGCAAATGCATATGAATAGAAATGAAGTCAGCATATGATATTTTGTCATGTCGATCACTGGCCTCTGAACTGAATAGACATCAAACTGATTATATCGTTTTTTGATGGCCCTTACACATTTTTTGATAGCTGATTACACAATTCAATGCTGAATAAAAGTAAGTAAGTAGTCTTCTAACATTGTTTTTAGAATGAACAGACCTAAGGAAACTGCAGCCTTCTGTTGATGCCAAAAAAGAACACATTTGTAAATAATAACTGAATGCTTTTGTGATATTTTATTTGTTTTTACAGTCAGCAGTGATATCAGTGCCATATTGGGTAAGTTGCAACACAGTGAAACAATAGAAATGCAGACAAGTTTAAATAGCCCTAACACAATTTTTTACTACTGTTCCGTTCTCTTTAGGTGATCACACGAAGGCTCTGATAGGTCAGCTGATCATCTTTAATCAGATCATGGGCGAGCTGAGAGAGGATATTAGGGAGCAGGTGAGCCAGAAAACAGAGATCAAAGGGACAAAAAGATGAGGGGTAAAAGAGTGGAACAATGAAACAATATTAATAGAATATACTGTAGATGTTAACATGCGTATTTTGTACTATTCATATGTGAATTCAATTAAATTTCACGGCGCTGTAATTTTGTCTCACATATTTTCTTGTCTTTGAAAATCCAGACAAAAGAGATGTCACTCATTAGGAACACCATACTTGAGTGCCAAGTGTGTGGTGAGTGTCGAGATAATGTTATAGAATTTGATGTAGGAATAAAACAGAAGTAGAAAACAATAGATACGATAAGTTAAAAGACTGAAACACTAACATTGCATTCAAAAGCTAATTACAAATTTTATTGATACGTTAACTTATGATATATTCTATATATCATCTCTCTCTTAGGATTCCATGAACCACAGTCCCAATGCCAACCCAGTCCATGTTATAAGGGAGTAGCTTGTATGGACATTATTGAGTACCCAGGTTATCGCTGTGGTCCCTGTCCAGAGGGCATGACTGGCAACGGGACACACTGCCAAGACATTAATGAGGTCTGTGCTTTTTGTAGCTCAGACTCCATCATTATGTCCCTAAAAATGCTGAATATTTTATTTTTTCTGTTTCCCACTCCTTCTCTCTAGTGCTCAGCCCAGCCATGCTACTCTTCCCAGGGGTGTGTGAACACTGCTAAAGGCTTCCGCTGTGAGCCGTGCCCATCTGGATTCTCTGGCCCTGTCCTCAGTGGAGTTGGTCTGGAATTTGCGAGGAGCCACAAGCAGGTTTTGGACTTTTCAGTTTGACACCATGTGGTTGAAATATGCAGAGTAATGCAGCGAGAGCAGTAGTGCTTGACCAGAGCTGTGATCTTGTGCCCTTGGCAGGAGTGTGTGGACGTAGATGAATGTGCTGAGCGCACCGGTGCCTGTGTTCCCAACTCTGTCTGCATTAACACTGTGGTGAGTCAGAAAATAGAAAATATAATCAAAGGTCCAATCTAGTTTTTATGTGTTGCTTGTAGTTCACTTTTCTCACTCCAGCAAATGTAAGTTATGCTTTGTTATGCTACTGGAATTGAATTTTCAAGTGTCTATGCTTTCCTTTAGTATTTTTCTGACAACTTTCCTCTTTTACAGCGTGAATGAGAGTGCACCACAACAAAATGTGTCCTCTGCATTTGACCTATCTGTGAATGTGCAGTGCCCAGGGAACAGTGCTTGGGGATGGTACCTTGCTAATGAATACCTCAGTGGTACCTTTACCGGTCCAGGATTCAAACTGGCAACCTTCTGGGCCTACTCCCTAAAGATTACACTACCAATCCTTGGCATGACCCAAGTAACAAAGGCACATTTACAGATAGTTTTTCTAACCTTTCATTTCAAAAGTCCTCCACCAACAGAACACACTAAACGGGGCTAAACAGTGGCTGGGAAAGACAGATTTATATAAAGAAAGGGGCAGGATGAAACAAACCGAACAAACCAATCACACGAGCCATATACTAACTGGATAACAAGAAACTAAATCAGATAATGAGTAACTGAAGAACTCAACCAACAGGCCAGCTGAACTGAATTGTGATACAAAATAGATACAGGTGTTAAGGACAACAGGATGGACCAATCAGAAACAGAGAAGGATGATCGACAATACAGGACAGAAACAAAATGTAACATTGGTGGCATCTGGTGGCCACCTGGTGGAAAGTCCAGGGGAGCCACAACAACCAATTGCATTTGAAGCCTAAAAGTTTGCTGCAAAAGCACATTGAAAATGCTATCCATAGTTTTATTGATGCATATTATACTCGACAGGAAATCACCACTCATAATAAATGACAGTGTGTTGGCAAAAGTCACTATATGTATTGATGGATCTTTGATGCTCCACTCTGTCTCTTTAGGGCTCTTTTAGATGTGGTCAGTGTAAACCTGGTTTTGTGGGGAATCAAACCATTGGATGTTTCCTGAAGAGAACTTGTGCTCTGTTGGGCTACAACCCCTGTGATGTCAATGCACACTGTGTGATGGAGCATGGAACCGATGTTGTTTGTGTGGTTAGTGCCAACAATCGAGTTTACACTACACTACACTACACTCCAAACACTCCAAATCTTCTAGGTCTTTTACTGTTGATGTAAATTTAATACAGGCAGATGGAACACATCTGACTGTCCTCATTCTAGAATTAGACAGCACTCATTAGAAAATTCACATTCTAACAGAAAAACCCTACAAAAGTCAACACACATATTGAGGTAGGTTGATTCGATATTAAATATTACTAAAAAAGTAAATATTCTGCATTGAGTCTAGCATCAGCATCATTGTGTTTCTTTATATACTCATTAAAATATACATCTTGCTGTAAAATCACATTTATTATTTTCTCTCTGACTGGATGCTTGTCTGTCGGTCTCTTTTTCTCTCTCAGTGTAATGTAGGCTTTGCAGGAAATGGGAATATCTGTGGTACAGACTCTGATCTTGATGGGTACCCTGATGAGCCTCTCCCCTGTATAGACAACGACAAGCACTGTAGAGCGGTAACTGCGTCATCCTTTTCCAACGTAAACTTGAACGTCCTTCACTGTAATTGTGAATTTCAGTCAGTATAGAATAATGAAGAGATCTGTACTGTCTGTATTATTTCTTCTTCTTCTTCTTCTTCTTCTTCTTCTCACTTTTTACTAGTTTATCTCCATCCACAGTTTTTGCTGTAGATACAATATTTATGGCCACAATTTTCAGATCACTGAGAAAATTCAGGTTATTGTGTTTCCTCATTTCTTCTTCTTCCCAGTTTCCTATTTCGACCACAAGGAGGTGCCACCCTTTAAGGAAAACTGTGCTATTACTTTTCTTGTGGTTAGCCCGTTCCTTACATAAACCTAACCTTAATTCAGCATCTTATAGTTAAACCGCTGTGTCATCAATCATCAGCAGAAACATCCATATACAGTCTTTATCATTTTTTTCTTTTTAACATTTTAACCCTTTTATCTGTTTGTCCTTTTGTTTAGGATAACTGCTTGTCCACCCCGAACTCTGGCCAGGAGGATGCGGATGGGGACGGAATTGGAGACCAGTGTGATGATGATGCTGATGGAGATGGGATTAAAAATGTGGAGGTGCGTTACAGCTCTCGCTGGTAGCATCTCTATGGCTAATGCATTAGCGATTATTTATATCAGAGCAAAACAAGAAACATTGTGAACAAATTGTTAATTGGTTTACAAGGGTGTTATACAGATTACAATTTTTTAATAGTATACATTGTAATAATAAATGACCCAATTAGCAGTGAAATATTTTTGATCCATTTTTAGGACAACTGTCGTTTGGTGCCCAATAAGGACCAGCAGAACTCTGATACCGATTCCTTTGGTGATGCTTGTGATAACTGCCCCAATGTTCCCAATGGAGATCAGCTGGACACCGATGGCAACGGTGTAGGAGACACCTGTGATAATGATATTGACGGTGATGGTACGGTGAAATGTGATACATTGTGTCATACTTATCTAGTAGGAATGTAACTGATCTGAAATCAATGGCAAAAAACACAATATGACAGTCTCAGTGTTGATGTTGGTGATGTTAAGGATGATGCATCACAGCTGCTTTTCCTTAAAGCTCTCATAACACATCTTCACTGCGGGGGTTTGTTTATAGTCAGAACATTTTACTGGGAGTCAGATTCATATAAAAATAAGGAGCCTCTGATCCATCAGTCTCATACTGGTGCTTGTTTCTGGGTTGACGCCTAGTACTGATACTAGAGTTTCATAAATAATTTGTCTCAATGTCTGGAAGAGACTGGAAGAGATTCTTTTGTGTGTAAGACATCAATCTTTACTAAACTTTAACATTGTAAAACAAAATGTAATTTAGATATTTTTTGTTATTTTTTCTTGTTAAACCTGGAAAAAACAAGAAATAAAAAATATAGATAACAAAGAATGGCTTAAGAAACAGAATTATCCAGTGACTATTCTTGCTGTCTTGCTATGTTCCTCATGACTCTTCTTCAGGAATTCCCAATACACTGGACAACTGTCCAAAAATCCCCAACCCAATGCAGACGGACCGGGATGGTGATGGTGTAGGAGATGTTTGTGACAGCTGCCCTGAGATCAACGACCCCACGCAGGTCAGAAATGGCAGCCTGATTTTACGCGGTCTCTGTTTAAGTTTTTAGGAAAAGGGAAATATTTCATATTAAGTTCAAGATGTTTGTAATAATTATGTTGCCTAGTTAAACTCCTTCCATGTTTTTTAGTCGGACGTCGACAATGACTTGGTGGGAGACATATGTGATACAAACCAGGATACGTGAGTTTCTCTTTGTTGGCCACAACTCAAATGTTGCAAAAAAGCACCTCGGCTGTGTAGAGCAGTGGATCAACTTGTTGCATTTGTTAAGATCATTTTAAAATATTCCATCTTCTCAGCTGAGTTCATGTTAAGTGAACCTTAAAGTTTATTACCTTAACATTTTTACTCAAGTATTTTTATTTACTCTTTACCTAGTTCTATGTGATTTTTACAACTCCTCTAACACTGATGTGTGAGCAAAGTCATATTTAAAGTCTCACCTTCTGTACAGAGATGGAGACGGCCACCAGGACACGAGGGACAACTGTCCTGAAATACCAAACAGCTCTCAGCTGGATTCAGACAATGACGGTCTTGGTGATGAGTGTGATGATGATGATGATAATGATGGCATTCCAGACACTCTTCCTCCAGGCCCTGATAACTGCAGGCTCATCCCCAACCCCAGCCAGAAAGACTCAGATGGTATTAAATCCTCAATCATACACACTGTATGCACTTACCAGTCAATCTACATTTTACATTTTACAGCATTTAGCAGATGCTCTTATCCAGAGTAAGTCCAGAGCGACTTACATTTCCTAATTTCAGGGACAGTTCCCCTGAGAGCAACTAAGGGTCTTGCTCAAGGTTGGTAACGCCAGAGGTCGGATTCAAACCCACAACCTCTGGGTCCCAAGGCGAGTGTCCTACCACTAGGCCACCAACACCCCCAATCTCAATCTCACTTTAAAATAAAAACACACTGTTTTTGTCTGAAGATTGTCCTACACACAGCAGAAATGAGGGCTCGAATTTGCATCTTGGACTCACACACGTGGAGACTTGACTTAAGACTTGTCCTCAAAAAGAACTTGGGACTCGAGTTTAGGAACTCATTAAGAAACATTATTTTTAACTTGATTAATTTTTAATCCGAATCGATTAAGCGGTTTGTTAAATGAATGAATGAGTAGATTTTTTTTGTGCATAAAGTGAATGCGCTGAACAGCAGATTGAACCAATAAAATAAGTTGCAAAAAAATCAGTAATTAACTTGAAAAGGATCATTTTATTGTCTGTCGCTTCATATTGTATTACATTAACCTGTTTAAATTGATCATATATTATATGACTATTCAATGCTGATACTCTATAGTAAAAGATGATAGTGCAGAACATGTATGCAATGTAGCACTGCAATGTAAGCAGAGTGGATCGCATGGAGCTAATGAAAGAATTCTCATTATACCCATGAGACTTGAACTTTGTAGTCAAAGACGTAAGATTGGACTTGCAAAAAATGATAAAAGTGAGCATCTGACACAAACTCAAAATATAGACTGTACTTACATAACCATATATACACTCTGTAGACACACATACCTTTTTCACAGAGCCTCATATACACAGCCCAAATATAAACACAAAAACACACAGACCAAACAATTCAGAACTTTCTTGTTTTTTTATTGTCTTTTACTTCCTATCCAGCCAATGGAGTGGGAGACATCTGCGAGACTGACTTTGACAATGATAAGGTCAATGACCTGGTAGATGCCTGTCCTGAGAGTGCTGAGGTCACCATGACAGACTTCAGAGCATTCCAGACAGTCATCCTGGACCCTGATGGTGATGCCCAGATTGACCCCAACTGGGTGGTGCTCAACCAGGTGACCACAAAGCAATATCAACTCAAGATTCAAGATTCTTTTTTTTGTCACATACTGAGTTATAAAGGTATAACACACCTCTCTGCAAGTCTTAGGAAACTTACAGTGCCCCCTTTTTTACTACAGGGCATGGAGATTGTACAAACTATGAACAGTGACCCGGGTTTAGCTGTGGGTAAGTCACTTTCAGTTTTATTTGGTGAATCATTCTAAACACCTATTTGTCACAGTGCCAGATAACATTAGTGATTATAAGTAGGGGTGTTGAAATTAATCTTATAATCGATGCATCGCGATGCAGACGCGGACGATTCTGCATCGATGCAGTGGCAGGACATAATCGATTATATCATAATGAAATTGTTTGGTGATTTTCTGGCGGCGGCATAAAAATTCTAGTTCAAAAGTAGTTTCGGTAGTGACTGTGGCTGCCTGATGTGAGTACAGCACTGCTCCGGGTAGAAGTCACTCTCATCTCACGGACGGCACTCACCGCATGCGCGGCAGCCGAGAATGGCGGAGGGAGTGAATTTTGCGTAATAATATAATATTGCACACAAACTGTATTTTTCCTCTCGATGTGTTAAATGTCGTCGCGCGCAAAGTAAATAATCGACGAGCGGCTTTTTTGCTCGAGTGAGATTTCTACGCGGCGGGTTTGAAAGGGGCGGGGTTTGGACAGTTTGGGGGCGGGGTTTGGGCAGTTTGTGGGCGGGGTTTGGGCAGTTTGGGGGCGGGGTTTTGGCAGCTTCTGTCTGCGAATCCTATTGGTCGATGGCTCCTGGTTTTGTGATTGACTGCACGCTACAGACAGTTCTTACAGAAAAACCAAAGATGACGGAGGAAGAGGAACGGCGACAGCTAGATTAAACACAAGTTATAGTTTATCGACCTTATAATTATAATTTAATAGTTAGGTCTTACACGTTAAATAAGCACGCAATCAATGGCTCCCCTTGCCCACTTATCTGTCCTCAATTCAACATAAATACAGATGCAGTTACAGACTGCAGCGAGGCACATCATTGGGATGCTGAAGCAGGCGTTATAGCTCCATCATTACACACACACACACACACACACGCACACACACACACACACACACCCCCCAAGACTGATGGCCCAGAATTAAACTTTAATAGTATCTGCATAATCATCCATTACGTTTCGTGCTTTGTTGATCCTCTGATGGTATGTAAGGTTGATATACTTATTATATTAGTTGTAATCCTCAAACAGCTTGCAGACGAGTGTCAGAATACCACACAGGTAAACTGCCAAAATGGTAACATACCATTGTAACATTTATGGTAGAGTTACAAAGGCTTGGTTACTTTACCTTTTTCCAAATCTAACGTCTGTGTTTATGTTGAATTGGGGACAGACAAGGGAGATTACATCTCACTGCTTGTATTTCTATTTGAAAACAATATGAAGTAATGCATAAAAAATGATGGGCTGCATCGCGGTGCATCGAGATATCGAATCGAATCGCTGACCTGATAATCGAATGGAATCGTGAGAACAGTGACGATTCACACCTCTAATTATAAGGCAAATCTAGTGGATTTTCACTTTTCAACATTTTATTTTCTCACTTTTCCATCACAAAATAAAATCAGGAGTCATGCTGATAATCACTGCTGCCCATTACAAAACACTTCTTCCCCCGCCCAGGCTACACAGCGTTTAATGGTGTCGACTTTGAGGGCACGTTTCACGTGAATACAATCACTGATGATGACCACGTGGGCTTTGTCTTCGGATATCAAGACTCATCCAGCTTCTATGTGGTGATGTGGAAGCAAACGGAACAGACATACTGGCAGAACCTGCCTTTTAGAGCATCGGCTCAACCGGCGCTGCAGCTCAAGGTACTCAGCGGGAGCTTTCTTCCCAAAGGCGCTAACATAGCTAACAGTAAATGAAAACTGATGATAACTATTAGCATAAATTAAATGTCGTCGAGAATAGTGCTTCTTTAAGTTCTGTGCCTTTGTGGACACTTTATTAATACAGATGGTAATTCGTTATGGCATTCATTCAGTTTGCATTCTGCTAAATGTGTGCACATAGCTTTCTTTTGTTGATGATGAAATGACAAACTCAAGTCTTCTCAAGACACCTCAGTGTTTAGATATGCAATTCGCTTCTACTGTATAACACATTTCCACATTTTTGAGTTCAGTGTCTTAAGCCTTTCATGCATGAATTTTAATGCATGAAAATTTAAAAATTTTCACACAGACTGCAGATGTGACAGATGTGAATAACACATTAACTGTGGTTGGCAGCATATTCTTTACAACATGATTCCACCTGTTTTGATAGCAGTTTGAAAGAGAAATTGGTAAGACACTTACTTAAGTTAAAGCTCATGCATTTAGTTGTCCTTCAGGCGGTAAAATCTCGGACAGGCCCCGGTGAGTTCCTGCGCAACGCTCTGTGGCACACAGGAGACACCCCTGGGGAGGCCACACTGCTGTGGACAGACCCCCGGAATGTGGGTTGGAAGGATAAAACTTCTTATCGCTGGCACCTGAGCCACCGCCCACAGGTGGGATACATAAGGTGAGAAAGATTTTATTCCTTGGACTTGCACTCATAGCTGGATGCTACACACTACCAGTCAAAAGTTTGGACCCACCTTTGTATTCTTTTCTTTTTTATTATTATTTTCTACATTGTACATTAACATTGAAGTCAGTAATTTTGAGAGAGTGATTGTCATTGCAAACACACGACAGCACACCTGCAAAATAGATATTTTTGAACTTTCTTGCCTTTTTAACTGTGTATGTGGCAAATGAAGAATCTTGAATCTAGTTTGTTGCCTTCTCAGATGACAAGATTTTACTGCTCATCGGATGCTTTAAATTTGTGAGAGTGAGCATTAGATTTAGAAAAAGGTTGTGCTAAGGAAAAGCAGACTTTGTTGTCATATAGGCTGGTGCAACACCACCAGACACCATGACTTCTTTTAATGAAATGAAACAAGGCATGAGGGCCAAAACCAAACTGAAAAAGTCTTCTTTTAAACACCAAAAAGACACAGAGCATGCCAGACGGGATAAGGATGACAGTAAACAAAAAAAGAAACAATGGGAAAGGAAGAACTATATGCACAAAAACAAATGATGCCAAACTAAATCAGAAGAAACCAATACACCAACTAGGTAATGAGAAACTAAATCAAATAAGAAGGAAGTAAATAACCACACAATGATAGTGTGTGGCTGAAGTAAGCAAACAGAAAACAGGTGAAGGTGATAATTGTAAGTGAGTTCGGAAACTGATGCCAATGGAAAAAGAACAGTACGGACAGACAAAACAGGACAATCAAAAGACGGCACAAGGGGGACATCCAGTGGCCGTTTGGAGTAATGTCTTGGGGAGCTGTGACATTGATATAAACCATACTGTCTCATTCAATCTTTATTCATATTCATGTTTATCAGAATTTTAATTCACCTTAAAAATCAATATACTGCCCAGCTTTATAACAAATCATCTGATCTGCCCAAAAATGACTACACTGCCCAAAAAGGATTTCTGTAATTTCTTTTTTTTTCCTTTTTTTTTTTTAAGAGTGAAACTATATGAAGGAAATGCCCTGGTGGCCGACTCGGGTGTGGTTATTGACACGTCAATGCGAGGTGGGCGTCTGGGTGTGTTCTGCTTCTCTCAAGAGAACATCATCTGGTCCAACCTGGGCTATCGGTGTAACGGTACGTTCAGGCTTGGTGTGCACTGCAGACTATTTTAGATAATATCTGTAGTTGGGAATTCTTCAAAACTGCATGCTATAATGTGATTAAAAGCAGAGTAATCTGATACGCATGAGGCTTCATATGCATTTTTACCTTCGCACTATGCTGCACATTGCATGCAAGTTTTCAGTGGCAATGTTTATCAAATTGTGAAAACAAAATCTGCTTTTTTTTCACCAGATACCATTCCTGATGACTTTTACCTATACCAAAGACATATGAGCCTTAGGCCTGGGGCCTAGTCACATTCATAGCCACCTAAGGATGTAGCCAAAATGTTGTGTGTGTCTGTGTGAGAGAGAAAGTGGTGTTTTGTTTTTTTTGTTTTTTTTGGATTTGTGAGGTTTTGGGGTTATCTAACACAAATAAAGATAAGAAAATACATGGATGAGTAATGAAAGTTTGAATGAACAGAGGTACATATTCATAACCATGTAAAAGTGTTTATCATTGATTAAAATGTCACCTTTAATTCAAGACATTTTTTTACCAAAGAAATTGTAGTTCTTTTCAATGTCTGATGTCATAAGATGTAATGAAGTGCTGATGTGCATTTCTGTTAAAAAGCTAATAGTCACCATTTTTACAGGCATACCACTATTACCACTATAGCGATGCAATGATGTTACAATATTTTACAAAAACAGTCATTACAGTGGTGCTACAATTCCTCTCTAAGTGCGTTTATGTATGTATGAGTGTTGTACTGTACTGTAAATAATTCTGTAGCCAAAATGTCATAATTCTTCTATTTTGATCAGTTTATGATGTTTTAATAAACTCAGACATTCAGGAGGAAACTGAAAGTAATAACTATTAATAGAGAAAACGCCACAAGACATGGCTCTGTCCTGAACGTCTTGTGCAATGTATGTACTGAATCAACTGTAATCTACTTGTGAGCAAAAGTCACCAACTGAAATAAATCTCATCCCGGCTGCTTTTCTTTAGTGGTCATATCAACTTTTAAGCTCTTCAATTTCGACTTTCTTTGTGCAAACAAAACTGCTTTGTGTGGCAGTAACGGTAATCCACAGACAGGTGATCATAGCTATAGCTTAGTGTTCTGGGGAAGAGAGGACTTGGAGTCCACAAACTGGAACGTGAGGTGTGTGGGGGGGGTCTAGATTTGGGGACTGGATTATCACATGCATGTAAACTATGTAATAGTATGCGATTGCTATAGTTTTGTGGCTGTAACATGAAAAATGGCTGAGTAGGACTACTTTGATTAAAGTGCAATAATAAGTGAATAAAACAAGGAAAAGACGAGTGCGGATCAAAACAGATTGAGGTGTGTGTTCAGTGAGGTGGACTGAGGTGACATAAGAACCGCTTTCACTGTCGTGCGAAATCAGACCGTGGGAAGTTTTCGAGTTCCAAATCCTATGTATTCTTATTGGGAGAAAACAAATAGGTTCCTTGGGGGGAACTCCTGTCACAAACTCCAACATTACAGTACGTACCCGAACTTACACGTTTTTCAGAATATCTTCCCAACCTTACAACAACTCATCGCATCGGCACTGAACACAGATTTTAAGTGACCACAAAGCAACGCCATTGTTCGTGAAGGATAACTTAGCTAAACTATAGGAAGGGAATGCCGACTTTGGCGTGGGTATTGACACTTTAATGCGAGGTGGGCGTCTGGGTGTGTTCTGCTTCTCTTACGACATCATCTGGTCCAACCTCTCTGTAATCTTCTTAACCTTGGGCGCTTGTTAACCTGGAATGAATAACGTACATTTTAAGCGAAATGCATTAAACGAACAAACAACAAAGTACCAATAAACACCTGAGGTTTTCCTTTGGAGTTCAGTAAATAAAGTGATGCATTATCAGCGAAGACTACGTGGTTATAGTTCCTTTATTCCATATACTTAACTGTAAAACGACTACCGAATGGCTTGAGGAATGCATTAATTTGTGATGTCCACCAGGGGGAGCTGTTTCGTTGCTGATTACAGCTAACTTCTAAATACGCATCAAAAATGTAAAATGCTGCTGCTGTCGCCACTGGAACTTCGACTACTGTCATATTAATAATCAGTTTATACAAAAACTCCGTCCTGAGATTAGATGTTTAATTTGGATGCCACATGAAATCAAAATATCAAACATCTGGAATTTCATTCCATACAGGTACATGCATAGCAACACATTTTTTTGACAACATATTAAGTTTTTTTCTTGCGAAGACAACACTGAGTCCTCTTCTTCAAGTGTAAACCCCAATCCTGTGTGTTCAGCAAGACAAGTAAACATTTCCACAGACAATTTCTGGTGTCCAAGCAACCCAAATTGTCACTCTTTTGTAATACTGCTAACGGTTCATCTTTTAAAAAGTATTGCATTAAAAGAGAAGTGTTAAAAAGAGAACCAGCAAACACATACAAGTACTTTATAGAAGAATTCTGCATAAGCAAAAAACAAACAAAAACATGTTTAAGTGTAAATAATTGTAAATAACATCAAGGACAAACTAGAATATTCACATGACAATTATTGACAAATATGCCATTATTTTCAGGACTTTCACTATGAGTATTTTTTCTGCAAACATGTTGATGTGGTGGTCTAAGCCGAGGGGAATCTCTGCAGTCTACATTGACCTTTAAGGAGGTTTGTGATGGTCCATTGAATTCTAAATGTGTGCCCTGGTTGTGAGATTCCCAATACGGCAGAAAGGAACTCGTAGAACTTTTTTAAAATCTGAAGTCTGCATTAGCTTACAGCTAGAAATATTTTAAATAAATAAATACATCACAAAGAGGCATAAAATATTACACACAATACTCTTTCAACAAACATTTGAAAATTCACTATGAAATCGCTGAAGGATAAACCTTCTGATTTGATTGTCCGTCTGCTGTTCTGTAAACGGGCACGGTGCATGGAGATGCAACGCGAGGACTCATTTCACATGTTCTGCAGTGTGTGCTGAGCAGTAGAATTTCTTGTGGGTTATAAAGTTTGACAGGTTATTGAACTGGATGTCACAGGGGCGGCAGTACTTGACGTTGCCTGCGGTGGCTATCGGTCCATTCAGGCCTCTCTTTATGCTGGGTGAGATCTCATCAGTCTTCGTGGCTGGTGATGAAGGATTGCTCTCCTTAGGCTTGGTGAGGCCTTCGGGGTCTGGGCTAGAAGAAGTCGAGTGAATATCAGGGGTGCTGATGCTCTGAGGCTCCTTTTCTGGCTCCAGTGATTTGTCCTCAGCCTCAAGGCTGTTGTTTAAGGGCAAGGGCAAGGTCTGGCCTGTGTTTTTGATTTTCAGGCCTTCTGCATCCTCCGTGCTGAGATGGCTTCCATCCGGCATGGGCTGGTCTTTCTCACCCTCGCTGCCCTCGTTCGGACTCTGTCTTCTCTCGCTTTGCGTAACAAGCATCCCTGTGGCGTAGTCAGTTGGTTTGATTTCGTAGTATGGCCAGATCTGTTCGTCCAGTTTCATTTTCTTAGCCGTACCTGGGTAGCCCTCAAGAGACTGCATCCTGCGTTCGTTTGTGATATGGATCTGCTGCTCCTCGGCAGATGTTCTGTTATCAGATGTTGTTACCTCGTGTGCTGGTGCGATACTGGCATTTGGAACAGGATGCACAAAATCTTCGTTTTTGTTGAACTTTTCTGTGATGATATTTGCACTTCTCGAACCTTCCTTTTTGATGCCTGAAACTTTGTTGTCCAAAGCCGTACCTGGGCAGAAGTTCTGTTTGTGTGTGAGGTAGTCCTCAACTTTGTTGAAACTTAATTTGCAGACCACACATTCATGATAGTCCATGAGCCCTTTTGGTGGGAGGGGCATTTTGCCAAACTGTGGCATGCACTTTTTACTGAGATCTATGGGCACATCGCCTTCTTCTTGAGCGATTGCATTACACTTCGACACCAGGGCTGATTTTGTAACTGTCAAGGAAGGCTCCGGATGCTTGGGAACCAAACCCTGGATCATGTTGTACCTCTGGTGAAACTGGTCCTTGAAACTCTCCATGGCATCCTGGGAGATAAAGTGACCACTGATACTTGGCATTCCTAGGTAGGATATTGGCCCCACTGCCTGCATTTGATCATGATCAGGACCCGGCATCTCGTAGGCCTTTCTTCTTTTACGAGCCCGTACTGCCTTCTGATTGGCTGGCGATTTGTTGGCTCGTTTTGCAGGTGGGTCATGTCGAGAAGCACAATAATACTGCTTATGCACCATGTAAGTTTCGTGACGACTGAAGGTGATCTTACAGGCCTCACAAGTTGTTTGACTGGGATCCATCTCATTTTCCGCAGGTGATATTTTCGGACTCTTTGAGTCTAAGTGAATGCTGTTTGGTTTCTCCTCAGCCCCAGACGGTGTCAATGCTTTTTTAACCTGCACAGGGAATTCCTCAGGCACCTTTCCTCCTGAATTGAAAAGGTCACACATGGAAGGGTTAAACTGGGTGGAGTCTTGACCTTTGACCTCTGATGAATGGCCAACATTTAGCATGCTAGCTAGACTGCCACCATTCTTAGGACTCAGAGGGTCTGCTGCTTTATCCAGCAGTGTAATGCCAGTGTAGTCATGTGGCTTGACCATCGGTTGCCAGCGACTGTTGCAGTAATGCTTCTTATGAACCAAGTAATTATCCAGGTTGTTAAAAGTGATATTGCATTCGAAACAGGTGGCTCCTTTCGGCACCAATGTGCTGTACATTACGGGGGGATAAGCGTTCCCTCCATGACGCAGTCTGCGATGAACCAGCTCGGACATTTTAGCCAAAATTTCAGATGCCTGTGGAACGGTGGTTATATCCTGTGAGAAGGGGACATGAGGCATGAAAGGTGGCATGGGAAATGCTGGGCTCATGTGGTGCTGGATAGGAGACGAGGCCAAACGGGGACTGGAGGGTTCTGATTTCACTCTGGTGTAGGAGAAGCTTGCCCTGTTTCCTGAGCTGGCTTCAACCTTCGTGGCCAACTGTTCAACATTCTCTTGCTCCGTACTTTGACTGGTTTCCCGACGGGCTGGACTTTCCAGGGTGTCTTTCCTGTTTACTTCTCGCCTACCATGCTTTGGGCTCTCTGTACTAAAGCTTTGAGGCTGATCTGTTTCATCATCTTTAGTGGGCTTGCCGCCCGTACCGTTGTGCCTGTGCAGTTCCTGGTGCTTGGACAGCTCTCTGGGTGTCTGGAAAGTGAAATGACACTGACTGCACCTGAGGCCTGTTTGAGACAGATGAGACAGGATATGGTGTTGGAGGGTCACAAGAGTGTCAGCTGTGTGGTCACAAATAGTGCACTTCAAGCTGCTTCCAGCAGATGGCTCCTCAGTCTTGAATGCTGTTGAAGGGAAGAACGCAACAAAGAGAATTATTTTTTTTACATATTTGCAAGTGTATCTCAGTCCTGAAACACTTTGTACTGCACATTTTTCTCAGCTCAATTAGAACCAATATTACCGAAGGCAACACACAAGAAAATATCTGCAGTGATTCTCCCGGAACATGATAGGAAAGCTTCCACTGATGCCTTCTGATGTTCTCTGCCTATTTAGAGACAGGTATGCATATATCTTTAAAAAAGAATCAGCTGTTGGATCTCTTTTTTTTACTCACCAGTATGGGTGGACAGGTGAATTTCTAGGGCATGTGAACCCATGAAGCTCATGTTGCATTGTGGGTAGGTGCAGATGCGTGGCATTTGATGGCCAGTGTTGGTCTGTTTCTCTGCCACTATCTCAGGGTCCCTCTGTCGTCCACTGCAGTAATACATCAGGTGGGCTTGAAGATTCCTCTCACTTCTGAACCAGATCCCACAGGTCTTGCAGGGAAAAATGTCCTCTAACAAGCAACAAATAAAATACTCATTTAGGTTCTCTGGTCTATATGGTGGTATTTTGGTGTTATATTGTACCTTAATAAAGTGCTGTATTCTAATATGGTTTAATATACAAGGTTCATTCACAGCAGACTTCATTGTAAACCCTGGTTAGTTTTAGCTTTAAATATTTATGGTCTAGATTTAACAAGGTACTTCAAGCATTCCACATATATTTTGGTTCATATACAACAGAATCACACAGTGCTGCAGATTTGATTTCTGCACCTTCATGATGCAAATTTCTAGTTCCAACACATTCCAGAGATTCTCTCTCAGGATTTAGAACTGATGTCTGAAATCAAGACTTATCAGACTATTTCCCAGAATTCCAATGCCCAATTTTTGGTAAAAGAAACCTCAGTTTTCTGCTTCTAGCTGACCTGAGTGAAACTGGGTGTGATCTTCTGCTGTAGTAGCCAATCTGCTATAAGGTTCTTCTTCTTGGTTGAAGAAGAACCATACCTTGGTTGAATGACTGGTTATTTGAGTTACTCTTGACTTTCTATCATCATCATCATCATGATTAGCAGATCAGCAATTTCTGAAACAAAAAGTTACCTGGCAGGAAACTTGCAAAGTGTCTTGAAGCAAATTTCTTTCACATTCAGTTTAAACTTCAGAAGATCCCCTTAAGCATGCCTACATGCCTAAGACCATTACATTTCTGCCTTTTTCTGTGATTGACTGAACACATTTTAGCTTTAACAAGCAGTTGAACAGGTGTACTTAATGAAGCATCCTGTGAGTGTCTGTATCCTAAGTTTTTCTAATTAAGTGATTTAACAAACAAAAAAAACATCACAGTATATAAATACATAAATAGTACATAGTAAATGCAACACACAGCAGATGCTTTTATCCAGAGCGACTTCCATTTCCTAATTACAGGGACAGTCTCCTTGGAGCAACTTGGGGTTGGGGTCTTGCTCAGGGATCTTATAGTGGTAGTGCTGTAGGTAGAACTTTCTATATTCCACAATCCCACAAGAAGCTAAAAGGCAACTCATCTTTACCCAAATACTAATTAGTTCAATAAACATGATACTTAAATTTCAGCTTTCTTTAATCTTAATTCTTTGAGAGATTTCGATTTTTAACCGAGCACATGAAATCAGTTCATCCAGGGTGTCCGGGCCTGATTAAAGGGCTACTCACTGTTAACAATAGCATTGGGAAGTATGGAGGCCATGGCAGCCTGCTGGGGGAGAAGCTGAAGTCCTTCCAGCAGGCGGGCCGGGTACATGCCCTGTGTGTGGGGAGCGGGCCCCGCCGTCTGTAGCTGAGAACACACGTCCACCGCACACGCTGCGAGTTCCTCCCCCTCCAACACGCTTCTCGTCGTCGAGCACCACACGTGTCCTCCTAATAGAGAGAGGTTATTATTAAAATCATTTGTCGAAATGTCTTATCCTTTGCCTTTGCAAAAAAATACAAAAATCTGACAACCACTAATGCCTGCAGAAGATTAAGGCATGACAAAAAAGAGGATTTCTCTGTAACCTTGAGAACACGGCTTGTCAGAGCTGTCTCCTACACTCCTTCATGTTCTATTAAATTAGTTTCACAGTTTGATCTTTTTTATGCTGTTTTTTAACTGTTACATAAATGAAGCTAATTAATGGCCATGCAAATGCATTCCCAAGTTAGAGAGGTAAATAACATTTATTGTTCCCTTCCTGTTTGTCATTAAGTACTTACGAATCTGCATGGAAGTAAAAGAAAAACTGAACAACAATAAAACTCCCTGCCTCTTCTTTGAACCCACATACAATGCACATCTCTGAGCACATACATGCATTTGTTGCTTTGAAGCACTTAAAAACAAGCAACACGCTGTATACTGCAGAAGCCACTGTATGTTGTTTTTTTTTCTTTAGAAAAAAGAGGAATGGACATCTCGGATAAAAGTGCAGCATTATCTAATTGAGGCGCCGCGGATGAAACATTCCACTGGAGTCCTAAGAACAAACTCATTAGCCAGGCAAAAAGGGAGAGAGCGCTTTGTGGCCAAGATAACATTTATCTCTGTAAATGACAGGCTCTCTGTCTGTGCTTCATCTTCCATTGAGGGGATTAAAGTTTTAAATATGACTATTTACAAAAGTCTGGAGAGAGAGATAACGAGCAGAAGCATGATACGCTGCCACTAAATGGTAGAATTAGGACACAGACTAATTGGGGTGTTGGACAATGGGAACCACGCTCACCCACTGCTACCTTTTCAAAGATGTGCTAACACTCTCACAATGTGTCAATCGCACAAAACGTGACCTGTGCTGTTTTCTGCCGCTTCGGATAAAGGCCTGGTAATTGGGGTGTGAGTGCTGGAGTTATTTGAGCGATGGAGGAAAATCTAGTTTATTCTTGTATGTTTCTAGATGCAGAGAAATGTGCTCCTACTCCCCCAAAATGTACACGGTTATTATCGACAAAAAGTTAACCCACACATTGAGCAAGACACCCCTTTCCCCCCCCAATATGTCTTTTTGAGTTGAAAATACAACGTAAACTGTATTTATTCCGATGCCACTGGACAAAACTCAGCAGCTAGATGAGTTTGACTCTCAGATGGGTCCATAAGCTGCACGCGTCAGGAAATGGTGTATAAACCCACAGGCAGAAATGAAGCGGTCTGTGCCGCTGCCATCTGTCCATGGACATTAAGCTCAGCTCAGCCGTGAACAGAAAAAGTAATTCACGGAAATAGCATCGTTCGTTCCTAAAACAAACATTCTGTTAACGGCCCGACCAAGATTAACGCGTCGACTGACTGGCCAGGTTCTTTCACATTTCAGTAAAAAAGGTCAATGTTTTATCATGCGACAGCAATGTACAAATAGGGTTAATACCAAAAAAAAGCAAACAAAAATTGTGAATGTGCCTCTTGACAAGTTTTGGCTTCTGATTTTGTTGGTGTTTGTAATTAGTGTTTTAAAGAATGCACAACATAAGCTTGATATATATCAGTGGAATCACTGTCAGTTGCCACGTTTTCCCACTTAGCCACGTCTAAACTGTACGGACACTGAAACGAGCACAGTGAGGCGTTCTTCGTTGAACTTCTTCGCAGCCCGTTCGTGCTCCTCCGCTATTTAAATCTTGGCAGTGAACCCCAGAGCAATTGGCTCCCGCCGTGTTTGCTTTGGCAAAGCGCCGCCATGCTGAAGACAAAAGCAGGGAATAAACAGAATGCATGTGCGTCTGTCCTCCCTCTGTCTCTCCCTGTGAATCACCGCAAATATTTGGATCGGTCCGCAAGTTTTCTGACTCATCAGAGCTGAAAAGAAAACAGAGCTTTGGAGCGCTTGCACAGAAGACGAAGAGGGAGAAGTACTAGGCTTAGAGAAACTTTTTTTTTTCCACAGAAACCTTTAGAGGATTTTCATTTATTTAAAATGAGTTACAGTGTGCATTATGAGGTAGACACAGTCTTTTGTCTTGTTTTTCTTTTACCCCTTGTGTCCTATTCACTGCCTGAGGTCTTTACTGATGGACAGAATGACTCATTTCTTAGCCACAAGGTGGCACTCTTCTTGCCATATGCTGGTGAGTAATGAGAGTTTTCCTGTATCCGACATTAGCATGAACTGTAGCATTTTAAGAGGATTGCACTGTAATTAACGTATTCTTAAAATAATCTGGTTGCAATTCGCTTTTATTATTTTTTGTTCTAAATCACAGAATAAACATTATACTAAATAATAAACTGCATTAATTAAACTATATCAGTGTATGAGTCGAAATGTTATTTTTCAGTGTAACCCTAGAATTTTATCCTTGATGTCTTCATTTTTTTGCCTTTTGTATAAACCTTGTCTGGACCCACGTGGTGTGATAATTAGCTCTCTAAGCAGTGACGGCTTATCCCCGTATTGATTGTGACCCAGTCAGGCTTGAGTGTATGGATCTGTTTCATATAATCATACATACTGATTGGCTTTATGATAAAACTAATGGAAAATCAAATTTACCTTTTAACACTGACGCTCTGGTGTTTACCTGTGCTCGTGCTCATACATATACTACAACAAAAACCTGTGTAAATAAAAGTGAATATTATATCTAGTATAAATAGATTTGAATCTATCACAGAATGAATAAACAATTAAGACCTTTATCACACAGTGCATACACATTAAAATCTAAACAGTTTAACTGACACTTAGAGAGTTACATTGTGAGATTTCATAAAGTCACCTCCCAACAAAGTGTTTAAGTAACTAAAACAAATGTGACATTTCTGGAGCTACTGTATTCAAATGTGTGTGAAAATCATATAGTTCTATGATCTTAAATTAGTGACAATGGTGTTCCATGCACATCTGTGTGTCATACTAGCAGCTTTGGTTGGAATAAAATTGTTTCTTTTTTTCTCTTTCTCTCTCTCCCTCTCTCGTTCTCTCACTCGCTCTCGGTCTCAGTCTCGGTCTCTGTCTCACACCATGGGCCAGCACAAGATCATTAGGTAATTACAAGTCTCCAACATTTGAGTAACAACTAGTAACTCAGTACTTTTTACTCCTTAGAATTAACTGTGTAACACAGTATTTTAAATGTGTGGAAATAAAACAGTAAGACTGTACTATTCTCTTGGTCTCATTCAAACTTACTTCCTCCTAAAAATAAAAAACAACACAAACCCTGCAGCACGTTTTATACTAACTAGTTCTAGACCATGACAACCCTTTCCTCTCTCCATAAGGTAATTACAAACCTACATCTAGTAACTCAGTATTTTTTAATGATTTAACTGTGTAACAATGTATTTGAGAATGCGTCTTCTGTCAAGCAAGCTTTATACTAAGATCTAGAACCATTTTCCCGTTATAACCTTGTAATAAGGTAATTACAAAACTTTTTGGCTTTAGCCAAGCCAGTTTTACTGGAATCTGCTTGGTCAATCATCCCGTTGTGGTTGTATAGATTGGAATGGACACAAACTGCTATATCCACTTGGTGTGTTTAACCGGGAGCTGTTCCAAACGCAGCAACAGAGCCCGACCTCACACTTTCCCCAGCCGTCTCATAAATCAAAGACCTGCCTGGGAAGCAGCCGGAGCGCACCAGTCCCCCGTAGGGGCTCCGGCGGCCTGCTGGCCATCAGTAGCTCTGGCCAGGCCGAGGACATAGAACCCCCCCACACACCTGACGTCGCCCCTCTGCCATCTGTACCTCACACCTGTGCCCCGACCTAACCGCGAGCCTGCACACTACATCAAACACACACGGCCTGGGAGCCAGTGTGTCTTGTGCGCGTTCCTCGGGCACAGGAAATTGGCTGGGGTAACGAGGTGCAAACTATGAATGTTTGTATATTCATGAGTATTTTTTGGGTTGGCCTCTCTCTCAAATGAAGCAGTGGTGGAGTGACAGGTCGGGACTGGGAAAAAAATAAAATAAAATAACACTTTGGCATTTCCAATTTCCCAAATTTGAGTCTCGGAGAAATAAATGACTCACTTTCTGGACAGCTACTGGTCCGAGGAGCATGTGAACCTTCCGAGTAGGACTTTACTGGCTGGGTGAACTAAGCTTCCTCAGATTGACAGGTCAAAACCTCCCCTCCCCCCACCTCTCTCTCTCCAATTTTTCTCCCTCCCTCCCTTCCTCCCTCCCTCTCCCGTCTCGCTTTCTCTCTGCTTGACTGCTGGTGCCTCTATTAAGCTCTCTCGCTCTTTCTGCCCTCCAAGGCTGTGACCTCTGGACTGTACAGCTGTTCGCTGATAGTCGCGCCGCAGTTTGATTGGGATGTCACCATGTCCCGCCTGCGCCGGCAAAGACTTTTAGAAAGGAAGAATGTAGGGAGGAAACACACACAGCATGCCTAAATATATATAGGAATATCCGGTACCTCACAATGCGCAAAAATACACACACACAAGTCAAACCCCCCTGAGCTGGTCTTAATGAAACGCGGCGTCTCCCACTTAACCCGACGACGCAGCCGCTTGCCGCGATAGCGTCTGCGGCTGTTTATTAAATGATGGAATTTGCCCTGTTTTCGCGCCAGGAATGTTATCAGGCTGAGAACAATCCTGCCCAATGGTTTCGCC
Organism: Distichodus sexfasciatus; assembly: GCA_032718565.1. Lineage (NCBI taxonomy): Eukaryota > Metazoa > Chordata > Actinopteri > Characiformes > Distichodontidae > Distichodus > Distichodus sexfasciatus. The sequence continues at coordinate 2,831,146 of JAVGVS010000016.1, forward strand.
CTCACGGGCTCGCCCGCCTCCTCATTAGCCACAGCTGTTTTAATCCAGAAGTTTCTTATCAAATGTGACACCTGCATCACCGAATGGCACTTTTCCCTCGTTCATTGGCATGTATTTGGGTGAGCAGACTCCAAGGTGCTTTGTGGAGATTAAGAGGGGGGGAGGGAGAGAGAGGGAGAGAGAGAGAGAGAATGCTTATTTTATCATTTAGCGGGTCTGGACTGCATCCAAGGAGTTTTTGTCTTGTTGTTGTAATTAGAAAGCCTTTTAAGCGATAACAGCTGCTGCAGAATATGAATATGGAAAGAAGTGAGTCAGTTTTGCCTGAGATAGGCCTCTCTCTTCTACCGCCTCCCCCACCTTCCTCTCCTCCATCCCATCTCTCCACAAACACTCTTCTCCTCCTCCTCTGCTAATTTTCCTACAACCGCGCGAGTTGCCGCTGACTAGCCACCCGCACGCGTCGCTCCCTTTTAGCATTCTTAATTGACGCCGTTCTTGACAGTCTCCGTGCGACTGTCGCCGCGTGAGGCGTTTGGATCCCGGTAGCACTGACAGTCAACAGCTCATTCCCGTACGCCGACACACAATTAAGCTTCCTCGACGAAGGCTTCGTGTCGTTTATTTCCCCCTCCCTGCCGAATTGAGTCCTAGAGAGCGAGCGGGACGCTTGTCACTTCAAAGGTGGAACTAAAAAAAAAAGAAAGAAGAAAAAAAAAGTCTGGTCTCCCTGTTTTCACAGAGAGGACGTTATACGTTATCACCTTACAGTAATCACGCGTCTGAGCCGGTCGCCTTATCCTCCCGGCAGTTTTTTTCCCATCCCGTAAACAGGGACACAATAAAGCCAGGCTTCGCCGTGGGGATTGCAGCCGTGACTGACAAGCAATGCAAATCACGTTATTATCTCTGTGGGCAGATCTTTCGCTTGCCTCAGACCCTTCAGGAGACTCGGGGACTCTGTGAGGATCCAGCTCCTGGGAACCGTTTCTTTCCAAAACGGTTGGTGCCAACGGTCCTCAGACCACCGGCATGCCTGCGCTGGGAGGCTAACTAGCGCGATCCGAACAGACAGCAGCCGTCGCCACCGCAGAACAACACAGACTACTGTCGACAGAAAGATCCGGGGCCAGAATTTTCTTCCCCCCCTCCACTTTTATCTGGGGATATACAGTATCACAGGATGCTCCCCTTTTTTTCCAGGTAATGGGATAGAGGAAGGAGCAAGGGAGCAAAGGAGGGAAGGAGGGAAAGATTGGGGAAAAGGGCGGAGAGATACCCCTCGAGCGGGCATCTCTGCAGGGAGAGGATTATGTGCCTGCGCTCCGTTACCTTCCAGCGAAGCCCTCGATTGGTTTCAGGAAAACTCAATTAAACTTTGTCTATGCCAAATTCGTCTGCCGCATTCATCAAACAGAAGTTCCTCTAGCGTGGCGATAATGTGCGCCCCTCGTAGCGCTAAAGACGAGGACTTCATTTTTTCACTTCTTCTTCTCGCGTTCCCTCCCCAAAAGTGTTTTTATTTTTCGGGAACTAGAAAAATAAAACGTCCCGGCAAAAGGGCCTCCTGCCGTTTTTAAAGAAATAGAGCGTTGCTTCTAGGTGAAAGCCTGCAGAGTATTAGGAGGAGAGAAGGCAAAAGTTTTGTAGAGTTTATTCCAAGTTTAAGTATCTCAGCCAGCTACCAATCAAAGTCAAAGCCCTCAACTTCTGGCCAGACTTCTACAGAATTCATAACATACGATGGTGCTGTTTCAGATTTATCCCATAAACTTAATCATTTCACCTCTTTACTGTTAATAGACCGCATAATTTGTATAAACTGTATAATTAAATATATTTTTGATGAACCGTTTCTTTGTAAAGGCGGATCGTGAAAAACACAGCAGCTCGAGTAAAGAATAAAGTCTTATAATATGGAACTGAGTTTAAAAGATTTTGACATACATAAGTCATTTGTCATAAGAACAAAGCAGCATGTTAGGACTGTAAGGGAAGCGATGCCTGAGATTTTGAGAAGCAAAAATTACATTTTTATTACAAACTAACCAGGGTTTTGTTTCTCCATAATGAAAAAACAGCACAGACCGGAACAGGTTAAATCTGACTCGTTTGGTTGGTTACAAGTGAAATGAGACAAGCATAAAGGGAATAAAATCCTGCTGATGCCAGCTGTTTTCTCAGGGATCGATTACACCGACATTTATGAGGTTGACTAATATGAGTCAAATCACAAGTTCAAAAGTTTGTTTTGGTAAAGTGAGACTTATTATTCCACATTCTTATTTATAAACCCTGCACTCTCCACAATATATGTAGGTGCAGAAAACGACCAGACCTTCACATGCCCCCTTGACTGTTATCCACAAAAGGGAGGAAACTGTGATAAGTGACAAATCGCCGTTTCCTCCGAAGTGGCACGCTGGGATTTTTTTCCCCTGCTCTGGCCTAAACTTCACCTTAGCACAAATCGTCTCCCTTACCTTTCATCACAGCTGTAGACAGCCATGAGCTGTCAGATAGCAGTCTATCAGAGAGAGAGAGAGAGAGAGAGAGAGAGAGAGAGAGACGGAGGGAATGAGGCGGGAGAGAAGAGGTGTGATGGGGAGAGAGAGCGATAGAGAGAGAGATGATAAACCCAGACTCCAGATGATGAGGTCTCTACACCATCTAATGACCGGAATGAAGTGAGGCTGCTTCCTCGCCGCAGCCGCCGCTAAGAGACATGGCAGCCCTTAAGCCTTGTCACCTCCGGATCCAGCCATCCACCGTGATCAAACCAGGATTTACGAAGCCTCACAACATCCAGCAGCTTAATAATCTCATATATTTCTCCCTCTGCGCTTGACAGTCTCAGACTTGACAGTCACTCAAGATAAGCTAAAATCGCTCTGACTGGATTGAGAGCACATATAAAACACATGCTTAAGAATTTTACTGCTTTTATTTTTTCCTTCCCTTCTACTTCTCTACTGAAGGAAGTTCAGCCGTCTTCTGACGGTTACACACTTTCGTTGTTATTCTACTCTTCGATTCGATATAAATGTCAATATTGTGAGAACAGAAGAACCAACTTTTTGTCAGCATCCTGATTCTTTCACACAGCCCAAGGTCAGTTATTTCTCTACAGCTACTGGAAGGAGTTAAGGGTTAATGGCTTTACTCAGGAAGCGAACAGCGCTAAGATAAGAAAGTGATGCCACTACCAGTCTCACTTCTATCAATCCTGGTACTTAAATTCTCCAGCTTTTGACACAGGTCATCAAGCCGACCACTGTCTCTTCGTAAAACAAACATTTACAGCATCTGACGGGTGCTCTTCTCCAACGTGTGCATTTTCTAATTACAACATACCTGAAGCAACTTGGGCTTTAGGCTCTTGCTCAGGAGTTCAGTGGTGTTGGTGAGGGTTTTGTCCCAAAATAATATACTGATGCAATGGACAGCGATTCAAAGTCTGTTGATCTGACAAAGTCATACGAAGCGATTTCGAAATCAATTAAATTCAGGAGCTTGCAATCAATGAGACAATATCCTGCACTGTTTTAACACAATCACTTCCATTTATATCAACTAAAATATCTTTTGACATTTTTATTCATGAGCCAAACCCGATATTAAAAAAGCAAGCGTCTCTTTTAATAAAAACAGGCAATATAAAGTATCTTGCTTGGTGGAGCACTTTACAGTATGTTTGATGTCTGATCAGTGTTTTCCTTAAGAATCAATGCTATGGGCTTGTTAATCACTGAATCGATGTATTGATGTTTCACTGATGTATCGATAATCATTACCCACCTCGTGGTAATGCTGGACGTACGATACAATCAGATTTGAACTTACAACCTTTTGGTCCATAAGCACCAACTCCCAAACAAATTTTCATGTCTTAATTCATGTTTCAGTATGCGATTTCTAACTGGAGAACTGCACAGTTCTCGAAGCTCTTCAAAATTATGAAACGGTGCCAGGTTGTAGCTGTCCGTCTGGCCGTGTGGACCGAGCTTCAACATTTCTGGAGATATCTGGGTCTCTTCCCAATCAATTACGGTCTCCGTCAATTCGTTAATAACGTTCCCATTGAAAGCCCCCTCAGTTCACCGGCGTTGTCTTTTAATTAAGCACAATCGCGGCGCCGCTCGCTGCTGGAGAAGAGACTCCTTGAGGGCGCGCCGCTGTTTGACTACGCTGATAATGGAATTTGACATTGCTGGAGATGTTCCCTTATTATTCTGCCCCACTGTTTCTCTATGTTCTCTGATAAAGAGCGATAATGGCCCTTAAATCTCCTCTTTCCTCCGGTCTTTTTTTTTTTTTTTTTTTACATAGTGCTGGAAACGTTCTTTGCTCAACTTACACATGTTCTGTAAGTAGATTAATCAATTAAGCTGCAATAGATGAAAAAAGGAGTCGCAGAGTTTAGAAATATCATTTTTTTAAAGTGGAGAAGGAAGGAGAGACCAACAAAGAGTGAATTATCTTCCAGCTCACTGAAATGGCGAGAATGGGCACATAATAAAGCTCAGCGGTTCAGAGCAGGACCCGCGTTTTCATCTTGGAAAGTGTCCAAATGGTGTTGAACAGTGTTTTTATGTTACGTGAGAGTCTGATGAGGATTGCTAATGCTGCCAGAGGTAGATCGCTAAACGGATTGTGTGCGTCATAAATGAGGGTTATAATGTCATGCTGAAAGATAAATGAGACAGAAGATTCTTACCTTTACTATAAACCATGCAGTTATTCTTGGGGTCTTCAGCGCTGACCCATGTCATGTCCCGGAGCCATCGTGGGCCCCCACTGACCACAAGGGGGATCTGCAGGAGACAAAAACATGCCAAAAGTGTATGAATACAAATAATGGTCATTATTGGGTACCAGGAATCATCTTATTGTCTTTGTCATTTCTTCTTTGTCTTTCCACTTTTTTTCTTTCCACTTCTTTCACAGTGATTGTTGTAGAAACAGTTTTTAGAAACAATGTAGAAACTATTTTCAGCTATTAAGAAGACTTGGGATATTGTTTTTTTGTCAATAACCCAACTGCAATCCTCTTTTTTTCCCACTTTCCTACGTTAAAACTGCCATTTTAATTCCAATAATATTCTTCAGTCAAAATATTAATGTTGCTCCTAAAAAAGTTGTGTGTGTCCTTGTAAGACTTCATTGATTATTAGCCATTAGTGTACTTGAATGAAATGACCATTTAAACTAGGGCTGGCCGATATGGCCTTAAAGTAATATCACAATAGCGCGAGTGATGGCGTTCCACATGAGAGTCACGAATGCCCACACACAGCGTGTTTACATCACGGAGAATGCCATTTAATGTGTTTTTATGCAGTTACTTCAGTTTTTGTGCACAGAATAACAAAAGCAGTGCTATTTTTCTTCTGGACCAAGTCGTCCGCTTCCATTTCCAATTAATGACTCTGCTTTAAGAGAGCAGAGAAGCGAAACGCGAAAGTGACGTACATGCTGTTTAACATCAACGGATTTGTACTCAATATAGTCACTTACTACATTGCATGTGGAACAAGCTGAGTTATATCAAGTGTATTCCATATATCGCCCACCCCTAATTTAAACTATTCAAAAAATCTTAGCAAACCATAGGCATGGATTTGTCAATACACAACATAAGGGCAGCTGTGTGTTTGTGAGTGTGTGGATTGCCTGTAAGAAGGTGAGTAAACTGGCAACACTTGGATTCCGTCCTTGCTATGAAAGACCATATTGTTCATGACCTCTGAATGCTGCACCTGATCGGATCTCGACCCCTTTAAGGGGGGGATGTGTGTCAGGAATCCGCAGCCCGAGGGATCAGAGGATTCAGAGAAGGAAAAGGTGAACAGCGAGCCCTGATCTTTAGCCACATTGTACCGCACTATCAGCCACATCACACTCACTTCCTGAGACTGGCAGGGAAAGAATTTAAAGAATCGGTGTGTGTTTCAAAAGGGACAGCGAGAGGTAAGGGTTCCAAATCCAACTCGAGACAGACTGGAGGGGCTGACTTTTTCATCCACCTGTCCACGGCAATGCAGGTGAATGACGGTTTATGGATCTGAGACGGAATCTGAATGCTTATGTGATGATGAAGATTTTTGCTCCTCTCAGCACGAAACCTCTTTAACACAATCTGACTGTTACAAATCAAGCAGTCCTCTGAAGGACTGGAGTAATATTGAGTAACACTGACTTAAATGTCATTGCAGGAGCAGCTGGGAAGTGTTAAGGACGTTGTACACAGTAATGTTCAAATGGACAGTCCAATTGGCCCAATGGAGCAGTAAATTTGGTCAAGTGTATCCAACACTGACTACTTAATCTCTCAAGTCAATAAGTGGAGTAAGAGAATGAATTCCCACCTATTTCTTTTATACTCTTCCATTTCTCTATCCATCTTGCCCCCCACACTTATCTCCCATTAGCCCTGTATTGCACACCCTGCTCTTTCACTCTCTCTGGCCCAAAATCTGCATTTTCACTGAATTCTGTCATCTTCTGGCTGGCTGCTTGTCGTCACCGGGGCTAATTTGACAGGGCTTTGTCTTCCAGCCTGGCACGGAGGATGAGAGGAACGGGGGATGACGACTTGTAGAGGTGGAGGGAGAGTTATCAGGCCCAAACAGCATGGGCAATGCCACACTGCTGAGGCATCTATCTTCGGCCTGGCACAGTAATGGTGAAAGAGAGGAGACGAGGAGAGGAGTCTAAAATAGGAGAGGAGAAGAGAGGAGAGGAAAGGAGGAAAGAGTTAAGAACAGATGAGGAGACAGGAACAGGAAAGGGAGCTAGAAGAGTAAAGCAGAGTAAGGGATTAGAGGGGGGGAAAGTAGTGAGTACAAAAACAGTACATCAAGTCTTGAGAGTGACGGAGAAGAAGACACTAGAACAAGAAATGCAGGAAAGAGAAGACTAGAAGAGTAGAGAGTATGAAAAAAGGACAGAAAAGACATAGGAGGAAAAAAGAAGAGGATAGTAGAGGACAGAAGGAAAAATCTGAAAAGGAGTGGACACTAGAAAGGGGGAAAGAGAAGACTAGAAGAGTGGAGAAGACGCATAGAAGAAGACAGGACTAAAATGATTTGGTTAAAAAACAGATAAGATGAAAAGAGTAAAAAAGATAACAGGGGAAAAAAGGAAAGGATAGGGGAATAGAAGAGAAGAAGAGAGGTGAAAAGAGCGACAGATAGTGTGGATACTAGAAGAGGAAGGGGAAAGAGGACACTAGAAGATGGGAAGGGGAAGTGAAGACTAAAAAAGTGCAAAAGAGAAAGGGAGGAGAGGAAACGACTGGAGGGGGAACTAGAGGAGCACAGCAGAGTAAAAGATTTAAGTACAAAACTAAAAGATAAGAGGAGCCTACAAGAGGAGAGGAAAAAAGAGGAGAGAGGACTAGAAGATGAGGGGGACGAGAGGAGGGGAAAAAAAAGTCTAAAAGAAGAGAGGAAAATACATGGGGAAAAAGAAAGAATTGAAAGAGGACAGGACAGAGAGCAGTGTTAAGGGAGCGTGAGCAGTTGATCTCTTTATTTGCGTGTGTGTGTACCGCAAGAGCGAGCTCTGAGCTCGGCTGGATGCACCAGCACTGTCCAAAAACCCTCACGCTGGCCTGATTTAAGGCCTTCTTACAAAGCCTTGTTGCCGAAGGGGGTTTCAAATTCACACTCTAAACCAGTTATGCCATTTACAACCAAACGCTCGGGTGTTTAAACAGTCTTCTCGGATTGAGGTTTGCCGAATCAGGATGTAGAGCTGTCGGGATTCTGCATGAAGGTCACTACAGAGGTGAGTCCCACTAAGTTTGGGCTAGAAAGGTTGGGCAATTACTCGAAAATTAATCAAAACCAACATTCAGAATGAAAAATCATTCTGTATGTTCATGGACTGTCCCCTTTAAACATACTGCTGCGTGCTATCGTGTGACTTCGCCCCTTCTAGTCTGCCACTGCACCTGAGTTTTGTTTAGTTATTTTAACAATCACAGAGATGTGCACTCATTTCATTTCAATTAATAGTAGAGATACCATCTGTAGTGCAAACCTTACCCGTGAAATAAGAAAGAAACAAACAAAAAGGAAACAACAGTTCACTTAAGGTAATAAGGGAAAACGTTCAAATAATCGTGATATCGATTTGTGGTCAGATCGCCCAGCCCCATTGGCTAATCACATGTTAATTAGGTTTCCTTCGTTTTAAAAACGCCCCTTTGATTTGGGGTTCCGGAGCTGGGAGTGCGCACAGTAGATGCACGGTGCTCTAATTCAAGCGTCCTGATGGAGTGTGTGAGAAAGTGAATATGTGGCAATACTGTATAGAGACAGAGAGAGAGGAGTCTCTCCCTCCATCCTTCTCTCTTATTTTCCTTCTCAGTCTTTCTCTTTCTCTCTCTCTCTCTCCCCTTTTCGCTCTGATTCTCTCTCTCTCTCTCTCTCTCTCTCTCTCTCTCTCACTCTCTCTCTTATTCTCTCTCTCCCTCTGCTGAATCCTCTTTCTCCTTATCAGGTCTGCACAGGCCTCCATCGGCCTCTCCCCACTCTGACAGGAGCAACAACAATGGCCCAGCGATACCAGTGCGCTTCAGAGAGGGAACCTGCCACGGGCACAGATTACCCGTGACACACACACTCTCTCTCTCTCTCTCTCTCACACACACACTGACACACACAATCACACACACTCATTCTCTCTCTGTGTCTGTCTGTGACACACGATGAAAAACGCAGCACTGATTCTCTCAAACCCACACTTCTGAACTGGACACTGTCTACCGTTCCTACTCGTCTCGTTCTTTACCTGTTCTTTCTCTCTCTTGCTGTAAGTCTTTCATATGTTCGATGCTTACAGTCGGTTACTGAGGTGGAAAATCAGCAGCATTTTAAATGATCTACATAGGGTCATTTACATAGGATTGATGGATGGAAATACAGAGGGAAAAATCGAGTGTGTAAGTCTTTCCAAACTTTTTAATGCACTGAGCTGATCTGGATTTATGATCACACTTTTGTGTTGTTGTTGACCCTGCCATGGGAGTTGCATCAAAGTTTGTGAAAAGCCATATTACATACATGATGACACCCCTCGATACAAGTTTTTCTACACAGTGAATAACAGAAACATTCATGCAGTACTCATGTTCTCTGTATGCAACTCTTAAGAACACAGTGCATTATTATTAGCTCTGTTTAACACTGATCCGAGAAGAAGCCGACCAGCTGTGGAGGAGAAAAGTCTTACTGTGTCATTTGCTCCCGAGGCTGGTTCTAACTTTCCTGGGAAAGGCCCCCACGTGGTGCCCAGGGGAAGAGCCTGACGAGAACGAACACCTTTTTCTGCCCCGTCATTGAGTATCTCCAGCTCTCCTGTGGAAAAAAACACATCACACACTTATCAAAGTCAAGGTACGTATGTATATATGTATCTAACACAAATGCAACCTGACTCAAACTTCAGCAAAAAAAACACATTTGTTAATTTTAGTCTTACAACTAAGATGAAATCTCATTTTGTAGAGCCTTAACCTTAAAATACCAGAAAACTGAATATATCAGGTTTTCCTAACACAACAGAGACACACCAGAGAGTTTTCCCAGTGGGCCACTGGACTTTTGGGTCAGTCAGAAGCAAAATTATTTAATTTGACAACCATCACATTAGCAGAGTCTGTGGAAGAGGTCAAGAGGGGCTAAAATGGGCAGGCTCAACAAAAGAAGAATGTTGGAAGATGATGTGGTCACAGCTTTTTAAGAGGAAACAGGTAAAGAGAGTGAATGGTTTCGTAAAATTGTTAGTGTAAAAGGTTATCGAGTGTTATGTTGACAACCTAGTGCAAAAAAAATCATCAAACCATTTGAAATATGAGCCTGGATGTATAGTCAAATAATTATTTGGGCATGATCTGAGTATGCTGTAAATAAAGTTGCAGAAGCCAGTGCACTGCACATTATTAGTAATGTTTTAGGTGCTGTTGACACCATTTACAGTTTCAATCAAAACTCCTGCAATAGGGCAATAATGCCTCTCAGCAAGCGAGAGTGATATACAATTTGATTATAATTAGTCATATTTTTGACGTGTTTTGCTTATATTTGTTGAAATATCTGGTTAAAAAAATCTTCAGGGGTGCGTTTCCCAAAACCATGTACATTAGCAACTAACGTATATAATTTTTCCTTCAGCCTGGAAAAAGTGGGATGGATACTTTTGGGCATGAAACTCCTGAGTTGAAAACCTGGTTCCACTCAAGCCCAATCTAGCCACAACCTTAACCTTTTGGGACAGTTGGTAGTGGTTGAGTGATTTGTCCTGTGATCAGAAGGTTGCCAGTACAAGACCACTAAAGGTACCACTGAGGTATTCAGTCACCAAGCACTGCTACTCCAGCACTGCTAAAGATGCCCACCTCTCCTTCACAGATGGGTCAAATGCAGACGTCCCATTTTGTTGTAGTGAACTGTTGTTGTGCTGTGCTGTGATGTGTTCAAAATAACAAATAATCACTCACTTAAATTCAGTTTCAAATACCTGAAAATAAAATGTGGAACTTTTCTATACAAGCACTCTTCCGTATGAACTCAACATACACTGAAATGTCTGTGAAAAGCCACAAAGTTGCTGACAACTCTTCCTAACATTTAGGGAACAATCATGTCATCATAAACGCCTAAAAACTTACTCAGAGTCACATTCAGACACCACACACACCTCCCCTCACTCACACACACACACAGCAGACAGCTCCACTGGCTCCTGCAGTCATTAGTAGATGGTAAAGTGCAGTGTGTGGAGCTTCCCCCTGCTCTCTGTGCTGGATGACCTGCTTGTCTATTTGATTAGGCTTTTAGCCCCCTGCGCTTTGACAGGACTCCGATAAGGTGCATTAAGCTTCTCTCTCACCCTTCCCCTCTCTCTCTCTCTCTCTCTCTCTCTTCTCTCCCTCTCTCTCTGCACTCTCAGTTTTGATGTGAACAGTAGAGACGTGTGTTAAATCCCGCACTTTCGGGAGGAGTTGGGGAATGCCGATGGGTCGATAAGGCCCGGGTGTTTTCCTCAAAGCTGCAGGAGATTAAACAGACATCTTTAACTAAAGACTGCACCAGTGTGGGGCAGAGTTCAAGTGAGAGCCTCCTCTTTTTTATGCTAATTCTTTTTTCTTCCCCCACCCCCTTTTCGTTTTCACTTTCTCTCTCTCCCTACATCTGTTTTGGGACAGATCATAAAACAGCTTTTATCTAGAATCTGCCAGTTACGCTGCTCTTTTGATTCTTTTAATTCACCCCATGATCTCTTAAATCTCTTAATTTTGAATCTAATCATCAATTTCTTACTTGATGACAAACTGTATGCTGGAACATGGTTTGTGCTGTAATGTGTTGTATATTATACCACATATGCGTAATATTTTTGCCTTTTTCTGGGAATTTCTTGTACATTCCAAGCAGAGAGTGCAGTAGAGAAGCATCCACTCCTCAAGTACCTCTCTTTCTCTCTCTCTCTCTCTCTCTCACACACACACACACACGTGCATTTACTTTGATTTGGTACAGACCATAAAACTGCCTTTTAATGAGCCTCCATCCCAAAACCCTAGCTGGTGTCATCTAGTTTATTCAGACCAGGGTCCTTCAGAGAATGGGCCTCATTCACCAATATTTTCTTGAATTAATTTTTAGTGAGTGATTATTTGTCATTGTGAACACACCACAGCACAGCACACAGTGTACCACAACCAAATGTGACCTCTGTATTTGACCCATACGTGAAGGAGCAGTGGGCAGCTTTTTGGCAGGACTTGGCGACGGTACCTTGCTCATGAGTACCTCAGTGGTACCTTTACCGTTCCAGAACTTGAACTGGCAACCTTAGAATCACAGGGCGAACTCCCTAACCGTTACACTAACAACTACTTGATTTCTTAAAGAGTATAAAATTACACTACTGTAGAACAGAAGAAAACCCAACGAGTCAATGTTTTGCCCAAACAGGCTCTTCACCATTTGTAGATTTACTTTCTTACCTAAGAACAAATACGAAAACATTGACGAAGGTCAATATTCGTGAAAACTTCATAAGTGGGTTTTAAGAACAAATTTCCAATGAAGAGCGACTAGTGAACAAGGCCCAATAGTACAGACAATCCAGTTACTCTTGAAAAAAATTGTACATGTTATGTTTTAATGAACCAAATAAATACAGATTTTTGGTACAAGCTTGTAACTGCTGTGTCCTATTCTCTGTTTTTTGCTAGCACCATAGAGCAGCAATCAGACCAGAGAGTGCAGACGAGAAATAACCAACAAGCTTCTCTACTGTATCAGACCTAGGGCAGCTCTCTATCTCTCTCACTCTCTCTCTCTCTCACTCTCTCCAGCTGCACACTTCATCCTTCCCTGTACTCCTCCTACTCCTTTCCTTCTCCACACACTCTCTCTCTCTCTCTCTCCCTCTCTCTCACAGCGGTCTAATCTGTGAAGGACTTAAAGGGACCTTATCTCTAGGCTCTCCTGCTTCATTTCATGCTTGATTTACTTTAATTTGTCTGATAGGGCTTGAGGATTTGGAGACGGCCCATCTTTGGCTTGGGTGACGAGTGGAGGGGAAAAAAGCCACTCTGATATTTCTCTGGCACATTGTCGTCGGTTTGTGACTTCTCTCGCCGCTCCGCTGCGATTTCCTGGAGAGTGGGGAAGCGAGGGAGTGGGAGAGGTGTGTGTGTGTGTGTGTGGAGGTGATGGGGTGGTGGGGGGAGAGAGAAGAGATCTCAGTCTGGTGCGGCAGGCCGTTGCGGCGCGTTCGGAGTCAAGCAGCCGGGGAAGAAAAGGATTGTGGGAGTGTGGAGTGATTGTCTGATGGACTCATCCTCTTCAGGGCAAAGGGAGGGCAGTGTGGGGGGGTGGGATTCGGTTCTGACCCCCGCTGTACCGGTTCCCGTACCCGTGCTGCCTAAACTGCCGATCGACATAGCAACAGGGGCTCTACAGACAAAATCTGGTTGTGTCTAAGTGAAAAAATAACACAGCGGGTTTGACTGGGGACGCTGAACTCTATCTGCTGTCTGAATAATGTTAACATCGCAGAATAGCATTGAGACGTGGTGTGTTACAAATCGATCCATACAAAGTTGCACGTCTTTCTTAGCTCTCTGGTTAATACTGTTCTTAACCTCTGCAACCCACAGCCTGGTTATAAGACTTTTTACCTGAGCTTCCTATAATAACAGAGAGTATATTTGGCCATTCAAAAAGGGCTACTTGGGTAACACAGGCTTTGGAAAAAGCTTACATTAAGGTCATTGCCTATATTTTCAAGGCACGCTTGTTGAAAAGAGAGAAGCAGTGCTGATGTGAGAAATGGAGAAATTTTGGGATTTTAAGGCCTTGGTAAGAAAAGGCAAATAGGAAGAATATAAAATGTAAAAGCTTCTTATATAATACTTTACATATCCACTATATGTGGTTTACACACTTATGATATCCATTTAATACACACAATTTCCCTCAATGTTTGATGCTGTTCATTGCTTTTCGCTCAAAGCAGCCCTTTGGGATGAGAGCAGCAGTGCTAATGGGAACCATGGAGCATTTTGGGATTTTAGACCTCGATTAAAAAAGGGGAAGGACATGAAACATTCCTATACAAAACAATATATGAGATTTATACTACGAGACATTTTCAGGCCTTTATTCCACGTTAATATACATATTTTGGAACGTTACTGTTATAGTTGCATTCCTGAACTAACATAATCAAGTTTTTCTCTCTTAATTAACCTTTTTTGTGCTTCATCTGAACTACCACTAAAAAGCAAGTAATAACGCTGCAATAGCAACAATCTAGGCACATGATAAACCTTTTTAAAGCACTAACATTATAATATGCATTTTCAGTGAAGAAAAGCTGCTTTTCGTAGTACCCAGGACCGGTAAAAGTACTTATGAGCAAGGTACCGTACCCAAGCACTGCTCCCCAGGCGCTGCCCATGTCAGCTGCCCACTGCTCCTTCATGGATTGTTCAAATGCAGAGGTCACATTTTGCTGTGTTGTACTGTGTACAGTGCTGTGGTGAGTTCACAATGATGAATAATCACTGACTTTCTTTCTTTCACAGTACCGTTTTCCTTTCTGTGTTATAAAAGATTTTTTAAAATGAATGGATATGTTCTTTAATACTCTATGCTCTAGTTCAAGTTCAAGTCCTACACTACTAAAAGTACTACTGTGGTACTCATGAACAGGCTACCATTCCCAAGAACTTCTCCCCAGGTGCTGCCCACTGCTCGTTCACGGATGGGTCAAATGCTCTGCTCTGCTTCAATCATATCTTGTGGTGTATTTAAATTCACTGACTTAAATGTACCTATAACACATAATAAACTAACTAATATGCTACAGGACAACTAAAACGCTCCTGTAGTATAAATCTCTTCTATTGTTCTGCATAGGAATGTTAAATATTTTTCACGTCCTTTCCCTTTTTTAATCAAGGTCTTAAATCCCACATTGCTCCATGGTTCCCATCAGTACTGCTGCTGTCATACAACAAGAGTCCAATAATCTAACACTGATGAACTCTCTTAAAACATGCATCATTTTAACTCTCCTTCTCTATTCATGTTCAGTCAAACCGACTGATTTCCAAGTCCCTGCTTCCCCAATATTTTTACAAAAATCCCTTCAGGGAAGATACTTTTTTTAACCCACTACGAATTCTCAGCTCAAGCAATCCTCCTCCCTCTCCCTTCCCTTTTCCACCCTCCCCTCATCCCAGAATCGTCTCGAACCGCGAGTGCGACGAAAAACTCCCCTCCAAGCTCCACGCGGGGCTTCGCTAAGCGGCGGGGCGTGTGTGTGCGCGGCTGATAAACGGGATGATGATCCAGCAACACGTCTTTATCCGCCCGCTCCGCTTTAATTAACGCCGGCTTGTTTGTTGAAAAGATGATTAATATGCCAGCGAAAACGGCCTAATTGAATACCGCAACAAGCCACACAATCAGGCGCTAACACACTGTTTTGTTTGGTGTAGATTAGCCCCCCCCCCTCTTTTTTTATCAATGTCATTATTTATATTATTATTATTATTATTGTTATTAGGTGGTATTTTAATCCCGCTGACAGGCAACCCCACCCCGAAACCCTGCCGCTCCCGACCGCGTGGAGTAGGTGGATGTCTAACACGGCCCACGCTGCGTTATTCCCCCGTGTGGGAGTGTCGGACTGGGGGAAGGAGGGAGCGAGGGAGGGAGGGATGGTCTGAGAAAGTGAAACCTTCTAATGGGGAGGAGGATTTGGCATGATCATTAGCAACTAGAACGCAGAACGGGGAAGATTTAAGGTAGTTTCATAAGCAGATGTGTTTTTTGGGGGGCGGAAATGACTGTGTATGAAGTGGTAAATGTGTGTGTGTGTGTGTGTGTGTGTGCATGTGTGTGTGAGAAAGAGAGGATAAAGCTCTACTCAGCAAGAGCAGGAGGATAATGTTCTCGCGCTGCTCTCTGATCCACTACATGTCCCTCACTGCTCAGCAGAAATGTCAGAAGCCAGGAGACCGTGTGATGCTCTCTCTTTCTCTGTCTCTATCTCTGTTTAACTCTGATTCTCTCCTCATCCGTATGTCTGTCTCTCCATCTCTGTCTGTTTCTCTCTCAAACTCCAGCTGTCTCAAATTCCCTTTAGTTCTCTTTCTCTCCTCCATCTGTCTGTCTGTCTGTCTGTCTCTCCATCTCTTAATTTATGTCTCTCTCTGATGCCAACCATATCACTAATTCTCTTGAACTCTGCTATCATCACCTGTTTCTGTCTTGTTGATTCTCTCATTTTCTTGTTCTCTCTCTCTCTCTCTCTTTCTCTCTCTCTGCATGTCAGGTTCACTCTCGGAAGAGTGTTTTTAACTCTCTCTCATCTGTCTCTTGGTCTATACACATCTTCATGTCCCTGCTAGAAGCCAGTCGTGTCACTAATTCTTTTTAACTGTCTCTGTGTGTCTCTTCTCTCTCTGTTTTTCTGGCTGTGGCCACTGTGGTCAGTCTGGGTTTCCACACACTTTTCACGTCTCTCTTCTTCACTCTTCATAGTGTCCTTCATATCCATTCTTCTTTTTAACTGTCTCTATGTCTGTCTTTCTGTCTCTCCCTCTCTCCCCTCTGTCTGATGGTCTTTACATTTGTGTTTTGTCTCTCTCAGAAGGCAGTCATGTCCTTTCTTCTTTTTAACTGACGCTACTTTTCCTTGTCTTCTTTCTCCCTCTCTGACGCCAACCATGTCACTAATTCTTTTCAGTTCTCCGTCTGTTTTTGCTTTAAAACATCTCTTTTATCATCTCTCCTATATGTCAGTTTCTTTCTGTCGGTCTGATTTTCACACTCTGTGTCTTTCTCTTGTGTCAGTTTCACTCTGATGAAAGCTGTTTTTAATTCTCTCAATCTCTCCCTCACTCACTGATTGATGATCTGTCTGTCTCTCCATCCCTCAATATGTCGCTCTCAGAAGCCAATCATGTCACTAATACTTTTTAACTATTTCTACGTTAATCTGTCAGTCTGAGTCTCTGATTTTTCCTCTCTCTCTCTCTCTCTCTCTCTCTCTCTCTCTCTCTTTTCCTGACTCTGGCCACTGTGGTCAGTCTCGGTTTACACACACTCTGCCTGCTGAGCGAAGCGGCTTCCGAGGGCTCAATCGGCGGGACTTTGATGTCTGCTGCGGCTGTAATGATTTCACATTGTTCTTGGGATTTCTCTAATCCACTAGAGTTTCATTAACCCCCCGCTTCCCGCCCAACACCCCGTCTGGGACACATCTCCCTTATCCAACTCTCTCTCTCTCTCTCTTTCGTCCATCCCTGGAATGTCTTCTAACTTGAGAATCGAGTTTTGCTTTTGTAACCACCATCGCAGGAAAAAAATGTAGCTACTCGAGTAACGCCGAAGGGGTTAAGATATCACTTTCAGAGCTGTAGAATGCGAAGGAACTAATCTGAACGGCGCTATTCTGCTCATTGTTGGCGGCTAATCCAGATAATTTCGGTGTAGTTATAGCTTGGAGTAACACACACGCACACACTCGCCCTGCACGAATGGCATAATTAGGACTTCGGGCGCATACGTTTCAGAAGCGCAGAGGGAAGAATCATTTTTTATGATCAGATAAGAAGGCACCGAGGCTCATTATTGTTAGAATGACTCACTATCTCAACTAATCATGTTTTGCTGGGAGATAGGGAGGGGGACACCACGCTACGCAACCGGCTGCTGCTGCTGCTGTGTTGTGGGGAAAATCAGTGTATGGGGGGAAATCAGACAATGATGACAAATAGCCATGATGAGATATGAGGTAGATAAAGACCATATCGCTGCACACTCCGACGATGGAGTCAGTCGCCAACACTCGCAACGGGTAATTTTGGCTGCAACTTCTCCAACTAAAACATTCTGGTGCTTATATACACTGGCTGATTTAGTGTACTGGACAGGAAATGTTGGGAATGAGTATCGGCTGTAGTTTGAGGTGGTTTGTGAGTTTGCATTGTGAATTAAAACTGCTCTGGGGTGCGTTTCCCAAAGGCGTAGTTGCTAACTACATTAGCAACTGACAGTGTACATTAGCAACTAACATAGTGTTGCTAACATAGTCAGCAACTATGCTTTTGGGAAATGCACCCCTGAACAACTTTAGAGTTCTTCACATAAAACATGCACTGGAAAGGAAACCATGATTTTTTTCTGTTAATTAAAACGTTTTTCCTGTCTGGAGCCAACGCTACTCCACAATCATACATATTAGCCTAAACGAATGCAGCTCAGCCCACCAGGCAGTTTTTAGATGGTAGGGAGTAAGCAGCTTTTTGGTACTTTACTGGTGTAGCTGCGTAGCTCAACAAATCAAATCAAGTTTTCACTTCCTTAATTAACCTCTCTAATTTACAGTCTGACAAGTTATAAGACCTTTTTTGCTTCATCTGAACTGTCTTGAGGTGGTTTGTAAGTCGCCATTTTGGGTAAATCTGCTTCCAATCATTTTAGATCTTTTCCACACCAAACATGCATTTTTAGAACTTACTCGGGCCGTCCCATTTTTCCTCCACCAGTGGGTTAGAATCAGCTTTCTCGTCCTGTCCTTCGCTGTCTCCTTGTCCCACCTCCTGATTTCCAGCCACTTCGGCTATTTGAGAGAAAAAGCTTAGTTTATTCAGGCTCTGAGTAGTGATCGTCACGAATACGCCGAAGCAAAGATTTAAAATCGTGAGATGATGTAAAAAAAAACAGGAAGCCAAGATGAATCTGAGGCCTAATGGCTTGATGGAGAAAATTGTGTAAGTCCTTGTATAAGAAAAGTACCATTTCAAACTGCGTGTAAAAAAACTCCCTTCAAGCACTCCCTTCATATTCCGCTAATTACACTTCATACAGTTTGATGGTTCGCATTTATATGGTTGCATTTTGGCCTTGAGATGATTTGTAGCCATGATTTGAGCTGATTGACAGTCTATAAACATGCAACAGTCTTTCATGTCTGTACTGTGTAGACTTTCAGAAGCAATCATACACAGAATAATCTATGTGCTTTAAAGAACAAGGATACGAGATGTGAGAAGCAAAAAGAACAAAAGAATACTTAAAAGAGTACTGAGAACGAAATGCAATATAATACAAAGTTATGTAAAGTCCACTGCTTAATTGCAGGTGGTGGAAAATGTTAAAGGTTTCATCCTCTTTGTGAAACTGGCTACAGTTTGGGTAGATCGGGTGATGATAAGAAGTGAGATCCCAATGTGGGCCGTACAATGAGTAAAAACTAGTTTAAGTTCAGGTTCAGCTCTGATCATCACTAGCTGCCCCACTACTGCAGATCCAAGAAATCTACCAATTTAACATTCAACATTTTAGACCTATTTTTAAAAGGTCTCTGACACTTCAAAAACGCTCTGCAATTTGATCATATTGTGCAAAAACATACCAAGAAATCATGCTGTTTTGGAACAACTGGAAGCAGGAATTCTCTCATTCCAAAACCTGACTGTGAAAATGGGTATTCCACAAAATTTCTTATTTAGGAATTCTTGGAGTGCCTGCAGTGGGATTTCGGAAGAAGACACTTCTCTTGAGAAAATATGAAGGGAGAAAGAGAAAGTGAGAGAAAGAAAAAAGAAAGGAAAAAGAGAGTGTGTGACAGACAGAGAAAGTATGTCCCAGGACCCACCTTGATCACAGACTCGTTCTCTTAGTTAAGCCCTGTGACGAAACTTATTGGAAATGTTTAATTACAGTGTAGGAAAAGAAATTAAGCTACAGGGTGATTCCTTAATTAAGCTGTGATTAAGGATTTTCTGCCTTTGGCTTTGACGCCATGGGCACCCGCGGTGTTATTAAACACCATTTTAGGCCCGAGGAAGTCAACCTCAGCCGGCTCTGCGTTGCCTCCCGACCTGACAGAAAAACAGAAAGAGAAGGGAATCGGCTTCTTTTCTGCCGGATTTCCTGTCTGGAGCTAACGATACTCCACAATCGCACTTATTAGGCTAAACGAATCCAGCTCAGCCCAACAGGCGCTGAGGTAAAAAAGGCAGTTTTTAGATGGTGCAAAGCTGAAGTGAAACACGTGCAAGTAGCGCGAGGCTTTAGAAAGTGCCGAGATGTTTCGCGTATTATCGCGGTGTGCGGAGGGGCTTAGCGGGAGCAGCAGAAAGTGATAGATCAGCTAAGTGTGGGAGAAAGGCCAGATTACAAAAGGATTTGGCCAAACGGCAGGACCGCTGCTAATCTGTTCTTAAATGTTCCTTAATTAAGTTAAAGAAGCTCTTTTTAGTGGGGGAGGCCGTTAGGAGTTCAACGATATTCATAGTGTGTTTCCCAATTTCACAAAGTACTCAGGGTTTTAGACTACGCTTCAACTTTAACTGTGGAAATAAAAACAAAAACATCCTCAAAGGTCATACACATTTAAAAGTAGTGTCACTGTTATTGCCTGTAACGACACATTTTGTCATAAACACACTGCCATTTTATGTTTCCAATTGCGGTTCCAAATCAGCGGTGCACTGATCCAATACTAATATCAGATACTGAGCCGACACTTACTCAAATAACAGGATGGGCTTTTCGGTATCTGTAACTGGCCATTAAATTGCTTTTGGAAATTGTGTTTTCATTTGTTAAGTCTGTTTTCATTCATTTGTGACTTGCAATAGAAGGTTTATAAATTTAAACAAATGGGAAAGCAAAAATCAAGCTGTTAATATCCAAACACAACATTATTTTCAACATATATACAGTAGGATCTGCTTCCTGAAATATCCATATAATGCTTTGCACCAAACATTTCGTAGCGGCCCAAAGCTGGAGATCTGCACAAAATGCTTGTTGATTTGGTAATTGTATCTTAAAAAAACTAGTCATGATTTGCATTTTACAATTCATCCTCTTATGGATTGACTATGATTACAAAACA
This sequence comes from Distichodus sexfasciatus, assembly GCA_032718565.1. Lineage (NCBI taxonomy): Eukaryota > Metazoa > Chordata > Actinopteri > Characiformes > Distichodontidae > Distichodus > Distichodus sexfasciatus. The sequence continues at coordinate 2,851,591 of JAVGVS010000016.1, forward strand.
ATATAATGTACTGTCACACACCCAGACAACATGCTCATGTTTTACTTTTCAATAACAGCTTGTGCAAACTTTTACCAAAACGATAAAAGCAATTTTTCACAGGTAAACAACTGAAAAGAAATTTCCACTACACCTGACATTTGCACCACAGGGACGGTAGATAGAAATAAAGCGAGGTCCTTAAGTTCAAACGGCCCAATTACGCGGTAAACAAATCAAGCGAAGTGCTGAATATTCAAGCGCTTTCGACAAGATCGCTGCTCTCAAAACACCAGCGAGCAACTCACAGGAGAGGGGGAAATGAAATCAGACTCGAACGGGAACGCTGACACGTCTTGCCTGTATTCCTTTTCAAAAAATAAAAAAAGAACAAAAGGGAGCGGCGTGCGTCGTTCCGGCAATTCGAGACCCCCGGAAAAAAAAAAAAAAACGGCAGATTGCTCTTTTGAAGATTCCTCGCTGCAAGGCAAAAGCAGGTAGCAAGCGCTGGAGTTGCTCCTATCCCAAACTTTTAAAGGCAAACGAGGAGGAGGAGGAGGAAGAGGGAGAGGGAGAGGAGGGGGTGAAATACAGAGTCATTTCAAAGAGCAGATCCATCATTTTGGGAATGAAAAGCAGAACGTTTAGACAGCAAGTGAATTTTCAAACGGCTGCGGGCGGCGTAGTCGGAGGCCCGGATGGTGGGAGCCTCGCTCGGGCGCTGTGACCTCCCTCAACACTCCGAACGTCTGAGCTCACGACGCTGCAGTGTGGCCAGGAGAAATGTGTGTAATTGAATTTCAGTTCAAAGAGCCGGTGCTTTTAGCTTGGGTCGGAGGACCGAGCCGCGGGCCCGGTGCCCGAGACCCTGTTATTATTTACTATGACCAATAACCTTGTTAGTAACGTATAGGTGTTCCTTCACAAACGCCCCGTTTCTTCAATCTGCCTTCCTTTCGTATTCAAATTGAATTTTAACCACAAAACCCCAAGTTTCCTTCCGGGAACGACAGCTCAGGCGTGCAGCGGTGGGAGGAAAGTCTGGAGCACCGCAATGTGATGCAAACGGGGTATGAATGATGGGGCGATATTGCTTGTGAGAAATGTGAGTGGTGTAGTTTGGATTTGAATTATTACATTTTTTACACTCATTTTCACACTCGTCTCAATACCATGTCTGTCTTTTCAAAACACTTCAATCTTTGAGCTTTATAAACACACAGCCGAACACATCCGTTAACTTTCTGTGCTCTAAATCCACCGAAACACTGTGACTCAAACTGCCAAAACTATTGCACAAACTCTCTCCCAAAACACTACTTTGTCACACAAGATACAATGAATCAAAAAACACAAACAACTTGAAGCACTGCAAAATGCAAATGTGTTGTTTATCTGACATTTCACACAGCATTGTACTGCAAAATAAAAGAAAAAAATGACATCTTACAATAAATATTCTAACAAAAACTAATACAGTAAATATCAAATTCAGCTTTGTGTAATATACTGTAAAAGAAAAATACACTACAATTAATTACTGAAAATACATTCCCACAAAAAGCCAAGCAGCAAACTTTCACTGTATGAGATCATTTACACATACAAGGATCAGCCATAACATGCCTAATGACCACGTGCCTAATATTGAGCACAACAAACTGAAGCAGCAATACGATAACACTTTCAGAAATTTCTGCTGAAACGTCTATCAAAGTCTCATAAAGTATGTCGTTTTTCCTGGCTTAATCTATCCTGTCTTCTGCATTTAGCCATAAAGTTTCACCACATTTTGTCTTGCCATACAGCAGGGAAAAACCTGTGTAAATATGAAATGCACTTTAAACATCACCACTTTTTTACAGATGGTAAATACCTGCAAATAAACGGAAACTTTCAGCTAAAATCTGAATAATCTGACACTAATTGTTGCTTTTACAGTAGTTTCCTTTGTTGAAATGCATCATGCCTCCATCATAACGTGATTTCAGTTTTGAATGTTAACTGTTTTGAGTATCGAAATTCTTCTAAAAAATAAATTTTGCTTGGGGTTGAACATTGAGAAAGCTATTTATGAATTTTGGAGGAAAGTGTCACTGAATTGAAAGTATTCTCGGTTTATCTCTAGTCTCCAGATATGGTGTTTTGAAAAAGTGAACAAACTACAAAAAAAACATTTGTTTTCGGTTTAATACGTTGCGACGCACTTAAGGCCACTTGTGCTGCAGCTCACCTTTCTTACCAGAGTCCTCATCCTTAGAGCAGACGGTTTCGGGGTCTGAGGAGAAAGTGGGGTCCTCCTCCGTGGACGCGTCCTCCTCTTTCAGCAGTTCGTTCTCCTCACATGCCTCCAACTCGCCATCCGTCTGTCCAAACACTCCTGGAGAAGAGAGAAGGAGAAAAAAAAGGAGACTCAGAAAACCACACCTGCAAATTAATTCCAACACACCGGACAAGATTGCTCAAGACGATTTCAACATCTCGAGCCTTCAAATAAAGACACATTTTTTTCTGGCTACTGGGACTGCAATACGTGAGGGCGGCTAAAGCCGGAAAAGAGGCAGAACGGAAAGCGATCGCAAAGCCTAAGGTTACGTCTGCTCGGAGATAACTCTTTACACACACGCTGTGGCATTGAAGGTAGAAAGAACACACTTCTCATTAATTTGCCTTATCAGGAGGCACAATGTTGATTTTTCATTTGCTTGCCGTGCCTTTGGGTTGTACACCCGTGCAATCACAAACTTCATTTTTCTGTGTTTGATTAATTTCCTTCCCCTCTCTCTCTCTCTCTAAAAAAATCGTCACATTCTAGCCAAGCAAGTCTTTCTCCCTTCCAGCTGTACATAGCCTTTGTTATTTGCATATTAATGTTTTTTTCTTAATAAGGAGGCAGCTTGGAATAGCAGCTACCTGGATTACAGCTCCTAGCACAAATTTCAGCTTTGATATTAGAAGGAATAATGCTGTAAAAACACGCAGGGATCAGATTGGGGATGGGAAATCATAATGATGGAGTCATGCACACTGTCACACACTCGGGCCAGTCTCCCGGTCAGGTGCACTGCTCCGGGGTATGTGTGTGTGTCTTGTATCACGTTATCATGAATGTCTGTAAGAAGTGAAAAGATTTAAAAGACTTACAGACACTCTGTATATGTGTGTGTGTGCCACGTAATCATAAATTGCTTTATGAAATGTGTGTGTGTTGCAGTATAGAATCATTAATGTATTGATTTGTGGTTCATGATTGACTAACAGACACTGTGTGTGTGTGTTTCTTGCATCACGTAATCATGAATGATTTTAAAATATGTATGGCGTGTGAATGGCTTACAGACATTGTGTGGGTCTGTGTGTGTGTGTCTGTGTGTGTGTTCTCACTTCTTCGTCTTCCTCCTCCCCCGCCTGAGGCCATGTAGATGCTGTGATCATGTCTACTAACCCTCTCCTTTCATTAGACTCATGAATCCCTCCTTTGTAGAAGGGCAACACGGGCCATGCGCATGAAAAGCTTCGCGCACACACACACACACACACACACACACACGCACACACACACAGCGATGGGACTCTTACACTCTCTTTGAACAAGGTCACACCCTTGGCATGTCTGATCTCCTCAACAAAAAAAGACAGAAGGGAGAAAAATAAAGGGAGTTCAATCTGTCCTAGGATTTACTCTAGAAAACTGAAACCACTTCGTCGCTCCTTCTTAATTCTTCCATTTTTCATATCAGTTAAATGACAAGTGAATGCTTTACATAACAAACAAGCGTAACGTTCAATCGAATAATTTACTTTAAATGACATTCATCATATAAATACACGATGACAGTGTAATGATAATTAAAAGCCAAGCTTCAGAACACAATACAACGGTCCTATCGTGGATTTTTTTTAATAGGTTGCTGAACCTTCCAACCGTCTAAAGCGTCTCCACCTTCAAACACGGTGCACACCCTCAATCACACAAACACACACACGCCTGCAAAAGGGAGAAAGAGAGTAGAAAACACATGAAATAAAATATGCAATAAACTATGCAGGCATGATCGGAGTGGCTGCTAATTTCATGCTTGGATTTGCCGCCTGGCTGCGATGTAGGAGGCGCGTGTTTGGACGGCGATAGCGTCCCGGCTCGCTATCTCCTGGCTCCACAGCAGTGCCACGCTGCTCCGTATCACGCTACAGCCAGGCCAGGACTCTCTCCAAGTCCCTAATTACACCTGAGCTAATTCAATCTGACAGGACAGAGCTGCATGGAAATCAGCTCTCCTCTCTTCTCTTCTCCTCCCGTCTCTTCTCCTTCCGTCTCCTCTCCTTCCGTCTCTTCTCTCCCCTTTTCTTCCCCTCTCCTCATCATCTGTTCTCTACCCTTTTCTTCCCTTCTTCACTCCTCATCTCTTCTCTTCTCTCCCCTTTTATTCCCCTCTCCTGTCCTCCCCTCATCTCTTCTCTCTCCTTCTCTTCCATTTTCTCCTCTTCTCCCCTTGTCTCTTCTCTCCCCTTTTTTCTTCTCTTCTCCTCCTGTTTTGTCTCTACCCTTTTCTTCCCTTCACCTCTCCTATCTTTTCTTCTCCCCTCGTCTCGTCTCTTCTCACCCCTTTTCTTCTCTCTCCTCTATTCTCTCTCCCATCGTCTCATCTCTTCTCTCCCCTTTTCTTCCCTTCCCTTCTTCTCCTCCTGTCTCCTGCCCCCCGTCTTGTCTCGTCTCTCTCTATTTCTTCACTTCTCCTCTCCTTTCTTCTTCCCTTATCTCTTCTCTTATCTCTATTCTTCTTCCCTTCTCCTCTCCCCTCTTGTCATATCTTTTTTCCCCTTTTCCTACTTTCTCCTATCCTCTCGTCTCCTCTCTTCTGTTCCCCATCTTCTCCCCTTTAAACATCTGCTACAGTGAAACTTGTCAATTACAGCACCTTCAACCAACAGAATCACATTTTAAAATGGTGTGGATGCTGACTCACGCAGCCAGGGAGTGAAACTGAGTCATTTTTCCTTGTACAGGAAAAAATGACCCACAAAGAGGGATGTCAAACTGAGGGACGTGGCATGCTATGATGTATCTATCAAAACATCTCAAACATTAAGAACCTTTCATCCCAAATATATTCTTGAATTCCTTTAATATTAAAGAATCCTAAATTCCATAATTCTTTACCTAAAGGTACTAAAGAGTAGCTTAAACCCTTCATTTTAAATATACAGGCACAATCCAAAATTGAACATAATAAACAAAGTAACACATAAATAAATACCACAGTGTTGCATTTCACTGCACAAAAATATTATTATGAACTAGAATTTTGGTCTACTGTCGATGGCAAATCTCTTCCACATAAACGTTTCATGGCGAATTATTTTGTGTTTAAGTTCAAAGCCCTCATTACTACCCATCGCTGCTACCATCGACACATTATGCTTGCGATGCGCCTTTTCTGCTTGAGTGCCTTACATAATAAATGTGTACATGTAAAGTGTGTGCCTGGTTGAGCTGAGCGATATGACCTCAAATCAATATTGCAATTAATTCAACTTTATATATTTTATATATTTATATATTTCAACTTATATTTTTTTACATGAAAGAGAACATATCTTTGTGATTGTAAAATAATTAAAGCGAAAACAAACCCACTGTCATGTTACAACACACGGTAGTCCGTTTCTGGGGTGACAGTACATAAACATGTACTGAGGAAAATATTGAAAGAATTTCAAAATAATTATTGAAAAAAAACATCACGGGCAAAATGCCATCAATTAGAGGTTCTTTATATCAGTTTCGATGATTTGCCCAGCTCTAGTGTCCGCGATGGGCGGCATACCTCCTCCACACATACACACACACACCAGCTCAACATCAAACACACAGCTGGGGATCTTTGGCACGGGATGAGGGCATTTCTGTCGGCAGAGGCGAGCCATCCTGCAAGCCTCTGTCCAACTGCCCCAGTGGCTCTGCGCCTAGCTCCGTCTCAGCTGGGTCCCGGCCCAGACACAGAGAAGGGCACGGGCCAGGGAGAGAGAGAGAAAGAGATGGAGATGGAGAAGGCAATGCCCAGAGCCAGGATTGAATCCATTTGGATGGCCGGCAGCTCGACGAGAGGCGGCTTCTTTTTTTTCCTCACAGCCTTTAGCTGATCTTAGCAAGGTTTGTAGTGATACCTGGAATGAGAGTCCACCTCAAAGTACTCCAGGCCTTGTGGCTAATGCCAGGATGGAACTTTGAACAAATGTGGCTGTGTCTGCATTTTGTTAATAATATTTAAAGGTAACTATATACTTTACATATACATCTATTTTTAAAGGGGTGCCAAATCTTAACTTGTTTTGTGATTTCAATGTATCATTGTCACATTACCTATGTACCCTTCTGAGGTCTGAAATTTTCTTACCCAGTTTAGTAGACTACATCCCTCCATTCCTCAAAACTACAATGACTGTCCTCCAAAAACTGACCCAGTTCAATTGGTACTCGTCTCCAGATCCCAAATTTCACCATTCTGACCCAACGTTAAACGCTACATTTCCCCTGTTTGCTCCAGCGTGCATAAACTCGGGGTCCTCCTCCATCAGTGATGTGTGTATTTGCCTAATCCCTGCCTGTGTGCAAACACACTCGCTCGCTCTCTTTCCCACCAGTGGCCATTGTTTTGCTGTATCTTTAAATGAGATTAGGAGGAATGATTACACAGCGCCGCGACATGAATAGAGTTCAAATCCGGCTGCACAATGAAGCTTTCTCTCCTTGCGCTCGCCTTGAGAAGCGTCAGCAAAGTGTCAGAACAATGCCTTATTTGCCTCTATTCCGTATGAGCCAAACGCAGCGCGAGGATCAAGTGTTAACGATACGGTGAGGCGAGAGGCCTGCCGAGCCGCGACGCCTTCGTCTAACTGACGACCGTCCTCGAACTTCAAATGATTTGAGTTATCTGGTCACAATGGTGGCAGATAAGTTGTTATGGCATAACAATGGCCGTCCAGGTCAATTATTCAATGAATAAAGTGAATTAAACATTCAATCAGTCGATTGCTGGGAATGACGGTCTGGTTAATGAGTTTAAATGTAAATGCTAATTATTACTGTCAATACCATTTAGCTCTGTGAAAATGTTCTCATTTTACTGCCAAAGAACGATGACAAACTAGGGCTGGGAAATGAACCAAAAATGGCGGCATTTAGAACACTGCTAATGTCTTTTAATAAGATTAACGGGCCTCATTCACCAACTGTTGTTGCTCCTAAAACCAACTTAGTTTTCATGAAGATTCTGACACTGACCATCAGATTATCAGGTTTTCCTAAAATCTAGATTTATGCTACACTACTACCTTTATATTCTACTATTTAAATATCATGTTTCCCCTAATGTATTTTGTTCATTCACATGCCTTCGTCCTTCAAAAACACACAAATAAAAAGTTTGAAATAATCATGATCCTGATTTTATCATATCATGTCCAGCACAATATTGAAACCAAATCCCAGAAACCACTGTCTAATCTAGCAAGATCGTTTGTCCAGTTCTATTGGTTCAAAAACATCATGGAGCTAATAATGTATGGAAGGTTATGGGAACCATATTACACCTGCTGTGAGCTCAACAACGGACCACCATTTATGTTATGGAAAAATATACATCATTAAAGCTGATATCTGACCAGCTTTTCAGGATTTTTCACCTTGCTGATGTATACAGTGAAACCCCCTGCATCCTATAGTTAACCAGTCAGCACGCTCGCTGGGGTAATTAAGGAATTAAAGGCTCATTTGGAAGCGGTATCACCCGCTTTACAGACTCAAGCCCAAAAGCGCTTCTTATGAAACTTTTTAAAGTGTAGTTCGCGGGAGATGTTTGCCACCGCTATCGCACAGTCCTGCCTGGATTTGTGCTATTAGCCGTTTTCCACTCAGCGTTTAAAAGTCTGTCGAGCGTCAGTCATATTTGCCGCAGAGGGGCCAGGGCGCAAATTGGAGGGAAAAGCTCATTCTGTAATCCCTGCGTGCAGAGAACATCTATTGTCATCCCAACAGCTTCAGCGATAAAGGCAAATTCTGCGTTTTTAGCGCCTCACGTAATCACTTCATTACTGTCTTTCCGTTTGCATGTTTTCTTTTCTTTCTTTTTTGTAGTTAGACTGTATGACAAGCTCATCTTATCGTAACCTCTAGATTTTGGCCTTGACATCTGGATTACGGCCCTGGCATCTGAATTTTGTCCTTGGCCATTGGATTTTTTGGCCTTGCCATCTGCATTTTGCCCTTGTCGCCTGGAGACAGCTATATATGAATACATTTTCTTACATAGAAATTTACAGAAAGTGTAAGCAGCAGAAGCTGTTTTCAAGATTCGTGTGAATAAAGGTGCACCACTACTAGCTAATCTTCACCACTATTAGTTAAATGATCTTTCATTTTCATCCATTTTGACATGATTTTTTTCTCCAATTTACAACTGTCACACCAGATTCTCTTGACCTTCACTATAAGACGAACCCAGCATCTTGCAATAGAGTTTAATCTCTTTAATCAAAATCAGGACTGAAGTGCGGACTCCAGAACCATATCAGTGAGACCCTGATCAACAGTGGAAATGTCCAATCCTCTGCACCAGGCAAGCCGATGATGAGCACTTCAAAGACGCCAAAGAAAGACGTTATTTCCCCACCGCTCTGAGTCTGAGGAGCAACACAGAAAGAAAGAACTCGCTTACCCGCTGCCAAAGGCTTTGAGGCATTTATCTATCTACAGAGGAAAGTAAATTCCATAATCCCCACCTTCAATGGGCCCTATCGTAAATTTAAGATACATAATCTCTTTAGGTAGGCGCCAAATCAATTCCTCATCCATGAAGCTTTCACGGGATGAGGATATTCATATAAGTTACCCTCCTTTGTAAAAGGCGGAATAAAATACAGCTAGGAGTTCTCAGATTGGTGAGATTTAAGCTAGGTAATACTTAACACTGCTGAAACTTTTACATTTTCGCCAGAGTGAAAGTACTGGGAAGAAATCCCCATTATAGACACACAAATACACAAAGTAATGAGAGCCACGATGACGCTAATGATTAGGTAATATGTGCTTTGTTTACTGCTTTCAAAGACACCCTTACTTGAAGGACAAGCTCTTTTAACAGTCTTTCAACACATAAACCATACTGAATGGCCGCATTATTCTTTCTCTTCAAAAGCAGCAGCAGATCTATCATCTGTTAGTGCTCATTGATCAACATCTCTATTGAGCTCTGTGGGTTCGATGGAGGTGGGAGGGATAAGGGAGTGGCGTTGGCTCAGGCTGGCTGGACATCACTGATAGAGCATCTACTAACACCAGGCCATCAGAGATTAAGGGTCATCAAATAAACATCTTGCTTATCTGCCTCCCACTCTGACCCCCCCTTGAATTTGCATCACATGCTAGGGTTGGTCCAGCCACAGATGAAGTTTCAAATCATACTTTTCAATACTTGCTCCTCTTACATCTTTAGCGTTCAAGAGATTATTTTGACCATTCATTGCTGTTGTTACCATAAATCATAATTGTACCACACATCTTCCACTAAAAAACGAAGCAGGACAGGAAAATCCAACCCGCAGAGGACGATGAGCGAAAAGACACAGGCGCCTCCCATGAATGCTAACGAGACCTTATCGTCGCATCCTAATTAGAAAATTGTATGAGAAATCAGCACCTTCTCCTTCAGTTATCAGCCACTCAAGGGGGTATAATGCCACGTTAATACTGGATCGAGGAGACTGCGCTCAGGTTTGATTCAGCGCTTCAGCTTTCACAGCTCTGATCAACATTGCTGTTACAATTCACAGAAACAAAGCGACAGCCACGTTCTAGAACCTCATAACTTTAGAACTGTTTCGAACTCTCAGACTGTGAAACTGCTAAATTCTAGACAAACATAAAAATAGCATTTTAGGGTACAGTGCTTGACCCAGCTAGCTTGTTTGAGATAGTTAACAGCTTTGTTTAACAGACAAGGCCTTCAAAATGTGTTGGAACCAACACCAACTAAATCTTGCTCATTTTAATTAAATACTTTCCTCAATCCATCTGTTCATAAACTGTCCTCTTGAAAATACTAGGAGTATTTAAGTAACACACCTACAAAATGACACAACTACACAAAGGGAAATGAAATAATCTTTCGTTAATCATAATCACTGCATGTTCTGAAGCCAGTGCTACCTTCTCGTGACCAACATAACGTGTGTGTTTGAAACATTTCAAGATAGCTGTAGTCACCAACAAGCCTGGCAAACTGCCTTGTTTTTTTCCTGACCGCTTGACCACTATCAAACCAGCAATAACCACCAAATGACCATCATGTACCACTGTCAAATATGTATTGGTCAATGCTGGTTTTTATCAACAGGGATGGTACTGAAAGTGAAGCAGTAGCAGTGAACTGGATCTTTTAAGAGGGAGAGCTTTGGGAAAGGAGAGGCAGAAAGAGTTGGCTCTCCTCTCCATCTCTCTCCCTGCTTTGTAGCCCCAGTGAGCCACGGCACTTCATAGCTCATTAGTGCCGAACAGATGCTGGGGAGAAAAGTTGGCACGCAATAACCCCTCTTCATATTGCATTGATCTCGGAGAGATAGCGCGCGACTGAGGGATGCCTCACACTGACAGTTGGCAGACGAACTTAATCAAAACGGATTAAAAAAAGAATAAAGGAAAGCCAACAAATGTGACATCCCTGATAGGGAATAATAATGAAATAAATTATCATATTCTGACAGCGGTATGTTAACGCTGACAACCGCAAATGACAGCCACCAAATAAATAAGCAAAGATTCACAAATAGAAGGAGCGTCGGTAGAAAATTTAGGTGCATTAAGGTTAGATTGAGTTTACCTTTAAAAAAAACAACAACATGTGGGCGACAGGTTTTACTCTGTAAAATCTCCAAACGCAATACACATCCGATAGATTTTCAGTGACTTTGTTTCAGGTTCAAAAGTCACTCAGGACTAGACGCAGTGCCAGAATGTTCTCTCAAAGAGGCTGATAATCCATTTATCCCAGTAGCATTTATTGGAGGTGTTTAGAGAACATGTTTCAAACCCCGTCAGAGGGTATAAAACCCACAAGAGGGAAGGTTTACAAAAAAAGAAGTGGAAAAAAAGAAAAGGTGGTTGAGAGCCGCCCCTCCCCCTTTCTGGTACAGTCTGCTGAGCCGTCATAAATTTGGTGAAAGCTTCCCCGCGCCAGCCACCAATCGGGGCAAATTTACTGTCCCGTAGGTCTGATAAGGAGGAACAACAGCTGGTGCGACTCGCCAGGGTGATGGAGGGCTGATAACCACGATATGTTCCCCCCACAGCCACCTTCCTCGCTATCTCCGTCTCAGATCACACTCTTATTACAATAAAAACCTACTTGGGAACTTTGCAGGGGGGAGGGATGAGGGGCACAGCAAAGCAGAAGAGATGACCCAAAATGCCCTTCTTATCTCTCCATAAAAGAGGAAAAAGAGAGGGAGAAAGAGAGAGAGAAAGAGCAAGAGAGAGAGAGAGAGAGAGATTTCAATAGGAGTAAAAATGGAGGGTGGGAAGAAATACATAATTTATCATCATATTATCAGAATATCCAGGAGGCCTAATAAAGGGAGTGAGGATGACTGACTATTTTTTGTCTTATCATCCAGAGGAAGGGGGGGGAGAGCAGGGCGGAGGATTATCAGTCCAGTGCAGATTGCAGGACTGGAATTCTAATGGTAATAATCGGGTGTCTGATGGTATATCTTCCCCTCTCTTATCAACTCCATTATCTGCCCTTATCGCTGCAGTCATCGGGGCAAATTAATGGAGCTCTTTCAGCACTCTCTCTTTATCTCCGCCGCAGAGGACACCCCAGAGAATGGAATAGGCAAAATATGAAAATAGAGGGTGAATCACAGGGTTTAGATAACAGAGCAATATGTTTGAGAAAGAATAATAAAAAAGGAGAAAAAAGAAGTGGGGGAAATACAAAGAGAGTGTCTCGCCCTATAATGACCTCTTCGTCCTTTGTAATAACCATCTAACTGAGGTAGAGGATGTTGTTTTCTGAACTGGCATGAAAGCCTGGTTTATTTATGCTTTGATTTGTTTTTATTAATCTCACTGGTAATGAAGTGTCAAATCCCCTTTTTGATTCAAATTGCAAAAGAGAAAAATATATACACTGCCCACATTTGACATAAAAATATTATAGTTGCATGTGATTTTTCACACAAGCAGGTTAAAGGTTATGAAATCAGCGATTACTATGATATTTCAAAGCAATTACAGTGCAATTTAAATGATCTGATTTAATAATAATGTTAGAATGTATCCACTCCTTGTCAAGTCACCTTGATACAGCAAATGACATCCATAAAATTCTAATCATTCCGTAAATAATAAAATATATGTTTCAAATGTAGTTTTTTAAATAAAATTTTCATTGCTTGTAAATGCTGTTACATTCCGTGAAATCAGCTAAAACACGTAATTATTCAAAACGATAAACAGAAGTCCAACATTAGCTTGTAAAAAAGTTGCTGTTAAGACCATTTTTGATTAGGAAATTGAAATAAATGCTCTAATAAATAAATTAAATGAGATGCTGTAAAAGAAAAAAAAAGCACTTCTTACATTTTTGCTACCTGGAGACAGATTACATAGAAATTTTAAATGTTGGCGCTTCGCCGGTCGACTCCCAAACTTTTCTGACTTGCGTGTTTTACGGTAGTAGGGAAGTCGCTTTCACAAAATAATAACACAATACCGCAGATAAGTAAATATGACACTCCGGATATCCATTACACAACGCGAAAATCGCCTGACCCACAAAGTTAAAAGCTCACGCTGCGGTTTCTGGCGAACACCTCGCCGAGCTCAGCTTTCAAAACGCTTTGAATCGACCTTTTGTATACATAAAACGTTTTAGAAAACAACGATTCTCTACCCGCGTCTCGAACCACAAACACCGACCAACTTAATCGACACAATTATTACCGAGTATAAAGAAGAATGTTTGTGGGGAAACTCACGTTTGAATTGCCGTGGGTTACTCTGTTTCCTCCGGGACATTCCTGCACGCTGCTGGTCACTCAATCCAGATATGTCACTTATGGCCGCGAAGCCTCAAGATTCATCCAAAGCCAACCTGGAAATCTTTTCGTTTGTGTCGAGCTTCGAGCCCAAAACGAGTTCGGCTCTGTACCACGGGATATGGCTGCGCGTGCTGCCGGTAACCGCTTAGCTCGCGCGGGCGACGTGCGCGCGGACTGACAGCACCGATGAGCGCGTGCTGTGCTTTTGTTGCAGGACAAGGTTTGAGCCTCCCGATGCACCGTAGCTGTAGGCAGAACAACAGTTGACACGCCGAGATTTGACAAGTGTCCAGAGTCTGCATTGCGAGTTTGCAGGCCCCAGATGATCTTCACTGTTTACTAACTATATCATGTACTTTATTTAGAGACCCACTTTAACCTCTGAGACCCCAAGGGCCCATATAGGACCTCTTATACAACACAAAGAGGGAAAAGGTGCAAAGAAAAGATGCATTTGGTAACGGATAATCCAGATTTGAGTATGAGGGGCCTGAAGAACATGTGTGTACAACAGATTTATAAAAAATGAGCTTCTAATATTTTATTATTACTTAGACATTACCATTATTATAGCTCCAAAAAGCTAAACTTATTTAGCACGTCTTTAGGAAACACATGGTTTGATGATGCTTTTTTAGTGATGTAACTACAATAAAAACATAAAACACTGGGAAGCGTGGGTTCATTAAATGGATGTGAATAAAAAGCTACTGTTGTGTAAGATATCTAGTGCGTATATCAGTTATTCTTATAGGAAACTTGGATATTTTCATATCCTTCATCTTTGACTTTTTATCAAGGCCTCAAAATCCCAAATTACTACACACTGTAGCTTTCATCAGCACTGCTGCTTTTATTTCTAAAGGGGGGGGAAGAGATTTTGTGAGTAAATATAGGCAACAATCACATTGCAAGCCACTGCTTAGCCTAAATTTCTCAAGTAGACCCGTGTAATTGCCAAATATATCCTGGTTTTATTCACAAATGAGCAGTGGCTGGGTCTCTTGCTGCAGAGCAAGTCAGCAGGTCGGTTTTAAGTTATAATCGTTTGAAACGCCACATATTCCTATTCAGCACGAAGTGTATAGGCAATTTAAAAATGCCCATATTTCATCCCTGCATCTGCCAACCAAACTGAAGCTTTGAATATGCCTAGAAATAGATTAAAATTCCTCAGCATTCAATAGATGCAATAATGTAATGCAAATACATGATAATTTTCCAAACCTGGAGAAAAAAAAAACACCAGCAAAAGCCTACCGGTTCCCCAGCTGATGCTCGGTTAGCAGACGGTGCTAGTTATTTTTATGTATTGCCACATTATAGATGCCGAGATTGATGCCGGGGCTAATCTGCTCAACAATCTGTTAACTAAAATGGAAGGATTTCCACCCTTCTCCTTTATGGAGCATATCAATAAGTTGCATTGGAGGAGAGGATTCCACCGCCATTCAGGCTTGAGCGTGCGATAACGCGGGAGTTGGCATGGCGCGCGCGGCCTAGATGGATTAATTATGGGCGAACATGGAAATGGGGCTTATCGTCACTTAGCAAAGGAGCCCGACTCACACGATCACAGAGGGAGGATAAGACGCGAACAATGCGATGGCACCTTGCAGCCCATCGTCTAACACGTTCAATTTTGTCACTGTAATTAAAAAGTAACACGCAATTATGCTTATATCTTAGCAAGCCCGTGAGAGGTTGTGATTTGTGAAGTAAATAATTGTGTCGTAAAATGGCGGCGAAAAGGGAAAAGAGGCTCTTAAACATCGACTCATACTTGGTGACCTCAGTGTGTCTGAGATATACAAGTCAGTATAAAACTGATTTAACCTTTCTACAGAAAGACAAATATCATGGTTTAGTCTGGGAAATCCTTCATTTACAAAACCTTTGTGGAATATTGGGTCTGTTTCTGAAGTTTAATTAATGATTTGTTCATGAAAAGTTATGGCCACATCCAGGTTTTAAGGAACATTTCAATCCAAAATTCAATGAAAACAATGCTCCCAATGTAATCATTATTTTTTAACTCACATTTTACCTAACCTAACAAAACTATGCTACTATGATACACTCTAGAATTGCCAAGCCTTTTGAACTAACTTAACGGTGCCTAGATGAACCCTGAGCCTAAAATCGCCCAGCTTCGCCCATGTGACAGTGTCAGAGGATTTACGGTGTGATTATACTATATGCATCGCTGGAGAATTTCTGCCATCTGTCCGAGGAGATTGAGTGGAGTGGTGGGGTTAAGACTAAATTAAAACGAATTCATCCAATTACTTTATCAAGCTTGTTTGAAGCCCCGCCATCCCCTGCACCTTGCCATCGTCACCTCCCTGTTTGTGAAGACCCTTGAAGGAATATCAGATACAATTATAGCGTGAAATGGGATGGGATGAATCCCACGTAATAAGTTTTGCATATGTTTTTCCCTCTGGCATGAGATGTATTTGAAGTTCATTTTTAGTTCATTTGATAAAATAAATTGGCAAAGCGCGATCTCTGTGACCCTTTCAGACACCTGTCTGCTATCAATGTAGACGAGAAAAAAAATCAGCACTCGTATGACAATTCTAAAGCTGAGCTAATCTTTTTGGAGTTTTTTTTTAAGTAAAAGTGCCCAAGAAAGAGTTTAACCTTCCCAAAACAGAGCATACGATTATATTTACTGTAAGGCAAGTAAATGGAATTTGATGTATGCCCGACTGTTGTACATGAGCATTGTCTGTGAGGGATATTACGGATACAATGTTATCCCTTCCTTTAAACTCTAGGCATATTACTTGGACATATGGGACTTTGGTGATAAGCTGTGAATAGCAAATGCAGCTTCCTACCACCTCTGATGTTTACTTCTGTAGTCTCACCACATTGGCACGTACAGTGGGTGTATGGAAACTCCAAAGGGTCAATTAAATTAAACAGGAAACAGATGCGCTGTTAGAACGGCAAGGTTAGGAAGCCGTGTTGGTGTGAACGCGGAGGCAGCAGTCGACCAGGAGGAAGCGGCAAGGAGAGCGAAGCGCCTCTCACTTTTCTTCCTCCGCCTGAAGGGTCAGGCTTGCCGGCGTACCGTAAAAAAAAGTTCTCAGAGAAAACAAACGAAATTGTCATTACATGGTTTGTTGTGGCTCCGATGCAGGCGGGCGTCGTGAATTATGCAGCTCTTCACAAGAGCAAGGGGCCGGCTTCTGTTTGCTGGATTAATAACTCCATTAAAAGGCTTCAGGCGAGGGGAAAGTTAACAGTACCGGTGGCCGAGGTTTTGCTCACCCTCAACGAGCCATGAAATTACTGCATGCCCCCTGAAAATGGTGGCTGATGGAAAGGGAAAGAGCGAGTCCCAGGGGTCCAAAATTGTTCACACACACACACGTACACACACACATACACACACCTACTCTCTTTCCTTCACACTCTCTCTCTCATACGCGCACACACACAGACACGCATGCACATATTCACACCCACGGAAAATCTAAAATCTCGTCTCGGCTGCAGGGCCAAGGGTAAGGCCATATGGCACCGAGGTTGTAGATGTGCATGTATCTAATTGGAAAACCACTGGCTACTCTGATACTCTGAATTCCTTTTGAAGTAACATCAACCCACAATCCAAGATTTCATTCGGCGAGCCTACAAGTGACTCCACAACCCTAGAAAGACAGCGTGATTAAGGCAAGGTTGAAGTTGCTAGTCCTTCAAACGGAGAGACGAGCTGTATTCTAATTCTAATGCCTTTGTGTTAAATTGTGTAAGCGAATGTCACATTTATATTGGCATTTTTCAGTTAGGATTTGGCATCACTGCACTTTCAGTGTTTCCCTATATTAACACACCAGTTCTTTACTTATTAAACAATTGTAATTAACTGATGAGTTTAATAGGTGTGTTGGGGGAAAGGTTACATTATATTTTTAAAATATTTGATGACCAGTTTTGGAAAGCAAAATTAATTGAGATGAAATAAGTAAATGCCACCATTTGAAGGTTTTTTTTCCAGAACTAAGAAAAACTCTCTCAAACATAAGTATAGTAAAACATGTGCTTATAACTTTGTCACACACTTTGACCTCCTGTCCAAGTCCCGAATCCATGTGAATATCGCGGTCTGCATCCTTTAAGTGCAAACTTGCAGTCCAGAAAAAAAATCTTAGAAATGAGAGAAGTGATCTTTTAAATGTGCAGTTTAACAGTTAGGGCACAAATGAGTGAAGCATGCGATCATTAGACCAGCCTTTATTGAGACATCACCTTCCTTTTGAAAAGTGCTATATTTATCTTGCTATTAATGGGAGTTAATTACTTGTGTAAATGCTAACCTAAAAAGAATCATTAGCGCTCTCTCGCTAGGTCAAATGTAGAGGAGGGAGTCTTGTGTGCTTCCAAATGAGGGCTTAATTAATTCAGGGACTGCATTAAAATTTGTTATGAATTGTTAACTCTGTATGTACTCTCATTAACAGAAGCCTCGAGGGGTTGGCCTGCTAATCATCACACACAAACAAGCTGACGGCGTCTCGCCGAGCACCAGCGCTCCTCTCACTGGGAGATTGGCATTCAGCAATTAATCATTAAGGAGGAACGACACTGTAGCTCTTTAACCTTAACACTGGCGGAGAACGACCCCCCACGCCTGCCGCGTCCGCCTTCCTTTTTTACATTGTTAATGTGCATTTCTGCAGCGAGCAGCCTGTAAAGAGAGGGCCTAATTAGCTGGATGTTTATTGAACAGTATGAAGAGCTGTCTTTTTTGTGCTCTTTTAAAGATTGCATCTAAGATCTAGATGGGAAGCATCTATGTGCATTTTTCTTTTGTTGCAATACTGATACTCTGAAACTGGTGCATATTTGTATCAGTAGTATGAATGGCATCGTGCAGTTCACTCATCCTTGGACCAAGGATGTTCACACAAATGAATGGCATCAGAGAAGGTTTGTGCACAAAGGTGAAGAAGGAAAATGCAGAGGAAAGCAAGTTGCAGGGGAGGTGTGTTAAAGGTGTAGCAAGAAGGAATTTTATATTTAAAAAACATTTTTAAAGCATCTATCTTTCTCCCCCCTCTCTTTCACAGACACACACTCGACGTAAATCAATAAAAGTTCTTTTTTTTCTATGTTCCTTGGTTCTTTTCCAAACTTTTTCCCCAAGTAATAAGTTATCATTGTTGAAATTCAGACAATGCATTACAGTAATAGTTTGGCCACATATAGATGTCAGTCAAAGGAGTTTTCAAAAAGTAAACTTTTCCATGTGAAACTGTCTTCCTAACTGCTAGTAAACTTTACGGGCGTGTTTAAAATTCAGCTTTTTCTCATCCTCCCTCATACGATATACAACAGATTGTCTTTGTATCTGTAACACACCTGCCAATCAACTCAAATGTATTATGTCCAAAAAACCAAGAGCACCCTCCTTCCCAAAAAAAACAGAAAACAGTTCATAAACAATAAGGTTAGCTGATGCATCTTGGCTGTTACAGACCCTCTGTGCTGTCATTGACATTTTCAGCTCTCCTGAACTTTGGCCACATCATTATCTGCAGTGAGACAGGTGCCGGCGTAATGAATGCCCCTGCTGTTTAATTAGCTCCCGGTGGGACAGCAGGCAGGATTATCAAATGAACAAGCCCATAATTACCATCCGCTATACACGCGGCTCTTCTCCCTCAGCTCTGCCTCCCTCTCTCCGTGCTGTCAGCAACATCTCTCCCATCAAAACCTAGCAGGGGGGAGGCGGACGGCAGGGGGGAAGGATGCTGGGGTTCAGAGGCCCTGACACCAAGGCCTTAGCGCATCACAAACCAGCCGTCGTGCCGTTCTTCGAAGAAACAAAAAAGTCTGACAATGATACGGCGCTGTCACGGTTAGGGAGCGTAAAAGCCAACGTGTCAATTAGCAGTGGAGAACTGAGGTTGATGTTAGAACAGCACTGCAGGCTGTAATTAACTTAAACTGTAATTAGGCGTGTTAACTTTGTCACGATTAAATCGCCCGTCGCAGACGTGCTTGTCAAAACAACGGCTAAACGCAGTCATCTGATCGCAAAGTGGCGGCTCCCATATAATCGACTTCTTATGGACGCTTTAAGAAAGAACAAAACAACGCGTCGAGGGCCACGTCTCTTTTTCGCTAACCTTAAAGAGGCTGCTTTATGTCACACATGTGGCTAATCAACACAAGACATAAAATAACACAGAATTTTTTGACATGAAGTCGGTATAACATGCTGGCAGCGTAAAATACATTCCAGGCTTTAATTGACTCTTCAAGAGAGTTTAACTGAAATCAGATGCAACTTCCATGATTTTCTTCCGGCGTCTGCAACCCCTGGTCTCTGTCTGGATCTGATGCCCTGAAGCCTCCTGATTCACGCCTTTATGCCAGTCAGTGCCAGCTTCATTAGCGCCACTCCGAACGGGGAGGCTGCTACCCATCCCGGTGCTGCCCTTTAACTGCATCGGAGGAGTTGTGTTGGTGATAAGGGCTTAAAGAGAGTATACGGGAGAGGTTTAATCTCCAAATCCCTGCTGTGCAGTGAGGTGACGGTGACAGCGGAGAAGGGGGGCAGAGATGTGCGCGCCAGTGAAAGGCAGGAGAGATGGGGGGACGAGACGGGTTATGACGGAGATAAAGAGCGTTGCGAGCATTCTCAAAATGAGAGAGTGAGAGAGAGAGAGAGAGCGAGAGAGAGAGAGAGAGAGAGAGAGATGATATAAGATTACGATGTTGATCATTTTTGTCTCTCAGTAAAAAAGTACAGCTTGATTAAAGAACATGCGAAGAAAACGTTGACAAGTTAACAAACCCATTTTAATAGACAATTTCAATTTTCCTTCACACATTTGAAACAGTCCATACATATTGACATTGACATTGACATTGACATCATACACTTTAAAATCTATAAATCTGCATGTAAATGTGTACGAATTAAATGCATTTAAACACAGATATATATATAATTTGTGGCACAAGCCAAATCCTTTCCCTGTACAAATGCAATATCCAGACTGCATTTACCTGAGAGAAAATATATATTTTTAAATATCTAAGCCCAACAGATGGAAGATGAGAAGCTGGAAATAAAGCTGAATTTATGTCTATAAAAATGCATACAGATGAGCAAACAAGGAAGGTACTGATGAAGTCTTAGCTAAAAGAATGACATTAGTCTGATCACAGGTTCATTAACGCAGAGAGCACGATGCGGAGGCTTTATCCAGTCCAGGCTGGTGAGAATACTGATAAGGGGCTGAATGCAAATGCACTGATAAGACATGGACACAAATATTTATGATGTGCCTTAGAAATCGGCTGGGTGAAAGGAGAAGAGTTTGTAGAGTCCAGACTTCTGTCATGCCCAAAATGGGCAGTTTTTAAGCGTATATAACTGTGTGTGTGTGTGTGTGCTTGTTATCCTAAGCTGTTTGCTTACAGAGGGCAGTAATTAGTTACTGTAATTACAGTAATGACATTGGCTTAATTGTTTTTGAAAGTCTGTGTCAGAACATTGCCTTTTTTTACATTGACTGGAAATGCACAGCATAAAACCAAAGTGGGATTTTTATAGGATTGGCCGAGTAGCCATTCTGTTCACGGAGATGTTTCGGAGCATATTTGATTTACACTAATTACTGAACACACGCAGCGCTCCCTCGGATTAGAGACATCAAAACTGAGGTCCAAAGGAATTAAAAACGGGTCGAATGTTTCTGAATACAAAGAGTTCAAAGCTTTTCTGTAATAAAATGCTACTCGGCAAGGAGAGGGGCCCGTCAGCAGCTTCTGACTCTCAACGTGCAGTGTAGTTACAACAGACAACATAACATCATTTAACCTTTACAATGCTCGTATTGATTCGTTTTGTGCTTATCAGGGCTTCGATCAGAGCCCGAAGCCAGCTTTGCCGGTGGGCCTTTGACTTAATTGAACAGCTTGGTGAAGACAAAGAGACGTCTCGCTTCATGCTAGCATGGACTATGGGCGAGTCTTTTCATTGCAACACGGGAAAACAAGTTGTACGAATGCTAAAGTGTGTACACACACACATGCACAATGTGGTGAAGCCTCATTGTTCGCTGCTTATCACACTTTGCCTCTTCCTGACTCCACCAAAGGGGGAACAATTATTTACCGAATGCAAAGTGAAAGAAAGGTGAATCAAACAGAACCTCAGCAGCTGCTGTCCCTCGCTGCCGGAACCGCGCAGCAGAGGATCTCCGGACAAAATTGGAAGCATACATTTTAATTAAATCCCTTTTTTGCAAATAACTGACCATTATAAATCATTTGGTATCACCTCAAACTATTTTTGCTTTTCTCTCAGTGGTAAGCGGAGTGAAAGGCCTTTTCAGGTCCAGATAAGTGCTAATAAATTACCCATGTTTCCCGCTTAATGGCTGCCAGCCTGCCGCTGAGAGATATCATTGTGTGTCATGAATATTTTGATGTTGTGATTAGATCAAAAATGCCGTGAATTCCTAAACAGCCCCATGGAGCCCCACAGATCAGAAATGGCTATTTTACCAAAACAGATTATATTCGTTGCATATCTCCAGAAGGGGAGTAATTAGAATGACATTGGGCCTGAGTTTCTCTGCAGTCGCTGCACAACTTTACAGCATCTTTGTGATCTATGGCAGCTGATGGAAAGCAAACGTTCCCAGTCCCAGATAATGATTCCTAGTTTTATGTATGCAAGATAATTGATGGAAAGAAATATTATGCAAAATCTGCAAAACACTGCCCCTGGATATAGCGTTTATTTGAATAGTTTGGAATTAGTGACTTGCATCTCTTTCAGTGGTATTTTTGCCATCTGGAGATTAAAGGGGCACTAAACATTTCGTCTTTTTTGGTGTTAGGTAACTCATACATCTAGCTTGTGACTAAAAATGACAATAGTATATATATAAGTTGTCATTTTGTTTTCAAACGCCCAAGTAACACAACAACAGTATTTTGAATGTGTTATGGCAAAGTTTTTGTGGTTTTTAATTTGGGATCTTTTTATAGTAATAAAAACAGTGGGAAATTATTTAAGGTAGATGCATACATGTGTCAGTTTAAGTTTAAGTATCCAACATCTCTCATATGAATGTGCAATGCTGTATTGCATTTATAATAATAATAATAATAATAATAATAATAATAATAATAATAATAATAATAATAATAATAATAATAATAATAAAGCATCATTTTAATTTTATGGCACACCATTCAAAGATGCCTGCAGCGGTATGTTGCTATCACAGTATATTATGATATGATATGATTGATAGTGATGGTTATCAAACAATTTGTATATTACCAGCATAAGATTTGCTAGCTCATATCCCGAAAACCAACATGGGGTTGTCCTAAAATATGAATATCAAGTTTGCAAAATATGGACACAAAGTGGCAGCCAAAGAATGAAACACATCAAATATGTTTGCCTATCTCTGAGAACACCATTCCTCTGTGCAGATTAAGGCATGTGGAGATATACATATCTGACCACGCAGAAAGGCGTGCCACATACTGCTGTATTGCAGCAGCTATACTACCAACTCATTGCCTTTGATGAAGACAGGTTTTGATTTCTTTTGCTTATTTTAACTATAGTAAAGGGTTTTCTTAACCAAAATCCCTTCAGTTCTCAATCTCTTTGATAGTTATGTCAGTTGGTTTTTATGATTAATACTTATTGAAGCCCTTCTTGGGTAACCTTAGGTTGAGAAAGGCACTATGTAATTATCCATTTAAGGAGGTGTTGTAATAATAATAATAATAATAATAATAATAATAATAATAATAATAATAATAATAATAATAATAATAATAATAATGAGTTGTTATATCTTTAAAATCCCATGCCCTTGTAATCCTAATCCTAACCTAATGGTGACGGTTAATGTAAATCAAGGGCTTTCATTTATCCCCATTAGTCATTAATCTCATAACTTTCCTTGAGGCTGCATTAGCATCTTGCAGATGCCTCCAAAACCGAGCAGTGCCCCCTTTAAACCCTTATAAGTTTGACCACTTCACCACATGTTCACCGTGGACAAAGTAAAGCAAGACCGCCCGAATTAGCGAGTTACTTGTTTAACTTGGTGAGATTACTTAGATGTGGTGTTAATTAGTTTGCCCCATATACACCTGTACACGCTGCCATCCGCTATAGCGGCGGTTGCGCCCGTGATGGGAACCGGTGTGTACAGTCTGTGTTCCTAAAGTGTTGTGGGTGACTCGGTCAAAGCGACGGAAAAATAGCTTCCCAACTACTAACTGCGCGTTTGCGGGAGGGAGAACAGCAATCTGCACAGATGGCTGTCAAAAAGAGACGAAATCCTTCAAAACAGGCGCCCGGAAGGCGTCCAGCGATTGCTGGTCTACAATGGCGGTCGCAGCGACTCAGCCTAAATGCTGTTTGCCCAAAAAAATCCTCTTGGAATAATAGTAAGAACAAGTCATAAAACATCTGGAAAAGCAATCATGGCGTCCTGAAGATTACACTTGTCGGTCAGCAGCAGTAATGGCACTCGGTAACCGGCAAGCTTTCGCCGAGGATGGCGTTTATCGCTCCAGCAAACTGCGGCGTGGCAGCTGGGAGCGGCAGACTGCGCGCTGAGGCCTCGCAAGTCTGCGCCATTATGTTGCGCACGTCGAGTTCATTTAAGCGCACCGGACCGACTCAAAAGCGAAGACCCGTATTATATGGTTCAGGAAGGTCAGTCACGCCGCCGTGTACGTTTTAATGAAGAATAAGATGAATGTAGGTCTCCACATTTATGTGTAGTATGTGGCTTTTCAAATGCTGTAATAAAGTTCATCATGGGTCAGTTTGGGTGGTAGATTAAGTTTCTTTAATAATCTATGTCAGTGAAAATGCAGAACTAGCGGTTAAATGAAGTTAAAAATAGCCTTATTCATTATATCCAGGATTTAAGAGCAGGCTTAATCGGTATTTTATTAATACTGTTGATAATGGGTCTGTCTTAAATCAAGGCAAAGATTAAGTCAAGACTAAAGCTTTTGAAGTTTTTGAGTTGAGATCTCACTTAGCAATAAAATATATTATTTTAAGATCAGGAGAATTAATTGCTGAAGCTGGCTATATGTTTTATGTTTTGCAAGAATCCCTGTACATCTTTTCTGCTTATTTAGTGTTATTTTTTATACCCTCTTAATAAATTGTATGCTCTCTCTCTCTCTCTCTCTCTCTCGCTCCTTATTTGAATTATACCCTTTTTGTACCTTGTGAGATATGACTGGGGATAATTTTATAAAGTCAGCAGTGAGGGGTCGAGGGAGAAGATCCCCTCGGATTCTTATCTGGTTTGTGTTAGAAGTGACTTTTCCAATAATGTTTTTACTTACTAGCTGCAAGGGTTCAGCCACGGCTGCAATACTGTCACTGGTCTCTCCTTGTAGAAGGCCAGTCACGTGGAGTCCTAAACTGGTCCTGTTGGTGGTGAAGAAAAATTAATGAGATACTAAAACAAGTGACATTCATAAACATATTTATCTTTCCTGCGGTTTTTTCTGTTGCAGCCATGTACCCAGTCATTTCAGATATGCATTTTCCAAAGTGAGTATCAAGGTTTAAAAAAAAAAAATGTTCTGTATTTTTCTTGCTTTTGACAAAAGCAGGGCACATGAAAAGGTTACTGAGTGTAAATGTGTCTGCAACAATGCTGTTTTTTAGTATGAAAAGATCTGTGATATGTAGAATGTCCTACTTTATCTTTCTCTGTCACTCTGTACAAAGCCTGAGCTCAGTGGTATTTTTAGAACAAGTCCAATGTAGACAGTTTGATGATTAAATCTTTGTGAAAGGACTTTCCCAGCATTATCAGGTAACATTGAAAATGTCCTTGTTGATTTGAAAGAGATGCATGCTAATATCAGCCTTCCTTTGTCTGCAGCTGAATGGCATCCTTTGCTATTTCTTTCGCCAGCATCCTTTATCACAACCTGCATTGGTCTGGATGTGAGAAGTTTTAAGCCGACAATATTAAGAATCTATATAATGTACTTTAATAATCAAAAGCCCCATCGGTGAATTTTCAAAGCTTGATTGGGATGATGATGGGGAAAGCAAATCGTGGGAAATCGTGCCAATGCTGCCATCTAGTGGGACAGTGTAATAAAAGCATGGAATACAATACGTACAATACGTATGTACCGAAAATGAAGTTTTCTTTGTTTTACAGGCTACATCAGTGTTCATGGTCAAATTTAACAGCTGTTTTAATGTCATCCATATTGTCACATTGTCTTTAAACATTGATAACTGACAAGAGCGTTTACATGAAAACTTACATTCATATATATGAGGTGAGTGAATACCATTTTTATAATGTATGCAACATAACTGTTACTGAAGCAGCTTTATTAAAAGAGCTATGAGAATAATCAAGGTCCATACCCAAATAGATAACACAGTTTATATATATATATGTATATATATATATATATATATATATATATAATATATATATATATATATATATATATATATATATATATATATATGAATTTGTTCTGATACTAAAATTTCTGTATATTTCAGTAATTTACTTTTACTTTGTTACTCAGATATACAAATATTTAATGCACTGAATTAAAATGAAATAGTATGTGTGGATGGGGGGTGGTTAAGTGTGAGGGAGAGAAAGAGAGGTTAATTGCATTATGTTCTGTTCATTGCAGCTTCTGCACTGCTTTGGTGGCACCTTTCTTTTACACTCAATCTTTTTATTGGAGATCAACAGTGTTTTGTTCAACTGCTTTTCTTCCATTTGACTGATTAACTGAAGTAACAATGCTTTTAAATGTGGATAGTCTTGAGAGAACCTAACCTTTAAGAGTCATTGAGTGGTTTTCCTCACAAAAAAGGTTTCAAGGCAGGAAGACAAATGTAAATTGGGGATTTACACTTACAGCATTTACAGCAAGACTCTAGAGAGGGTACAAACCCAAAACAAAGATAATGTATTATACTGTGATTATAATCATGTATTATAACATTTATAACATGTAACATTTCATGTATTATAACAATGATTGATTATAACAGTCTGATAAAGGTATAAAACAACTTTACCCTCACTTTGGCTGTTCAGTTTAAGGCAAAGCAGATGAACAAACACAACGTTGAACTACAGTCACTATTATCTATAGGGTAGCAAACAGAATTTTTATGTAAGTCTATATCCTATAATCTCGGTGTATATCATATATCGTATATATCACATAATATTCAATTCATCTTAGTACTAATAATCAACTAGCAGTGAATGAATCAGTTTGTAGGTGGTCAGGGCACCTGGCAGTTGTCTAGACAGTTTGTCTAGAAAGCAGTTTCATTTCAATTCAGTTTCTCTCTGTTAAGAGGAATATCTGCAGTGTGCTCAATGTGGCATTTCTATGAGGGTATTTAATGTTAAGCTCTTCACATTTAGTGTGTAGTGAGAGATGCCAAAACACTCTAGCCATTGTGATATAAGGCAGCAGATCCTTCTTTCATAATGCTCCTTCTCTTTAAGGTTCTCCCTGCAGTATATGATCACTGACTGTCTGAACCTATATTAAAGAAAATATAAAATTATGTTTGTTTATTACTATAATCATGATCTCTTTAAGGCCACAATCTAGATGTTTGCTTGTTTATCTATAATTTTACAGCCTATTTTAAGCTTGTTTGTTTACTTACTATGATTCTTAAGCAGATTTAACACTGTTTATACCATTGGGATCGGAGGGGACTCCCATCTGTCAGTCTTTGGGGAAGGGGACATATGTTTTTCAGTCCATCACTGATCCCAACAATCACTTAAGCATTGATGGTAACCTTTGACAACAGTGAACAAAGAGATCGTCAAAACCTTTATCTCTCACCATATACTGCTGGGACAGGCTTCCTGTGCACTATTCATTTTGTAGCTCCACTCCTTTGTCCTTTGGTTTCCTCACATTTTTAGGTAGTAACTTCAAAGATTGTTTATTTTCATGTAGTTCTTTTTGGCATTCTATATCATATTAAATTAAAGTCAATTAAAATGTTGAGGAATAATGTTACATTTAGTTGAATAGATATAGATTATATATATATACCATATTATATATATACACTCAGTGTGAGGAGTAAGCTGTTACAAAAGTACTATGCAGTAGTTTTTCCTGTAATGCAGTAATATAAGGCATTACTAAAACATTTTCAGTAATATTATGCTTGTTACATATTTCACCAACATGTGATACAACACACTTTTAACCTGAAATGTAGAGTTTTTTAAATAAAAAACACATAACCATTTGAAGTATGTAATGAATTACTTTGAAATAACAATACTTATAATTGTATAATATAGTATATAGTTTATTTTTGTCCTGTTACCCCAACCTCCGTATTTAAGTTAGTATTTATGTTTGTAAGGTTGTATTGCGTCTCTGTTTTGTTTTCTTCTTGTCTATGGCACAGTTAAAAGAGCGGATCAGGATACATTTCACTGCATGTTGTACCTGTATAACTTGCATGTGACAAATAAAGAATCTTGAATCTTGAATCTCTACTTAGTTGTCTAAAATGTATTGCATTTCGGAAGTAATTTCCCAACACTGCTGTACTCAAGACTTAATATAAAAATAATTACAGCTAACTAAAAGGCAAGGCAACACTACAAATAAAAAGGTGAGAATAAACCACAATTACTTCCCTTAAATTACATACATTGGATCTGGGTTATAAGTGAATAACATAACGATAATACTTACTACAATATATGGGGGGTAGATTGATTTTACCAAGAAATCCCTGCAAATTATCTCTAAAACTCTTACATAACGTTAATATCACCATGAGCTTAGTAAAATAGTCCGAATTTTAAAGCATTTCACTGAAAAGAAATACGTAATACTTGGACTTGGCGAGCGTCTGTCGCGTTTGACCTTCCACCTTTCGTGAACGAGAATCAGAACGAGGGGCGGAGTGTGTGAAAGTCATTAGCATGTTCATTTGCATGCCGCTGTCTCATTGGTGTACACACAGAACGGCTCGCTGTACACTCCCAGTACACTCCGACTCAAGTGAATAGAAAATGCAAATAAAGAGGACGCCCTCTGCCCATCACTCCAATCAAAGTGCAATATGCTAATCAAATGTTAATTTTCCGACACGTTCCACCCCTCACTGGGGGAAGTACCCGGCTGTAACAACACACACGGGGAATGTCGCAAACCGCGCACTAGTGCACTACATAGTGTGTGGAATTAGCACAACTGAAACCGTATCTAAAACTTGCTAGTGAGTTAGTGTGCGGTTGGGGACGCGGCCGGACTGGTGGTCGCGGCTGTTGTGTAGAGAAAGGCCGAGGAGGCGAGATGTCACCCGGCCGGCCTTTGTTTAGTTGAGAAATAGGGTAACAGATGGCATTTTGTAACAGTCGTAAAATCATATAGCTTCAACGTAACTTACCAGCGTTGCTGTTTTTACACCTTTTCGTCACCGTTGTTTGGCGGCTACAAACGCGATCCATACCTGCGGTCCGATCGATTTGTGGAGGCGTCGCTCGAAGAAAAGCAGATTTCACTCGGAATGATTATGTAGATATCCGGCTTAATAACAAGCTTCATCCACCATGAACTAGCGGATTATAATATTTATTTATGTATTTGCATGGTCGATTGTCAGCGTGGTTAATTTTAAGGTGACGCTTTGTTGGCCATGTATGTCGCTCGCTCCGTTTGCTGTGGCATTAGCTAACGCTAGCTTTGTTTTAGAAGAAACGCTAGCCGTTAGTTTGCTAGTCAGGATAGCACCGAAGTGCTTTTTAGCTTTGTGTTTGACTTTAAACCACTATCAATGCACTTTCAGTTAGTAGAATCTTGCAAGTTTCGGAATTGCGTAAAAAAAATAATATATGGCAGATGTAGCTCGTTAAGACCGCTTGCTGTATGTAGTCTAATCTTTAGCTTGGCTTAGCTTTAGTCGTAGTTTGGGGTTAATTTAATGAGTTTAAGGTGAGCGATCTAACGGAGAAAGCGAGGAGAAGGCTGACCTTTTAATTTCGTGTTATTCAGGGTGGGTTACGTTGATGGTTAGGTGCTAACGTTTGCATTAAACAAACTCCTATTCGCTATTATGGCGTCTACTTTAAGCATAAAGAAGGGCTTATTATGGACGTGCTCGCTCTTCATCTTCTCCCTGGTCTTCATCGGTAAGTACGGCATTGTGTGTTTGCTTTTGTGTGTGTGAAGAGACTGTTTTGTCGTGATGTAGTCTTTGTTTTCATCAGGACGACTGCATGAGGTTTAAATGCGGCGATCTGAGAGACTGTTCTTCCCTTAAAAGAGAAGTTGCTTAAAATCTCGGGAAAATTTTGTCAGACCAAATTTGTAGCTGGGACCAGTAGACATGTGAACTGTAAGTTGCTGTGTGTGTGTGTGTGTGTGTGTAAACACAAAGCCGGCTGGAGGACGCAGGAGTCAAGAGGAACAAAGAACCCCATTGTTTGCAGACATACCCACACATGCATCCCAACCAGCGCATAACTCACTGAAGTAACATGGTCTTTTTGTTTTCACTTTTCTAAAGTGACTTGTTTGGGATTATGAATGTTTGCTTTCATTTTCCATATATACACGGCTCATATTTAACACACGCCGCTTTTTTCCCCACAAAGCTGCACATTTTTAGCTTCTTGTGAGCCTAATTATGCTGTAGATCAGTGCTGAGAAATATTGGAAAAAGTTAACTTGCAGCATTTTCTCCTGCTGTATTTAAAGTGATACAGGATGACAGGATATGTTGAAAACCAAATGTCTGTTTGAATGTGTAGGGGTAGATACGAATGACTGTAGGGTTTGCAGGGGAGTGCATCTGAATAACAGGGAAAAAATGCAAGTTTGAGTATGAACAATCATTTCTTTTAACTTTACCCAAGATCCCTTAAATCTGAGTAAATAAAATAATATAGACTTTTCATGGTAAATGAGAACCAGGCGACTTGTTTCAAGCAGCAAAACAGTTGTGACATGACATGTTTGTTTTAGTTTGCAATGACTCTGCTGAAGCATCAAATACTGTGCAGCCTTAGAATAGATATACCTAAGACATTTTAATATAATCTGGATTAAGACCATTTGATCCTAGAATTTCTCAGATTTTTTGAGAGCCCCTTTTTGGCCAAGTGCATAAGGAATGTGTGGGTTAATTCTCAGAAATGTTCAGCTGTGCAGCAGAAAAATATCACATGCCCATATCAGTTGTTGCAGCTGTTGGTGACCCAGTCTGAGCAGTTGTGTGTAGTTGGGACACGTTCCTACATGCTGCTTTTGTCGAACAAAACTCCCAGTGGCCGGCTGTTATGAGCAAAAAGCCCTCGTTTGACAGCTTTGTGGCCTTTTTTGCTCAGTATTTATGTCTAAATACTGTATCTAATTAAAATGGGCCACAGATGGAGGTTGTGGTTTTCATAAAACAGTTCCATAAGCTGTCACCATAGTGCCACAGCAAATGTAGAGTAACAGCTTTTGTTGGCTGAAACATTTTACAGTTACAGTTTCATTTTCAGTCCTACACTTTAAACATGGTCTCTTTGTCATCACCAATATGCTCGTTGTTCAAGGGAAAATTTGTGATTTATAATAAGGACGTTTTGATGCTGTTTGGTGTTGGTTTTATCGTATAGTTTGGATTGTAACTCTCAGTTATTTATGTTAGATAATGTCACACTTAAAATCCCCATTAGCTAAAGTATTAACCATATTAGCTTCTTTGCCTGGAGTTAGCATTAAATGATGGTCTCTTATATCATAAAGTTTGAGAGTATGAAAGTTACTCTTGAGTCATTACACTTGACAAGACTAATAATGAGCTTCAGCTGTGAAGACTTCATCTGCAGTGCTCTGTGCGCAACCTCTCTCTCTCTCTCTCTTTGTAAAGATACTCCTATCTTTGCTTTCCTTTTGCTTACTTCTGCTTGTAACAGATGATCAATTAATTTGAAATGCACAACTTTGCGTTCCAAACTCCACTGCAGCATTTGGCAATGTCCGGATCGCATTATTGCCAAAGGGCTGGATCTAATTTCCCAGTGTGCAATAATGTTTTGTATGTTAATCTGTTAACTGTTCATTGTGAACCTTAATACTTGATGCATCTTCAATAGACATGTTGAAAATGTTGAAGATAAAAACAGAAACCACGTTGATAGAATAGCATCTAAAAAGTTTTGCGAGAAGTATCTTCACTTGCACTGCAAGACACCTGAGTTCTTTTGTCAATATACACTGCCTAGTTACTCTTAGAACGGAGGATGGTAAATTGGTACAGTTAGGAAGAACTTTAGTTCACTGGATCTCATAACCGATTGTTGTCAGGGAGACCAGGCTATACCTAAAACTTTACTTTCAAGTTTATCAGTCAACTGAGTAAACCAATGATTTGATTCCTCTTCATTTCATGTCCCTGTTGAACTTTTGTACATGTGACTAGCAAAAGATAACTTACCCTAACTCAACTCCTCCTCTTTTATCACCAGACCAGCTTCATTAAAACAATTCTTTCCTGATTTTTATTATTATTATTATTATTATTATTATTATTATTATTATTATTATTATTGTTGTTGTTGTTGTTGTTGTTGAAATATACTTAAAGTAAATATAACAGTTTTATTTGTAAAGACATGGAAATATTTTTAGTCTGTGCTACATTAGATATGTGTATGTGAGGTGATATTCTCCAATTTTATGATAATTCAAAGGGCATTTCTTTGGAAGGGACTATTTAAGGATGATGTTTTAGAAGTCAGTGATGTGTTTCAGCCAATAAAAGTAAACAGTTTTAAATAAACCAGTCATCATGTTCAGTACTGATGTACGCATGATTTTATGACCACATTTTGTGTAACATTGTTGTGAGATTTTCTGTAATTGAGACATTTTTCTGCCTTCCAGAGCCTACAGCATGTTCACAACACAATGAGAATGTATACGTATCAGGGATCTCTAATGGTGAGTTTGGCGTTTTTGCTTTCTTTTTTTTGTAATCCAAGTTTTGATAATGGCATTGTGTAGTCCAGTAGACTATATTCAGATTGTTTTCTCATCCCAAGTGAGTAGCCATTAATACACCAGTCTGAATTGTTTTGTAAAGTGCTTGTGTATCTTTCAACAGCTTGTGGAGATGTGGTGGAGCAGATCAGAGCCTCCAGTGGTGTGATCACCAGCCCTGGCTGGCCCTTCGAATATCCATCTCGAATCAACTGCAGCTGGAACATCAGGGCCAACCCTGGAGAGATCATCACCATCAGGTAGATATAAAGCATATATAACCCTACTGGTGTATACGTTCTAGCAAAGCAGACCTCATAAAAAAGGATTATAACATTTTCACTGCACAGTCCACATTTGCTTTCATTCACTCTAGCCGTACTAGTTTCTCTGGATGCAGTTTCTTATTAAGATTTGGCTCTAGTTAGCTCTGAGAAGTGCCACAATTTCTATTAGAGTCTAAAGCCCCGACATCAGTCAAGAAAGTTCATGATTACATTCACACATTCAAACACTGTTACACAGATTATCTTGTGTTGTGTTCCTCAGTGACAGTATTAGCACTGTGATGCTTCTGGCTGTGCATGATCAGTGACTCGCTTGCTCCCTTATTCCCCAACAGTGTCCATGGTTACCAGCACCGAAATAGACACAGGCTCTTTTTTTTTCCACGGGATGTGATTTTGTCATGAAAAAATCTTTATTTTATCTGAGACCACAATTAAGTAATATGTTGACTCAGACCTGGAGGGCTCTGGTTAATTGACAACCGTAAAGGGTCAGCTGGGCTTAAAAACATATGTGACCACATTTTCAGATCACTCAAGACACGCCTGTTAACCATATTGGCAGCTTTTTTGTATTCATTCATTCATTTTTGTACTTTGTTTTCATATGAATTGCCTTACTTTGACCTGTCTTTCGACGGCCTGCTGAGCGATATTCGTAAACTGTGACTTGTGTGCAGCTTTCAGGACTTTGAGATCCAGAGCTCCCACCGCTGCGGCTTGGACTGGATCTCCATCGGCACCTACAAGAACCTGGACGGCTACCGGGCGTGTGGCTCGTCCATCCCAGCGCCGTACATCTCCTCTCAGGACCACGTGTGGATTAAGTTCCATTCAGACGACAGTCTGACCGGCAAGGGCTTCCGGCTCTCTTACATAACAGGTACTGGAGAGAGCCAGCTATTTATAGCTCCCATAGAGCTGCTAAGTCACAGATAATGCTGTCACATGGCACTTTCACA
Source organism: Distichodus sexfasciatus (assembly GCA_032718565.1). Classification (NCBI taxonomy): domain Eukaryota; kingdom Metazoa; phylum Chordata; class Actinopteri; order Characiformes; family Distichodontidae; genus Distichodus; species Distichodus sexfasciatus. The sequence goes on from JAVGVS010000016.1 coordinate 2,884,979, forward strand.
TTCGACCGCGGGGACGAATTCTGCTCTTACAAATCTCCATCTTCTCTTGCATATTTGTCTTAGCCTCCTCTTTTTTCTGCGGCTTTTCCACTTTTTTTTTTTTTTGCTACACTCTCCTTCTCATTTTAAAATCGTCTTACACCCACTTTTACACACCTGATTTCAGTGACATGTTGGTGCTTTTCCATAATATAGCAACTGCTCACTGTAAGTACCAACACCAGTATTACAGGGTCAGTGTATTTTCTGTAGCTCTAGCTTTCTGAAACATAGAACCATTATCCTGCAGCAATGGTTGCAAAACGTTTTGCAGCGCCCCATTTTTCAGATAAGATGATTTTTCAGCCCCTCATTTCTTCCTCTCCAGATCATCTTGCTCGTGCATTTCAGCCACTCAAGTCTGCTTTATAATGATGTTTTGTGTGAGCCTCTGTGTGCTTCTTGCAGGATATGGTCATACGAATGTACCATTCTCTTAGAATCTTTTGGAACTGTGATGATATTCACTCAAAAAAGCTTCTTTAGGCCGGTACATTGGAGTTTTTCTGTAGTGTAATAAGTTCGTATGGAACCATCTACGACATGCTTTCCTGTGGTGTTCTTTTTAAGATGGTAGTTAAAGGGTGCTTTTTACATCTCACGCATTCTGTGGAAAGACTGGCCTCAATTCTGGATTGTGGTCATTGAGAAATGCTGGCTAATGTTCAGCAGATCACGAGTTTGACAGCTATTTTCAGGAGGCTATAATTAGCAGCAGTAAATATTCCATTGTGGGTTTGCTTGTCATGAGGATGTGCTCGTAATGTGAGAGGAACGCCTCAAAGGATCCAACTCCAGGCCCTGTCATTGAGCAGTGATGAGGGATACTTTTACTCAGGGAGGGTTACGTTCCGAAATTCTGCTTGTCTCACATTTTCACTTTTTTTTAGGCAAGTCCGAGGAAGCCAGCTGCGAGCCGGACCAGTTCCACTGTGCCAACGGCAAGTGCATCCCGGAGTCGTGGAAGTGCAACACCATGGACGAGTGCGGCGACAACTCGGATGAGGAGCTCTGTGCGCAGCCCAACCCGTCGGCCTTCTTCTCCTTCCAGCCGTGCGCCTTCAACCAGTTTCCCTGCTTATCGCGCTACACCCGGGTCTACACTTGCCTGCCGCAGTCGCTCAAGTGTGATGGCAGCATTGACTGCCAGGACCTTGGCGACGAGATTGACTGCGACGTGCCGGTGTGCGGCGAGTGGCTACGCAACTTCTACGGCACCTTCAGCTCGCCCAACTACCCTGACTTCTACCCGCCGGGCAGCAACTGCACCTGGCTGATCGACACAGGCGACCGGCGCAAAGTGATCCTACGCTTCACCGACTTCAAGCTGGACGGCACGGGCTATGGCGACTACGTCAAGGTGTACGACGGCCTGGAGGAGAACCCACGCCGGCTGCTGCGCGTCCTCACTGCCTTCGACTCACGTGCCCCCGTGGCTGTGGTCTCGTCCTCTGGCCAGCTCCGCGTCCACTTCTACGCCGACAAGATCAACGCGGCTCGTGGCTTCAATGTCACCTACCAGGTGGACGGCTTCTGCCTGCCCTGGGAGATCCCTTGTGGAGGAAACTGGGGCTGCTATGCTGAGCAGCAGCGCTGCGACGGCTACTGGCACTGCCCTAACGGCCGTGACGAGCTTAACTGCAGCAGCTGCCAGGAGGACGAGTTCCCCTGCTCACGCAACGGGGCCTGCTACCCACGCTCTGACCGCTGCAACTACCAGAATCGCTGCCCCAATGGCTCAGACGAGAAGAACTGCTTCTTCTGCCAGCCGGGCAACTTCCACTGCAAGAACAACCGCTGCGTCTTCGAGAGCTGGGTGTGCGACGCGCAGGACGACTGCGGTGACGGCAGCGACGAAGAGAGCTGCCCCGTCGTGGTGCCCACCCGAGTCATCACGGCCGCCGTCATCGGGAGCTTGATCTGCGGCCTGCTGCTGGTCATCGCTCTCGGCTGCACCTGCAAGCTCTACTCCCTCCGAATGTTTGAGCGCAGGTAAGACGTGGCCTGTTGAGCCTGACTTTTGTTCTGAGGAGAGATGCCAGGGTAGGGGCCGGGAGGTTGTGGGTTCAAGTGCATCTCCAAAATTCTGGAGATTTGTTTATTAATTGATCTTTCCTTTTCAGGTCTTTTGAGACCCAGTTGTCCAGGGTTGAGGCGGAGTTATTGAGAAGGGAAGCTCCGCCGTCATACGGACAGCTGATCGCGCAGGGCCTAATACCCCCGGTGGAGGATTTCCCAGTCTGCTCTGGCAACCAGGTGAGATGCCTTTTATTGCAGATGTTACATGATTTGGCTGATTGGCCAGCTTAAGGCAGAGAGCTCAGTCTGTTGTCTTTTGAGGGTTCCATTTTACAGTAACAAAGAGTAAGATTTTACTGTCCGCTACATTTCCTTCTCATCTCAGCACCATCATTAAAATCTAACATGTCATGTCATGTTATCTTGGTGAGGATTGTTCCAGCAGACTTTTAGAACTGAAGAACCTGTTTGCGGGTGAGACGTCTTGTCCGGTTGCCTTCAGTTCAGGCTCCGAAGATTACCCTGTCAAAAGACCAAACGTGAATTTTCCAAGTTACTTACTATGTCCCCTGTCTTCTCCAGGCCTCAGTGCTAGAGAACCTGCGACTGGCTGTTCGCTCCCAACTGGGATTCACTTCTATCCGACTGCCCGCCTCAGCCCGCCACGGCAACATCTGGCGACGGCTGTTCAGCTTCGCGCGCCACCGCAGCTCGGGCTCTCTGGCGCTGGTGTCAGCTGACGCGGAGGAGGGCTCGGGTGTCGGGGCATCGTCCCGTGAGCCGGACCGCCTGAGCTCGCACTCTCGTGGCCTGCTGCCCCTCGACTCGGACGACACTGACACAGAGAGTGAGCAGCAGCCAAGACGTGAGGCGCCGGCCGCCGCTGGAGGTGGACTAGTCGCTCCACTGCCTCTGAAAACACCTCCGGCCACTGCTGTGGAGGCCATTGTGTCCGTGTCTAGCGCCTCGGCCCCGCTTGCCAGCCGCGAGGGCAGCATCTCTGAGAGCGTGACGGACGTTGGAGTCGGAGTTGGGGGAACAGGGCGGGAGTCTGAGCCGGTTCCAAACGGGAGGAGCCCCTTTAGTAGTGCTCTGAGCCGCTTTACTCGCAGCCTCCGTTGGGTTCGCTACACCCTCAGCCGGTCTGCCGGCCCATCCGGGTCCTCCTCAGCTACTGCAGCGGCACCGCTACGCAACCACAGCCCCCTGCGGCAGCTGGAGCACGGCAGCGCTGGCGCCGGAGGCAGGGTGGACGATGAGGATGATGTGGAGCTGCTCATCCCTGTCTCGGACGTCAGCACCCTGGACAGCGACTCCAGTGAGGGCTCTAGGCCGCTGCTGGACCCTGGGGCTGAGCAGGCTTTCGGGCCCCAGGCGCTGACGTCGGCAACCACGACGGCCCCTCCGTCCTCTTTCCGCGGCAGGCCTGCGGGACGAGACGGGCCCTGCGAACACTGCGGAATAGTTCACACCGCCCGCATTCCTGATGCCTGCCTGGACGCCACGGCTCGGACGGAGACGAGCGACGACGAGTCCCTCCTGCTTTGTTAGGCCTCTTTCTGCTGCAGTACGGTTTCTGAGATTCGCTCCGAACTCTTTAAGTGTCCCTGCTTCAAGCTTGCCGTCGTTAAAACGTCACCCCCGGCAGGGACAGTGTGAATGTTTTTTAGACGCCCGCCCTTTTTTTGAGTTTGTAATGCTTACACGAGTGCTTCAGGCCCCTTCTGGTACGTCGTATCCCCCTCCACTGTGCAATTTTAAGTATTTGAGTACTTCCTGAGAAGTTTAGCTAAAAAACATATAATAATAAACAGTTACTGAAGTCTATTTTTTTGGGAGAGGAAGCACTGTCTTGGAGGAGCGTTAAACTGACACTGGTACTGAGGAAGATTGGACTAGTTTGGAGGCTGCAAGAGGTCTATTAATTACCTGAGAATTCTACTTTGTACCTTGATGTCATACGTTCTTGCTAACGTCGGAGGCTGCGTTGTGGCGGTACGTTTTTATTTGTTACGGATGATGCACGTCATTGTCAGAGAGGCTGAGTGTTTGCCAGGTTCACTCCTTTAATTTTGGGCTACAGCTATTTATTTCTAATGGAGGGTGAACCGAGGAGTGACTGATTTTGTTCCCAGGATGTTCCATTGTGTAACAGCCACTGGTGTTTGTTGTATTTATTATTTGGTTACTGTTTGAGTAACTCTGTTTTGGTACTTTGGAACATTTGGTGTGAGTGTGTTGGTATATTTATTATTGCTTTTAATTTCACTAGTGGTTATTTGAGAAGCATGTTACATTGTCTTGTGCTTTTTTTTAAGTGATGTGTGAATGTGAGTGTGTGTGTATATATTATATTATATATAAAGATGCATAACTGTTGACTGCACTACGAATAAAACAGCATTCATCCCACTTTGTGTCATACTCATGATATGTTTGGATTTCCGCTCGGTAGCACGCATGTACTTGGCTCCAAAAGTTTAAAACAAAGTAACTGTATTGAAATTAGCAAAACTGAAATAGTAATATATTGTGATTATTTCCAGTAATATACATCTTACTTCAGTCAGACAAATTCATTTAGCTTGTAAAGTTTGAAGTGAAACACCAAACGGAGATAAATGTATACAACTTGACTTCACTTGAAACTGAAATGGAAAAGTCTGACTTGAACCAGATCTTTTAGTGTGCGTGTGCCATAATAACACATTCATCTTAAACATAGCCATAGCCTGTAAATCTTTTTTTTTTTAATGAAACTGACTTCTCCTAATTTCTTTTTTGAATTGATTTATAAGTCTAAGTCAGTCAGTCATTATCTGAACCGCTTAATCCCAACTGGGGTCCCAGGGGAACCGGAGCTTATCCCGGGAATTCGTGGGCGCAGGCGGGGAACAACCCTGGGCAGGCGCCAACACACCACAGGGCGCACACACACACTCACACAATCACACACACATTCACACCTTACGAAGGCCAATTTAGAGTCACCAATTAACCTATATTGCATGCCCTTGGACTGCGGGAGGAAACCGGAGCACCCGAAGGAAATGTCTCATATGGAAAACTCATATGGGACACGTTATTGTTTAGGACGCTGTGTGGCAAGACTATACCTATGAAAGAATGTAGTTCCCCCAAACACCTACGCTCTATGTGATGGAACAAAAGAGCCACTATAAGAGGAGCAGATGTGTGGTTTAACATTACATAGATATGATGGAGCCATGTATGGCTTTGTAAGTAAACACTGACCTTTCACGTAGATGTAAAAGGTCAGTGTTTACTTACAAAGCCATAAATGAAGGAAGGAAGCAAAGAAGTGGAATAGACTGTGAGAAGTGTTGTACATTGAAGACAAGCCTTACAGTTGCTGCTTTCTGATTGCTGCTTTCTGCTTTCTGTTCTTACTCAGAATACATTTAATTTAGTGAAAGGTTTTTAAATGATCAAATCACATGGGCCAGCTTGTTACTACCTTACAGCTTGTTATCAAGCATCTTTTTCTAAACTAAGAAGACAGCGTTTCACTTCTGCAAAACAGTTCAGAGTATTACATTTTTAACATTAGTAAAACGGGTCTTACAGAGAAAGGATTCATCTTAAAGGCAGTGATTACCATGTTTTAAACGCTATTTATGAGAACTGTTAGTGCTGGAACTACATGACCTGCTAAAGACATGAATATGACATTTTAAGCAAAGAAGGACCTCATCAAGATTTTCTCAAGAAAGTTGACATTTACACAGTGTTACGCAACTATTGAATTTAAGAAAACTCAATAACCTAATGTTTTGCACAAACAGGCATGCAATAAGATTTGTATAGTTAGAGTTCCTAACCATTTGTAAATTCTGTTATCACCAGTGTTGTGCAAATCAGAAGACATTGGTCAGAATCTTTGTGAAAACTGCATGAGGGTTTTTAAAGAACTAATTTCTTCTTAAGAACGGTTAAGGAATGAGACCCAATTTTAGACTGAAAAAACTACCCAAAGACACAGTAAAATGTATTAATTAAGTTCTTTATGTGATTTTAATGCTGTTTAAAAGACGACACCAGACATCAGTAAGATTGGTCTAATCAGGTGATTCTTAAGATGAGGCAGTGCATTTGGATAACACTGCAAAAACTTGCTAATACACAAATGAAAAACAATTTTTGAGACGTATTATTACACAATGCAGTCACAAAGTTGTTATAAGTAATTATACAACAGCAGAAAGTAGGCTCTCTAATATACCACTACATTTAACCTATAACTTCACCATGTATATGTAGTGGTAAAGAACAAAACATTCTCTTTGAACAGAACAGAGCAAAGCGCATCATTTTGTGTACTGAGTTAACAGATATAGTTGAAAAGGGAAAGGTGTCTGTTGTGCTTCTCTATGTGCCCTGAAGAGTTGAGAGGTTGATGTCTCCATATTTTCTCTCATGACAAAAATCCAGAATTGGGAACCAGAATTTAATCTTAAACAGAACAAAGGTAATCTCAGTTTAAAATAGGTTTTCACATATTACCAACACGGTGGTAAATGAAATAAAAAAAACAGGTTCTTACATTTTTCTTTAAGCTCTGAAACTGCACTTTTCCCCTTTCTTCTGCCTCCATCCTCGAGCGCTGATGCAGGATTTTGGCATGAAGATGTTTCACCCTCTTGTCGGCCATGTCTGTGAAGAACTTCTCGGTTGCCAGCAGCTGGAGCTGTTTCAGTTTGGCGTAGATGAGACCCAGCAGCAGCAGCACTGCGATGGAGGCTGAGAGAGGCGTCACCGCATCAGACAGCAGCAGGGTCAGCTCCGGGATACACTCTTTCTCAAAGATATTCACAGAGTAGGAAAAATTCTCCGTTCTGATAACATCAATTGAGGGGATGGAAATGATATCAGTCGTTCTCTGGGAGGAAAAACAGATTTACTTTAGTTTTTTAATGCTAACAGCAGGATTTTGATGAACTCAGTAACTTAACCTTGTTCCATGTTTGAATTATTGAGTTAAGTTCAAGATGGCTGCTGATTTATTAGAAAAATTACAAATACTTCTCACAAAAATGTGGAAATATACCTGAGGATGTATTGTTTATTGACATCAATAAAAAGACATTTGTAAGAACAAACCTTATATATCACATTGGAAAATCTGGCAACTTTTGTTAGTGATGTTTTGATATGTATGTAGAACAAGCTTTAAATACCATCTAAATTATCCTATCTAAAGTTGTTAATGCACTTCATACATTTTAAGGGTTATTCAGATATTCTGTAATTTTGTATATTGTTTTGATCATTTTTATTTATTTATTTGTCTATTTATTTGTCTATTTATTTATTTATTTCCTATTTGCAAACACCACAGTCAATTTAATGTACATACAATCTCTCGGATCTTGTGGATTAAAATAGTTTTATGATGCATGAGTGTATAATTAAACTGTGATGCAGCACTGTTCAAGATTAGTCATGGCCCAGAAATAAAAAGACTGAAGCCGTGACCATAAAAAACTTCCATATAGCTAGATACTTTTTCTTTTGTAATTACTAGGGTACTACTAGGGTAAAACATATATTTTATCATGAAGTTAGCCTCTAAAAGTAGGTTCCCCGCAGAGGTGGACAGTCACTAAGTACATTTACTTGAGTACTGTACTTAAGTAGAGTTTTTGAGTATCTGTACTTCACTTGAGTAGTATTTTATTTGGAAACTTATGACTTCCACTTCACTACATTTTAAAGACAAATACTGTACTTTTTACTTCACTACATTTCTATCAAGGTTCTTGTTACTTGTTACTTTCAAACCTGTGGATAAAGTGGATATTATTCCCCCTTTTCTAAAAGGTGATTGGTTGTTTGGCAGGTGACAGTCTGTCAGTAATCAGTAGAGTTACATCACGCCTGTAGATTGTCACTATAAAACCAAGTTCAGACAGTTCTGCTGTTTTCTGTCTTGATTAAGACATTGCTGCTGTTGTAAAGTCATGAAGCTGGAGGTGTAGAGCTGGGTTTTAAGCAGGTTGGAATGATGATATGTTGTGAGCTGGCTGCATTTACAGCTATTGCACTGTCCTCCTGATTACAGGGTTCCCACTCCTTAGTTAACATCAAATTCAAGGACTTTCCAGGACCAATATCCTCAAATTCAAGAACCACACGCGGCGGCATTTACTTCACTTCAACTCTGACTCAGCGTAACTCTGGTTGCACCTAAAGCGGCTACGCACACGTTACGTTGACTACGTACAGGAAACACAAGAATGTAGTGCCGTAAACGAACTTTCGCAATTTAAAAGTCGGTGTAGGCATAGATTTAAACAAACTTGTGGTGGCAAAATAATAACACGGCGATGGTCATCCATGAAATTTCAATTCCCAAAAAATATTCAAGGCCTTTCAAGGGTGGTGCCTTTTTATGCCTGTTTTCAAAAACTTTCCAGGGCCTTGAACTTATTTGTTCAGATTCACAAACTTTCAAGGATTTCAAGGACCCGTGGGAACCCTGTGATTAACATACACATATACATGTGCACACAATGCCAGAGCTGGGTCAGAACATTACCATGTCGTTTTGTTGGGGTGTGTCATCTTATAATTAATTAAAAAAATAAACTAATGACTGGTTTTCTTTGTCAGTTCAGGTTGTGTTTCATTCTGTAACATTCTACCAGTTCCTTATTCTACAGCTTCTACAAGCTAGTCAGATACATTAGGTATTATAAGTGTTGTGGCAATAATGCAACAATGCTGTGAAAGAAGATGTACTTTTAATACTTAAGTATTTTTTAAAATAAGTACTTCAGTACTTTAACTTAAGTAAAAAACTGACTGTACAACTTTAACTTGTATCGGAGTAACATTTGACTAGTGGTATCTGTACTTTCACTTAAGTAATGAAGTTAACTACTCTGCCCACCTCTGGTTCCCGACACTGAATGTGCACATTGTACAGTTACTGTGTGTGTACTAGGGGTGTTGAAATTAATCTTATAATCGATGCATCGCGATGCAGACGCGGACGATTCTGCATCGATGCAGTGGCAGGACATAATCGATTATATCATAATGAAATTGTTCGGTGATTTTCTGGCGGCGGCATAAAAATTCTAGTTCAAAAGTAGTTTCGGTAGTGACTGTGGCTGCCTGATGTGAGTACAGCGCTGCTCCGGGTAGAAGTCACTCTCATCTCACGGACGGCACTCACCGCATGCGCGGCAGCCGAGAATGGCGGAGGGAGTAAATTTGCGTAATAATATAATATTGCACACAAACTGTATTTTTCCTCTCGATGTGTTAAATGTCGTCACACAAGAAGTAAATAATCGACGAAATGTGCTTTTTGTTCGAGTGAGATTTCACGCTGGGCGCGCTTGAAAGGGGCGGGTTTGGGGCGGGTTTGGCAGTTTGGGGCGGGTTTTGGGTAGTTTGGGGGCGGGGTTTGGGGTTGGGTTTTTGGCAGTTTGGGGCGGTTTTTGGCAGTTTGGGGCGGGTTTGGGCAGTTTGGGGGCGGGTTTGGGCAGTTTGGGGGCGGGGCAGTTTGGGGGCGGGGTTTTGGCAGCTTCTGTCTGCGAATCCTATTGGTCGATGGCTCCTGGTTTTGTGATTGACTGCACGCTACAGACAGTTCTTACAGAAAAACCAAAGATGACGGAGGAAGAGGAACGGCGACAGCTAGATTAAACACAAGTTATAGTTTATCGACCTTATATTTATAATTTATAATTAAATAGTTAGATCTTACACGTTAAATAAGCACGCAATCAATGGCTCCCCTTGCCCACTTGTCTGTCCTCAATTCAACATAAATACAGATGCAGTTACAGACTGCAGCGAGGCACATCATTGGGATGCTGAAGCAGGCGTTATAGCTCCATCATTACACCCCCCCACCCCCGACTGATGGCCCAGAATTAAACTTTAATAGTATCTGCATAATCATCCATTACGTTTCGTGCTTTGTTGATCCTCTGATGGTACGTAAGGGTGACATACTTATTATATTAGTTGTAATCCTCAAACAGCTTGCAGACGAGTGTCAGAATACCACACAGGTAAACTGCCAAAATGGTAACATACCATTGTAACATTTATGGTAGAGTGACAAAGGCCTTGGTTACTTCACCTTTTTCCAAATCTAACGTCTGTGTTTATGTTGAATTGGGGACAGACAAGGGAGATTACATCTCACTGCTTGTATTTCTATTTGAAAACAATATGAAGTAATGCATAAAAAATGATGGGCCGCATCGTGATGCATCGCGATGCATCGAGATATCGAATTGAACCGAATCGCTGACCTGATAATCGTAATCGAATCGTGAGACCAGTGACGATTCACACCTCTAGTGTGTACTAGAGGTGTGAACCTTCACTGTTCTCACAATTTGATTCAGTTACAATTGTCAGGTCTGCGATTGGAATCGATATTATATCTCAATGCATCACAATGCTTGCATTACTTCACACTGCACGCAGATTGGGCATGGGTCACAGATCGGGCAGCCATAATTACTACCAGGATGTTATTCTGAACTAGAAATTTTATGCTGTAGCCAGAAGATCACCAAGATATAATCCAGGGGTTTTCATCTGGGTCTGTCCCACCACTCAGACTAAGCAGTCTTAGTGCGGGGTGGGTGGGAGTATTTTTTCTATTACTTTTTAGATATTTGCATTATATTGACAGCGGTGGGTAGAGTAGCCAAAAATTTTACTCAAGTAAGAGTATTGTTACTTTAGAATAATATTACTCAAGTAAAAGTAAAAAGTAGTCATCAAAAAATTACTCAAGTAAGAGTAAAAAGTACTCTGTGAAAAAACTACTCAAGTAACAAGTAACTTCTGAGTAACTTAAAAGATTTATTGGTGAAACGGTCATGCGATAGAGTATTTGGGAGGAAGTCTTCCGATAAAACAAACAGATCGCGCACTGGATAACAGATGAATAAAAATAAAAGTAGCGAGCGGAATGTCGCTCAATGTAGCGGAGTAAAAGTAGCGTTATTTCTTCACAAATATACTCAAGTAAAAGTAACAAGTATGTTGTATAAAAACTACTCTTACAAGTACAGTTTATCCAAAAAGTTACTCGAGTAAACGTAACGGAGTAAATGTAGCGCGTTACTACCCATCTCTGTATATTGATTATTCATAAAGATGCCTGATCATCTGGAAATGTTTTGAAAAATAAATAAAATAAAATAATTTTAATAAACTGATTTCAGTAGTGAAACTGAACAGCATGTCCCCGACCACATGCAATACCACCACAGACCAACAGGTGGCAGTGGACCGCCAGTTGAAACGCCCGATATAAGATATAATCGATTATGGTCTGCCACTGCATTCATGCAGAATCGTCCACGTGTGGATTGCATCGATTATGTGATTAATTTCAACACCCCTGGTGTGTAGTATATACTTTCATATAAAATACTGACCTGCACGGTGAGTATAAGAGGAATGTGAAGGGGCTTGAGCGTAAGTAAACGCTGCTGGACCAGAGCAAGGCACCAGTGCACGAGCGCGTCCATCACCATGAGCAGCAACCACAACGCCACGTGGGCGGCCACCGGGACGTAGAAGAATGCCATGGGAACAAGCTCTGCCCACCGCGGTGCCGCGCACGGGATGGACACGAACTTTTGGGCTTCCTGCTTGCTCAACGGCAGCACGTACGACTTCCCCGCCGCTTTCTGGCATTCATCGTAGCGCACGAAGTGCTTGGTGATGAAGGTGTTATCATATTTCTTGTCACGCAGGTATTTCTTAAGGAACCACGTGGTGAAAACACCAAGCAGGATGAAGCCCAGTGGTGGCGCCAGCTTCCTCCCTATGGACGTGACCGTGGCCAAAATGGCTTCCAATCCGGCCGTCGTCGCCCTCAGCTCTTCTTCTGCCTCTTCAAGTTTCTTCCTCAGCTCGTCCGAATCCACCGTGTGTTTGACTGTCAGCTGGGGTGTATACTCTGCAAGTTTCAGGTTGGACAAAGTCTCCAGCTGCGTCTTCACCCACGTCAGCATCCGCACGTAGTTCTCTGTCAGGTTGGTGTCTAAAAACTCCTGCTTCTTCTTCAGTGTGCACATCAGGCTCTCAGACACTTTGCGAAGGTTGGAGAACATATTCTGGACGCACAAACAGGCCACGATTCCAGCCCCGCTGGTGAGCAGGAGGTTTCGGCCCGCCTTCATGACGCTGGAGAGGATGAAGAGGAAGACGAAGCAGCGGAGGCGTTTGGAGAGGAAGAGAGCGGCAGCGGTTAGTAGAGATGTCATGCCGGCAATAGACCCGGAGATCAGAGAGTTGTTATTTAGGACATGCAAACCAAAGTAACTGAGAGAATTGAGAGAAAGGCTGATGGTGAGGCAGATGAAGAAGAGGAGGAGTGAGTTTCTGCAGCCTGGCTGGCGGCCTGAAGTGTAGATCAGGACCACTGTGGTCCAGGCCCTGCACAGAACCTCTACTAAACAGTTAGACATCTGGGAGGATGACAAAAAGAAAAGGAAGCATGAGAACATTGACCATCAGTCTTTATAGCACTCGGTCATTATTTTTCCAAATAAAAAACCCAATTTAAGACAGAGAAAAGGGGAAACGCGCACTCACGTTCATTTATTTATTCATTTCATTTGGTGCAAGAGTTGCGACCCATAAGTGACCGTTATACATAGTGTCTTATAGGGATGACTCTAGGATCTGACCTTTAGGGGTGCTCAGCCCCCAGTGCTGGTAGAGGCTCTTGACTTGAACAATGCAGTTGTCATGTTTAGTCCAGATTTAAGATCTTTTAGAAACGGCTTACGTTTTCAAACAAAAGCTGGCTGGGCGGTTTACCATAAAGGCTATTAGCAAGATACCTTCTTAAAATTCAGTTGGTAGGCTAGGTATGATAAGCCTACTGTAACGTTGGCCAGTTGTCCACAGAAATGGACTCTGTGAATGGACTTATGTTTGTTGTTATAACTGTACACAGGAACCACAACTATTGCACCTGTATTTGAATATGTTCCTTTCAGTAATTCTAACTTCATCAGCAATACTGTTTTTACATGTCGTTCGATGACATGTAAACGCACATTTGAATTAAAATAATCAGGCAATCGTACAAGGATTTTACTGCTCCATTTGGGCCTGTCTTTATTTATTCCGTCTCTGAAAAGCAATTTTGGCAAATTTTGGTTTGAGAAGTGGCTACCTGACGTAATCATTTTTTGGGGGGTGCTGACAAAAAATTAGTTGTTTTTGAGCTTTTGAGACCAAAATGCGAAATCTTAAATATATATATTTTTTTCATTTTGGACTTGGAAACGGATCCACAGCTTTTGGATTTTGTTTTTAATGTGAACAACGAATGAATGAACCAGGGCTGGACGATTCTGGCTAAAATGTGAATCACGATTTTTCACCATGTGATGTGAGATCACGATCCTCTCAAACAATTCTCTTCCTTTCAGCAAAACCATTTATTGCACTACACTAAAAAAAATGACTTTCGACAATGACTTTCAACAATAAAAAATATACACAGCAGTAACAGCACCACATTAACAAAATCTGTCGTCGCCAACGGCATTCTCAGTGTTGGTGTTCATTTTGCTTTTCTTCTGTCTCAGTAGGATTTTATGCAGGTTGGCAAACAAAAGAGCTTAAAAGCGCATTACCAACACCAAGTGTGAAGTTTAGTGTTTTTAAAAAGTGCATGCCTTTTGGAAAACGTGTCTGAAACTGACTAAAACGAGGATCACATCTGCATGTAGGCACTTGCTAAAGCTCCACAAAAACTTTGAGTTCTGCCGTGGGAGAATCTTCACTTTGGAGCCACGTAAAAGGTAAGCCGCAGTTGGGGAATTTCCATCAGTTATGAAGTTGCATTTTAAGTTTTTTAAACCTACTGACAAATCAACTTAAATTAACACGACAGAGCTTCTACAGCAGACTTCTTAGAATCAAAGAAAAACTTCCTTGTTTGGTTGCTACCCAAAGCTGATTTCTAATAGTTGCTATCTGACTTGTCTTTAATTTGTGGGTTAATTACATCAACATCACTAATTACGCCAGCTCAAGTTGATTGGTTTGTTTTGTGCATCATTTTGCCAATTTAGCGTTGAGAAAATGAATATTTACAGTATATACTCAGTATGAATGGACATAAATGTAGTTTACCACAGGTCCGATGTACCTTTGCGCTTTATAGGTTATATTTACAATGTTAAATCAATGTATTATTTTTATTTTCAAAGTACATTTATTTAAGTATATTATTTTCAAAGCACATTACTGGAACGCAGAGAATGAACCAGGAAGTTTTTCTTTGAGAGAGAGAAAGGGTTCTTACTAAGTCAGATCAACTCGAGCACAATAATTTATGTGCAATTAGTTGTAAAAAAATGGATTCCTCAAGTAATCTAATGTAATGTGATAAAATATGAGTATATTTATATGTAATTAGCCTCAGCTATAAGGTATTGGAAAATGTTGAAAATGTAAATTAAATAATGCTTTAAAAGTGGAAAAGGTATGAATGCTGCATTTAGAAAAGAAATCAAACGTGTTTACCGTGGAAAAGTGCGTTGTCCCAGTAATCCTGATTTCTGCTGGTTGAGAGCAAAGAACTCAAGTGTGCACCAGCTTCTGCATTAAAGTATAGCTTCCTTCAGTCTAGAAGCTTAAGATCTTCACACAGATGGTCAGCTTAGATCTCACTTCTCCTTTCTCCTCTATAGCTCACAACCCAATTGCTATAATTATGTCTGAAAGAGGTTTATCAGATGCTTGTGGGTAAATTAGAGAAAATGCTAGAGGCCAAAGCTCTATGTTGGGGTACATATTAATGTTAAACATACTGTAACTTCAGGAAACATTTCAGCTTCAACCTCAAAAATAATTGTGATTTGCAGTCATCAATATTAAGGAGCTTGAAGACTGACATCAACTGCACTATTTGAAGACTGATGATATTGGACATATATATTTCTGAGCAAAAACAAAGATGTTGCGTAACATATACAGGATGTGCATTTAAGTCCGTAACATGACAATGGAGTTTAAAGATAAATTTGTTTTATTTTTATACATAGTACTTTGAACAAAGGTTTGAGGAGTCAAATGTATGAAAGGTGGAGGAAGGACCAAGAGACTGTCCGGTCACTGAACAAGAGCCTTAAGCCCAGGTTGCTCTAAAAAGACTGGCACTGTAATAAAAGATGCATATCTGTGGATAATAAGAGTGCCTACTTAATTCCATTCATGTGAAATGTTAATTAAAATATTAAGAAGCAAGGCCGGCACTTCCGTAAAGTGCATCACACACCGCGCGTAGGGCACCAAGTGCCGGAGGGGGCACCAAAAAAATTGGCTAATGAAAAATCAATCATAATGACGACATATTTAAAATAAAAAATATGAACTATAACTAATAATAGATATAACCAATACCAAACTAACATATTTACTCGAGAAAAAAAGACGCCTGTGGTGTCTCCGCTTCCCTGATCTGCAAGTGGTTAGATTTAGCCTTTTTGTGGTGGTTGGTTGGGGCACCACAATGTTGTTGTATTTAGGCCACCCAAATGGCCAGCACCGGTCCTGCTTAGTTGCCAACACTGGAGCTGCAGTGTGCCCTCTGGTGGACCAAGTGTGACATGGTCTGTTGGTTTATTTTTGAAGGCTTAATGAGTGAGAGTCACTGTAAGCGCAGCACAGCGCACAGGACATCACAACGAAATGTGAGCTCTGCATCTGACCCATCTGTGAAGAAGCAGTGGACAGCTGTGGTAGCTCCTCCGTTAACAATGTTTGGGGACGGTACCTGGCGCGTGAGTACCTCATTGATACCTTTTACCAGCCTGGGACTTGAACCCGCAACCTTCGGATTCCTGGGTTCTGAACTCCCTGACCATTACACTGCCAACTTTTATAGGACGTTCATACATGTTAATACATAAGATTGATCTGGTATCTGCTCATATCAGCTGATTTTATCATTATTTTAGAAAGTGTAATCCACTGATAGTAATGCTGTGTTCACAACGACAATTACTCACTTTCACTCGTGGCAGCCCCTGTGTTGCTCATATATCACTCTTCATTAGTCAAGAAAGAGACTGCGGTTAGTAAATGAGTTTTATTTTCTCAAAACAAGAAAACAATTAAAAATCCAGTGTGGCAATTTCCCCCCTTATTTCCACAACCCAAAGTGACTTGGTCCAGCGTCTGTTGCATTAAACCTCAGAGTGAGAAAGAAACAAACGTCTGCTCAGTCTGGCCCCAGAGTCCTTTGCACCATCCCCATGGGACAGTATGTATTTTTCTTCTTTCTTTATAACAATAATAAAATATAATTGCAACACATCTTTTTCTCCTAGTCAACCCCTGGTATGTATAAAATTGTATTTTTTGTTCCCTGTGTCTTCTTTTTTGTGTCATGACTTTGACAGGAAACGGGATTATCGTCAGGAATGTCGGGGGGCCGTTGGCGAGCTTTAGGGAGACGCGGCGCTGGGGGCAGACCCTCGTGTCCACATGCACTGTACAACAAAACCACACAAACTCCCACGCTATCGATTCAACAAACATGCTTGAGGAGAAGGGTATGAAGGGAGGGCGGGAGGGAGGGAGGATGGGACGGGATCAAGCGGACGTCTTTACGTCGTTTTCAGCATGCCTGGTTTTGATGAGTGCGTGGAGTAACGGAACCGGACAGACCGAATTCAAGATCAACAGCTCTGCTGAGCACAGCGTCCCCCGGTGGACAAAGCCAACATGGCAACCTTCGGGGGGGTAACACCGGAGAAAAATGTACAATTTGCACATAATGATAACGTAGTGCTTATGCCTTAAAATAAAACGTTTCTGTTCATTTGAGACCCCTAACAGGGTTTTTTTAATAGCACAAGACAGGAATGTTTTCCAGGCCACACTGAAACTGTGATCTGTAAAAACACAGAAGCATGAGCTAAAGGATGACAATCACAATCATCTTTGATGCATTCACTCTCCTTGAAAACCATGCACTAGAGACTTTTTATATTAAAAAATAATATAAACTGCTGAAAATGGCTGATCTGTTCATGTTTTAAATCTTATAGTCTCTTCTTTTCTTTTCAGCCGCAATGAAAATAATCTTTTTTCCCCTCGTCAGTACAGCTAATTTTTGCATCCATGCAAAAACAAAACAAACAAACAAAAAAAGACTTTCATGAAGGTCATACAGTACATCACCAAAAAAGAGCATCATACCGAAGCACAAAAAGTTCTGTTGTGTTTTCAGATTTCTGTTTTTCTTTTTAAACAAAACTGTGGCCATTTTTTGTACTGCGATCGATAGAACCTATCGTTTTGTCTGATCTGGCTGAACTGAATAAGTGCAGTGCTGTCTCAGGAGAAGGGGCTCGGAGATGCAGGTGCGTCTCCCTGTTTGACGGCCAGCCAAGCTTAGCCTGCTGCTGGTGTTCCACATGGCTTTTGTGTTTTTCTTTTTAAATTCTCCTTTTCAGAGCTTGGCTTTTAGGCACGACATGAACGTTAACAAGCTCCAGATTAAGACACTCCTCCCAACACGACACATGAAGCAGCCGACATGTGGTGGTGTTTTTTTCAACCCCCAAAACGGGGCTTCTGTAGAACTCTAAAACGATCAGTTCGGTTTAACTCTTCGAGACCCCCGTGGTGAAGCCCGAGCTCCACCGAAGCCCCCCTCCTCCCCCTCCCACTCTTGCTGGCACACGCACACACGGGCGTCCGACTCGGGCGTCTCCCACCGCCTTGGACGTGGCGCTCGTTTCTCTTGTCTCTTTTCCTGGTTTTCAGGTTTTGGCTGAAGGACGCAGGCTTTTTCCCTCAGCCCCGCGTCCGGCCGTCTCCGAGGACGCGACGTGAAGCATGCATTGGACGCGGGGCGCGACGCGGCGTGGCGCGTCCGGCCTGTCTTCATCTTTTTCTTCTTCTTCTTCTTCTTCTTCTTCTTCCCCCCCGCCGACGTCTTAAGGCTCCTAGCGCTGACCTCTGGGCCGGCCTTGGGCCTGCTACGAGCGAACGTTGGAAGACTCGGCGGCTCCTTCGGGAGGCTTGCTGCTCAGAGGGGCCAGCGTGGGGTCCACCAGCGAAGTGGGAGGGAACAGCTTGTACCAGCCAATCACCATGTTGGTCAGCTCCAGGTCATCTAACAGAATCTGGGCAGCTCCCATGAAAGACTTGTGGTCCATGCGTCCATAGTCGCCCCACACGATGATCTGTTTTTGAAAAAGCATGCTGCTCAGTCTAAACTGAAAACGAATTCCGTTTCCGATTTAAAGGCAGTCATATTAACATGCTGCATTACTGTGTATTTACTATACTTTAGTAGCGTGTGTGTGTGTGTGTGTGTGTGGTGTTACCTGTAAAACTTTCCCCTCTGGGTTCTCCTCAAACTGCAGCTGCTGCTGGTACAGAGGGTCGAGCGTTTTTCTCGCCAGCCGTGTCTTCTTTTTGTTGATGCACTTTCCGTTGTCCAGCAAATACACTTTAACGTAGGGCGCTATAAAAATGGCACAAGAAATTCAGAAACTCATCAAACACAGACACAAATACGGTCAAGAAATGGTTGATTTTAAGTCCAACTTAAAGATTTAGTGCATACAGAGTAATTAATCCTAAAAATGTGGCAAAAAGTGTGATCATTTCCTAATCTTTCACATCATGATAAAATGCTGTTTAGTTTTAGGTGAGTGATTATTTGTCATTGTGGACACACCACAGCACAGCACACAGTGCACCACAACCAAATGTGACCTCTGCATTTGACCCGTCCGTGAAGGAGCAGTGGGCAGCTAACATGGTCAGCGTCCCTAGGAGCAGTGGTTGGGGACGGTGCCTCGCTCATGAGTATGTCAGTGGTAAATTTACCGGTCTGGGATTCGAACCTGCGACCTTCTGATCAGGGGGCGAACACCCTACCGCTACACTACCAGCTGCCCCGCTTGAGGGGTGCAGTCGTTCCCTAATATTACCTACATTTATAAGGCACAGGCTTCAGCTAATATTCCAAGCTGATGTCAGTATTCTATCAGTGTCAATATTGTCTCAGTGAAGCCTTAAAACCCTTCGATTTTCCCCAACGTGTAAAAAGAGCTTTACCCGGTGTCTGCTTGTTGCCTGGTTTGCCCACCAGACCCCGAGCACGAATCACCTCCACATCCAGACGCTCTTTCCTGTGTACCATGCCGATCTGGATGTCACCTGCACGTGCGAAAAGCCCCCCAAAAAAGGTTAAACCCCCCAAAGAAATATTTTCGTACAATTTATACAATAGATTTACCTTTCTACGAGCCACATCTGATGACTCTAATAGGAGAGAAGGACATTCAACTGGAACTTACCCATTGGAGGTGTGGCCAGGGTTTGTCTCCCAGCAAGCTGGGCGGGGCCCAATCCATCCAAAAACTCAGTAAACTGGCTGTCTGTGGAGATCTTTACACCAGGGAATATAAGACTGGGGGACAAGCAGAGAGAAAATAACATTAGAGCCTGAAATGAATGCGTTCGGCTTGTCGGGTATAAGTGTAAAAAAGCATTGTGTGAAAAGTGTTGAGCCTAATTAACAACGTACTGATGTCTTCTGGCAGTAATGTCGTTGTGCATGCTCGTGTGAAAGGAGTGTGTATCCTTTTAAGCAGAAGTAAAGGAAGAGGAAGCGATTCTTACTTTCCAGGTTTGGGTTTTTCGCCCTCTTCTGCCGTCTCTCTGCTGGGCTGCCGTGTCATCCTGCTCTTCATCTCTATTGCCAAACCTGTTTCCACGCTCCTCTGGATGGCCAAGCGCACCGGCTTTTTCTTCTTACCCTCTTCTACAGGCAGAGAAAAATGAAATCACCTGCTAGGAAATGACACCACACTCTGAACCTGAATCACAGACAGACTGAAAGCATCAACACTTCGGCATTTGAACCGTAGAACACGATGTCGCCCAGCAGGGGGCAGCCTTCTCTAAGACGCCGCCACTTATCTGAGCGGTGTGGGCTGGAGCCATGAGAACGCTGAGTCTATCACCACAATTACTGCAGGCGCGCACACACACACACACACACACACACCGTGCACCACAACATTGTATTCTACACTTCCTCCTATTTACACCTGTCGTTAAAAAGCATTAAATGCAAGAACAAGTAGGCAGCTGTACATACGTTAGTCCCGACCTACATGTACTGTATCTGTCTGATCACAAGGACAAACACATTATTGTTTTTAACCTTGAGTTAAAAACGTACAGTTTAAAAGTGGCTTAAAATAATGATTGTTTTACTGCAGAATAACGCAGATGAGACATAAATCAGTATGTCCTTTGGAATATGCAGTGCAGGTTCATGAAAATGATGAACACACTTCTTGTTCATACAGTTAAAAGAACATTTAGTGAAGGCATTTAGTCGCCCGGACCACCTCTGAATGTGGTTTGAGAGATCAGATTTCTCCACGCACTACCAATGTATCTTGTGATCTCATACAAACACAACACAGCTGTTAAAAATACAGCAACACAAACATCATGACCCTGACATTTTAACGATTGGGAAATGCAGACTGCAGATTCTTCCACCTCACAACAGCCCACTCAGGCTGATTTCTCAACATGCCTCTCTCACTGAGCTGTCCTTATCTGTTACAGTGAGGTGAAGTCATATTCGTGGCTGACATTGTAGAAAACGGACCACCACATTCTCTAAAATGTCCTTTTTTCTGAAACTCAAAACCTGACCCTACTTGTGATGGTCAAGCTCAATCACAAGCATGCACCTGCAAACATTTAGATTTATCCTCTCATCCAGAGTAATTTCCTTTCTTCACAGACAGTTCCCCTGGAGCAACTTGGGTTTAAGGGTCTTGCTCAAGGACCCAGCGGAAGTACGATCTGAACCCCCTTTGTCCAGAGGCAAGCACTAAAATAAAAAAAATCACTTGACCACCATCACCCATTGCTGACGGTCCAAACAATCCAAAAACAAGAAGTTACACCCACTCTACATTTCATGATCATTTTTACCATTTAAAAGACCAAGAATCATCAAAGAACCTCAAAGAAAGGGACAGTTCACACTTTTAGGTGCCACAGATTACAAATGTGAGCAGAGAGTGCGTCCGCTCTTACCTCCGCTGGCATCCTCGAAGGTGTTCATGCATGGGAAATAGACGGCGAGTGCCTCGAAGGAGGCCGACAGGCTGAGCTTGCTCTGGGAGCGCTGCATGCGCATGTTAGCGGGCGTTGCGGTGCCATCCTGCCCCTGCCTGCCCATTCTGCTGTCCCGTTGCCCTCAAAGCAGCTGACCCCAAAAACTCCGGACGTGGTCTGCGCAGGTGAGCCCCTAATGTTCTCTAAAGAACGTCTCTTACGCCACCCAAACCTCCAGCCCAGGTGGTACTCAGATGGTTGACGGCACGTCAGGAGATGTGTCCTCAGTGTATAGACGGAGGAACGATGTATGTGTTTATATGTGTGTCATCTGCTGCTGTGTGAGCCTGCAACTGCGCTGCTTTCTTCCTCATCGTTCACAAAGGTGGGGGGAGTGAAGCGGGTGCGCAGCTCACACGAGCAGGAGCCAATCAGAAGGCGGGGAGCCGAGAGACAATGCAAATGGTTCTGTGGAATACAGAGCTCTACCCAGTGATATCTCTCGCACACAGACGTGTTTGCTTGGACCTTAATGTAACACCACCCATTGCACGTGGACACCGCACTGCCGCAGTGTGACAGACGCACACGCTTTCACACAACGAGTCTTTTTCTCTTCACTCATCTTCGCTCTTTGCTACAGTGTCAGAACTTCTTTGCACTCCTTTAGTATGTTAATAGCACTTAATAACGTTATAGCACTCCTCTTCACTCCTTAGTAAAATAATGGCACTTTCATCCCTCAGTAAGGCAATAAGCACTGCATGCTCCCATTACAATAAAACACTATCACAGTAAGGCTATTTCACTCCCCTGCACCCCTCACTAAGGTGATGACACTCCTCACCCATCATTAAATTACGGCACACACTCTCTCTACACCAACACTAAGTTTAAATCAGTCCTTCACATATCTTACTAAGGTGACAACGCTCCCATGCCCCCCTCACTAACGTGGTAGCTCTCCCATGCACCCCTCACTAACGTGGTAGCGTTCCCATGCACCCCTCACTAACGTGGTAGCGCTCCCATGCACCCCTCGCACCCCTCACTAACGTGGTAGCGCTCCCATGCACCCCTCACTAACGTGGTAGCGCTCCCATGCACCCCTCACTAACGTGGTAGCGCTCCCATGCAACCCTCGCACCCCTCACTAACGTGGTAGCAATCCCATGCACCCCTCACTAACGTGGTAGCGCTCCCATGCACCCCTCATTAACGTGGTAGCGCTCCCATGCACCCCTCACTAATGTGCCAGCGCTCCCACGCACCCCTCATTAACGTGGTAGCGCTCCAGTGCACCCCTCGCACCCCTCACTAACGTGGTAGCGCTCCCATGCGCCCCTCACTAAGGTTATAGCACACCACCACTCCAATCAGCAAGACTTTATCACCCTGTCTTACACATTTACAGCATTTACCAGACACTTGTCCAGAGTAACTTACATTCCCTTACACGTCCCTACAGCGACAGTTTGTCTGGAGCAGCTTGGGGTTAAGAGCCTTGTTCAGGCGTCCAACTGTGGTTCTGGGATTGATTCAAACCCCCAATCTTAAATCACTGCACCACCTGCCCACATTATAGCACTCCTGCACCCCTCAGTTGCTGCACCTCTCATTAACTTAATTACACTCCCCTGCACCCCTCAGTGCGGCTGCAACACTCATGCGCACTCTTTAATAAGTGTATTAGCAACTCACGCTTCTCTGTGTTCTTCATTAATGGCACTATCAGTAAGGCTACAGTAACAGTTCACCCTTCCTGGCCAAGATGATGGCACTACACTAATGTCCGTGTTTCAGACATTAATAATTCCAGTTTGTCCAAGTAAGAGTCGTCACATCACGACCAGAATACTCTGGCAATAGTCTGGCAGAAATGCTCAAGAGAAGACACTTCCAATTCATCTTTAACTGGATTCATTCGATGATGCTGAAGCTCAGAAAACAAGCGCAACAATGGAAGACAAGCAGGTAACCCACCAGTCAGAAACAGGGCAAGAGGAACGGAGCAGTACACAAACTGATGTGCAGCTCAGAGCAGTCTGGAAGACCCAACTTGTGTGCGTGTGTGTGTGTGTGTTTAATATGCTGGATCTCCGCAGCTTTCACACTAAACATTAACTCCTGACCCAACCATGCAGAAAGTATGTTGTACAAACACAGTAATCCTACAGCAGTGTGTTCAGCTTGTCACAGCCACACAAAGTGCACACTTTCCTGTCATTACAGTGTTGGTGTGAAGGAGTTGAGGAAACTAGAAAAGGTCATCTATTCCAAGCACTAAAGCACAATAAACTACTAGTTCTGGATCTCTTCACCCAGGGTGGATTCAGAGCAGCACCATGTTAAGAACCAACATCCTAACATTTTACCTGTGCTAACACACCTAACTAAAGGCACAAAAAATGCAACAATTTACTAATCGGGTTGGTTAGAGTAGAAACACGCAAGCACAGAACCGGACAACGTTTGGACTTCATCAAAATATGCATCGTCAAAACATGAAAGTGGTCAATTCTGATGGAATTATGGAGTGACAATAAGAGGACAATTACAGGTTTTATGAATTGCGTCAAATCTCCTCTCCCTTATTCAACCTAGTAAACACGAAGTGCAATGTTAAAAGATGAAACTAACTTCTACAAATCAAATAAACACATATTGCTACCAAAATACTTTGACAATTCAACATTCCCCACTTCAGAATTTTACTGAAGTGTTATGTTAAAATATTAAATGGGTGAATATTTTTAGAAATAATACTTTTCCTGAAGATCAACTGTGCCCAAAGTTCCACTGTTGCTAATGGGAAATGTCTACATGAGGATAGTCTCCAGTAGACACATCAGTTTATTACAATGGAAACACAAATCTCTCTATCACTATTCACCAAACATGTGTGATGTCAAAGTTTGCTTGATTCTAACCTCAGGCATGAGAACACAGATACAGTGGATCATGTTGGTCTAGCGCAGAGGTTCCCAAACTGGGGGGTAGCCCCCAAAACACGATAGCCTGCGCTCCACTCGAGCACTGACAGAAATGTTCTGTTTCCCAACTATAACCCCAAATTTAGAAGATTTGCAGCACAAGGCAAGCCCACACCAGTCACTGAAAAGTGTGAGACTTGAGATGATCCTCTTTTAATTTTTTTTTCTGACTGGGAACTGGTTCATTTTCCCAGCCACTTTTGTGGAGACAGTTGCTCTTTTTGTGCTTCAGTATGCTCTTTATTTCTCCCACAGTGGTGAAACTGCACCATTTGTAATTGCATTTGTTTCTCTCAATTAGAAAAGGGAGTTGTATTACAAATAAAGTTTGAATGGGGTGGGGGGGGGGGCTCAGTAATGTTCCTATCTAGAAAAGGGGGGCCCTGCAGAAAAAGTTTGGGAACCTCTGCTCTAGTGTAATCCAGTGGCTGGAATGGATCTAAATTCTCGTTTTAAGACCATTCTGATGGTACCATTTGCTTCCATATAGAACTGTGAGTTGAAAGCAGGAAAGATGAGAACATTCTCTAATGTGGACCTCAGACCTTCCTCCCAGGGCCAGCTGCTTTTTTGTGGACGTTCTCTAAATCTACATCAAAGTGAACTTGAGTGTCTCTCCACTGGCTGAAAACATTTTTCTTACTTGGCCGCAGATCCCCTGCTGCTCTATAATAATGTCCATGAAAGCATGATTACACAACTGTCATTTCCCATTTTAACCCCTGTCTGATGACTTTCTTGACAGTGTTGTGACAGTGTTTTCCAAGAAACACTCGCTACAGTGCACACTAGAGCAAACACTGACTACTTAAACCCTCACTGCGGCAGCTTGTAAAAAAGTCATTTGCTTAGTAAATGTCACTTGATAGCGTATCTCCCGCGTCTTTGTTTAGTCTCTTGAATCTGGTGTTGAAATGTCACCTTGTCTCACATCCCTAAAAGAGCAGAGGTGGAGGGTGAGTGGTCAGCTTGTTTATGTTTATCTCTGAAGCTGACCCTCTTAGTTGCTGCGTGGACGGAAAAGCTGAGGATGTTCACGCAGCATGGAGAAGTGGTTTACACTACCACAAGCAGAAGGAAGGTGTTGATGACGGTCCATTTACACTGCACTTTAGAGACTGTGGCCTGATGGCTGATGCATCGAAAAGAGAGAGTGAGAGACAGAGGAAGGAGGGAAGGGGAGAGAGAAAGGAATCAATAAAAGTGTTCAAAAGCATCTGAAAAATGAACCAGGTTTTTTTTCAAGGCAGAATTACACTTAATTTTGTGAACATAAAGTTCAGCAACGCAAATGGACATGTCCAAACGCAGCATGTGCTCGTGTGTCCTTATGGCGAAAGTACAAGTACACTCCAGGGCTTCAGGGGGACGAATACAATTTTCGTAACTGACTGAAAGCCATAACCATGTACGGTACATGGTTGAGGAGTGTGTGTTCTGTTCTGCTGCACCCCTGCGGTGCCCCTTACGGCTACTGAATGTCTCTCTCCTCTCCCTCTCTCTGTTTAAGTGAGAGTGATTACCATTATTTGTCATTGTGAACACACCACGGCACAACACACAGTGCACCGAAATGTGCAAAATGTGACCTCCGCATCCGTGAAGGAGCAGTGGGCAGCTGACACTGCTTGGTGCAGTGCTTGGGGACAGTATCTTGCTCATGAGTACCTCAGTGGTACCTTTACCGATCGGGAACATGAACTGGCTACCCTCCGACCAAGGGGCCAACTCCCTAACCGTTACACTACCGACTGCACCATCGAGGCGTCTGTCTCTAGCCTTATATTTTGTATGTTAGAAAAGCACAAGAGTGAAGTCCGAAAATCTTGAAATCTGAATTCTTTTGACAATTTGACAATTTGACGACAAATTTGACGATTTGCCAATATCTTGAGTCCTGCTGAAAAGGGGCTGCACCTCTCAGTCCAGAAACACTACCAGTTGTTTAAAGAGTGAAGACAAATTCCAAACCACTCTTCCCCAACCGTCCGGACAGTTAGGGGCACAAGTTGGACATTTCTAATGCTCAAGAGTGACATTAAGGGCTGCAGCACAGAAGTTTATGGACACACACACACACACCCCCCCCCCCCGACCCGCTGTGTGATTATTTATGGTCACATGACGTGCAGAGCTGGCTGGTCCTCCTATGGGGCTGCGAGTCTGTGAGCGAGTGCCAGAAGGGTATTTTTAGCTGAGAGTGACTGATGCAGAGACATGCAGAGAGGAGCATCTTTAGATAGGGGTGAAGTCAGAGCACACAGGAGGAGACGGCTTTTTAAAAGTATGATAAAGAGTGCAGAGAAGAATGACTCACATCCGCACCTACTATGCCACTTCGACGTAACATAAATACCTCAAAAAGCTATTCTAAGACCGCCTGGGTGTGGATGAGCCAGACTGATGAAAGGAAAAACATACTACTTCACAAACAGTCCAAAAACTAGGAGCCCAGACGTTTGGACACACAAATAGCCTGATGCCCCAGCTATTTAAAGCTAAATTCACCAAGACTCTGTTACTCACGAGATCACTGAACCTCAGTGCTTACTGCAACTAGAATAAAACTATGGATGACAGTGTTACTTTAATTGCAGAAGCAATACAACAAAATGCAAAGGAGGTCTGTGTAACCTCAAGTAGGGCTGAACCATAACTCATATCTCAGTATTTTTAGGTTGAATGACGATACTCTATCTTGATTTCTTTTAGGAAGGGTGTCAAATGGTCATCTGAAAGACAGTCACATGTGCGATGTCAGATAGGTTTCCTTGCCTAGTTTATAATATTCTACTGCAAAAATGTCACAACGGCCGCCGGCGAAACACAGACGGGAGCACAAGTGCAAACCATTCTTTTAATAAACATCAAAATGAATTTGGCTCAAACAGAACTCTTTGCTCTTGTTATACAGACATCAACCACAGATCATGGCAACAGTGGAGAGAAACAGAACAGTGGGAGAAAGACTGACTAATATAAGACAACATAAATGAGGGGCGGGACTAATCAAAATGGACAAGGGAACACATGGAGAACAGCTGAATGGAATAACAAGACTAGATTAAAGCAATCAGAAACAAAGAGGGGGCAATAGACAAGATGGGTAAAAACACAACTCAAACATGGCGGCCTCTGGTGGCCACTTTGAGGGGGAACCGTGACAAAAACATGTAAAGAAATCAATATACTGATATAAACAATGTACTGTATCTCAGAAATACTCCTTCAGTTATTTTTAACAATAACCGACTGAAAATAAAGCTCAGATCAGCAGATCAGTTCCTGCACTAAACTATGGACTAAGTTGGTGAACAAAACTCAAGCCCATCCTGCATGACCATATATCGTGTGTCAGAGCGAAATGAGACACATAACTTAAATCAGCCACGTTACTGATATCACAACACTTGCCACGTTTTTTATTTAATTATAGAAGATAATGAATCTTGCAACTCACTTTGTTTGGGCCACAAGATGTTTCCGTTTTACAGTTGTGGCATTTTTACCGCGTACGCTCAAGATGCTTTCCTGATGGCTGATGGCGGAGACTGTTATGTTTATATACTAAGTATAGAGAATTTTGAGAGCAAAATATACTGATATATCTTTTTTAAAATTAACAGTCCATTCTTACCGCAGAATGGTTACTAGGCAGTGCTAGAAAAATCCCTGAAATTAACTGGGAGGACCTGGAAATGGTCAACTTGCTACTTTTGACTGATCTTTGACCAAGGCCCTTAACACTGACCAGCCTCCTCTTAAAAAGTTAATTCTGGGAAGAAACTAATAATTGATGCAGCAAAATGCTGAATAATGCAGTTATTCTTCTGCCAACAATGCTGCCACTACCACTGGGGCACTGAGTAAGACCCTTAACCCCAAGCTGCTCTGAGGAGACAGTTCCAAAGTGCAGACTCTTGAGTGGCAGAAATCTGTAGGTCCTTCTTGGAGACTTTTGCGAGTGGCTATGTGCGGACTGGGACCTGGTTTTAGTCATTGTATTTTCATGACTGTCAGTTCATTGTTAGAAGGTAATTATTAAACCTGCAACTTATCAGCACAAAGCTATTCCCCGACCGGCACACGTCAAAAACTACAGGTGGGCATGAGCAACAATCATGGATCCTGCCAAGCTGTCTTCACTTTACACCAAATTTTTAGTCACATAGCGATTGCTTATGCAAGTAGATACTGTTTCAGGCATCTCCTACTCGCTGACGCCCCAATCCCGATCTGCAAAAATCACGCACTGCAAATGGAGTGTGGTGTACCAAACTATGATAGTTTTATTTACAAGCGATGCTTTAAAAAATATCATTCATATCACATCACTCGATACATCGCCCAGACCTCATGGCCATTATGTCAAAGTAAGTACTCTGGATGTCAACAAACACTACAGCAGATAAAGATTTTTTGATATTTTAAACAACATGTGAATATGTAGCCATGGAAACACTTGTTCATACTATGCAGTGAAGCTCACTATAAATAAAGGCTGGTGTTTGTTCACACATGTCCGTAGCAATTTTAAGGTAGGTACGTAGGTATTTGGATACCTTGACGCAATCTCGTCAAACAAATGCAGACCTGTTATATCCACATTCAAATTCCGCAAGATTTCCCAAAACGCGTACTAAAATCTGTCTCCTCTCATAGTCAGAAATGACTGAATACGTCTAACCCACCAATAGTGGGCTGGATCAAAAACAGATGAAAAAATGCAATAAAATGATCAATTCTACTCATTTTAAGTATGGACCAGTCTAAAGTGTACCTGTAAGTAAACATGGTGTTGTCTGTGATGATTGGAAGATCGCAAACAAAACAGTGATGTAACCCAAACCAAAACACAGGATAGAGGTCAAATTCAATAAAGATAATCACAGGGGAAGCACATTAGGGCAAACCAACCCTAGACAAAGACAAGACAGGGAGGATGATGCTAGAGCCCTGGTGGGGGAATCACCAGACCGTGACAGATATGTCCTTGGAGGCCAATACTACCTATGACTCAACCGAAATGCAGCAGTAACTAAAGAGTAGTGCCTCCCTGGGTAGTCGTAAATGTAGGTCAGTGGCACAGTCATGTGTGCCATTTATGAAATACTCCCGAATAAGGGACTGTCGTCCTCCTGACATTCTTTAAGAGCATCAAGACAACGAAGGAGGGCTTTTAGCAAAGCACCTGGCAACCCAGAACACCCTCTGACACTGAAATAGGTGTCCCACTTTTCCCCGAAACAGACTTGATCCTTGAGTCATTTCTCCAGTGCAAAGATTTCTCCAATTTTCCTGCAAGGGCTTCTTGGATATGCCTGGGAATCGGATCAGCAGTGCTTCACCCCTGTGCAGGTCAAACACTGATTTGTGATCAATTATTATTTGTTAAAGGCAAGCAGAAAACAAACAGAACTTCAATGGGCGTCGATCTTGATCTAACCAATATCTAAACTTTGGGTCTAAAATGATCAAAATACAGAATTCTGCCATGTCCCGTAAATATCACCTAGGACCTCAAGTGGGAGATCTGCTCCGTCACCAAAAAAGCACTCCGGAGGACGTTCTTCCTGTGGCAGCTGAAGAAGTTCAATCTGCCAAAGACAATAATGATGAACTTCTACCCTGTCATCATAGAGTCCATCCTCACTTTGTCCATCAGCGTCTGCTTTGTTGCTGCCACTGCAAAGGACAAGAGTCGGCTGCAGCACATCATTCGCTCCAAATGATCGAAAAGACCATCGGCTGCAACTTTCCACCTTTACAGGACCTGTACGAGTCAAGGACCTTGAAAAAAGCAAACATATTGGACATGACCTGGACCCTGGACATGAACTTTTTCAGATCCTCCCCTCTGGCAAAAGGCTGTGACTAATTAAAACCAAACCTCACGCCATAAGGTCATCAATAAGGCCAGAGACGACAATTTTCATACAGTGAACATTGTACTATTGCACATCCCTGGTTCTGACTGCACTTCTGGCTCATTAATTTCATGACTGTTGTGTTTACTGCATATCCTTGCACTCCTTTTTAAAAAGCATTTTTTCAGTTTTTACAGCAATATCCATCTTCTCTTATTTATATTAGTTATCTTATACATAAAAACAATTTTATTATCTTTTCGCTCTTCTGATTCAAATTCTGATATGAATGTAGAAACGATGCTGTATAAAGTCAGGATGTAAAGACGTCTGCCGCTGCTGCACTCAAAACCAGCTTCTGCACGTGGCTGTCCAAAGTCGACCCGTCGATGATCCTCATCATCAGATCATTACCTGTGTTTCGGAGATTAGCTTCAAGCTGACCTGCTGGCACCGCGGGAAGGCAAAGCCCTTTTAAGACACCACTGTCTCTTCTCTCTAGACATCAGCGGGGAAGCTCAGCTTAACTAAAGAAGCTGCCTGGACTAAGGTCTTCGCAATCAGACAGTAATGATTTCCCAGTGCAGTCAAGTGACCGGCCTGTTTTGCATTTTCCTCATCGCAGCATGTCTTCGTGAGCAAGACCATGGCTCAGGGCATGTCTGTATTAGCAGGAACTCTTTATTGTACTTGGTCAGTGTGAAATGAAGAAGTGAGGACCTGCTACCTGACAAACCTGGCCTTTTTTAGGGATCTAGTTAATGAAAACAAATCCAATTCATTCGTGAAGTGCTTTACAGCATTTGCGCAATTTGAGGTTAAGGGTCTGGCTCAGGGGCTCAATGGTGGTCTTGCTAGAGGCAGGATAGAACTGGAATGGAACCTATAACCTTTTGGCTGATAGCAGAGTACCGGGCCACTGCAACCGTAACTGGTTCTAATGATATTTTATATGTTATAGCATGTTAGATTTGTTCAAATAAGTCCACTTTCATGTTATACTTTTATCTCCTGAGTAACATAAATAGTGGTAACTTTGAAATAATTCAGTGTGAGGTCAACGCTGCAAGAACTCTGGCTAGAACAATCCAAAATTCAATTTTAATGCCTCTTCTTGCACTGCCTGTCTCATCCTGCAGCATGGTGAAATATTGATATGCACTCACAACTGCACCAGACCAGCTACCGCATTTAGACCTCAAACGTGACTGGAGAAGATCTGGGTTTGACTGCAGCACAGACATCTTTGAAAAACAGCATTTGGAGTGCATCCACTGGCATGAATATTGCACGCTGTACTCAGCAACTCCGGCATGTGATGTGCTACTGACTTTTCACTGTTTCTTTTCGCCAGCCGAACACAACGGCACACGAAGGCGTATGTTTCAGCTCAACCAACATGACTCACTTCACCGCGCTATTGTAAACGAGGACAAATTGACGCTAGCTGGCTGAAAAAAAGCAAGCACAAATTACGGAATGCCGTAGATGCCGCGTAGGTGACTGCATGACCAGAGAAAACATGAACTAGTGTCCAATTTTAACGCCTCCTTATTGCAAAACTAGGTCATAAGATGCACAACTTGTGATGAGCTACCTGGACAAACCAGGCAATAATGCTACCTTAACGCCTCTTCAACCTTTTAACCTTTTGAGGTAGAGTGAGTAATTTGTGACTTATCTATTGATTTGTAAGTTCTCAGATCATTTCTTTAGCACACAGTGATGTCTGCCAAGGTGAATATAAATCTCTCTGACTAAAGATGTAGAATTAGAGTAAAAGGTTCATGCCATGAGATTTCACACACACCTCACTTTCTCTCTCTCAAACACAGTTTCATTTATCTTTTAGCAACCTCAGTGTCACGCGCACTGCCTCCAGTAGGACCCGGAAGTGGTCGGTCGCGGTTCAGGGAGTGTAAAAGGAGTCATTTCCTCATCGCTCTGTCATTGAGTCAATCGGCTCACCATTCCAACTCTGTTGGCAGTAACTGTGAGTACTCTCAGTTATTTGGTTCATCTCTCTGACCGAGTGTGTGTTGCTAGAACGCGGATTATTTGTGGTAATCCTAGTTCTTTGTGTAAGAGAGTTCTTAGATCAATTCGCGTGGCAATCTTACCTACTCGCGCTCTCAGCTGCATTTGGGTTAACCACCACGCTACACTTGCTAACGGCTAACACGTAGCAGTCTGTTATATCCTAACCAGATTACTGGCAGACTGTGAGCATTTGGCATTCGGTTCAAATCCTAACCAGATCCCTGTCCGAATCATGGAACAGTCCGACAGCCGCCTAACCCGGCCGCTGAAAGATTGTGATCGTCTGGCTTTCTTGTTACATCCTAACCAGATCCCTGACACTCAGAGCCTAGTGTTCAGTATAAACACTTCAGTGTTCATTTTTGTTGGCTTGCTCCTGCCCATCATGCCGTGTATAAATGCTTTCTGTAATCCAGAGAAGATGATGTTTCCTCTTCCTGTCACATTCAAAACAGATAAATTGAAGTAATGAAAACCTAACTGTGGGAGAGTGTGCACCGGAGCTGCAACAGCTAATCGATTAAATTGGTTAAAATCGATTATTAAGATTAAGTTAAGTTGGCAATTAATTTAATAATTGATTAGTTGGGTCTACGTTGTTATACACATATGTACAGTGGCTACATGTTTGCACACAATCTCATCTTGCAGTCTTTGTGAGGTGTTTCAACAGACACCACTAATTACTAGATCGAAGTAATTCCCCTTTGAAAACACATGACCCTAAGTTTAACCTCAGTAGCCATACGTGCCAATAACTGCTTTGTTTAAAAGTCTAATGCTTAGATTTGCCCGATATTTCCAGACGGTATTTGATGACGCATTTACTGTATGCTGGAAAAGTAGTGCTTATGCCAGGCATAAGTCTGAGGTCAGATTTCATACAGCCTTTCTGTTTTAATGTATAGCGTTATTTTGTGCCAAAAGTCTGAGCACACAGTGGAATGTTCGCGAGCAAAAGCTCATCTTTACGCACTTAGTTGGCTACATATTCGCCAGCTTCTTATTCACAATTTCGGTTTGTAGTGTAGTGTAGTGTAGTGTATTATGTGTTGCTAACAGCCAGTCTCCTACTCTAATTTGATCTGCTAAAGTTTGATAAATATTTTAATTTTGCAGGGATTGCACCACTAACATCTGATTATTTCAGGAGCTTGCCCTTCGGTAGTGCATCCCAAACTTCTGTATTTGCTGCTTAGAGTTGAGTGCATAAAGACATGAGATTTTGATTGTGAAAGTTCCACTGCTTGATCAGATTTTTAAAACTAACTGTTTAAGTTGCTTGTTTTTAGTCAACTACATGTGTTTCAGGGAAATCTTTATCTTTTTGTGTCTGAAGACAGCTGATTAAAAACTAAAAAAGATGTAAATAAATATTGCATTTCTCTATAATTCCAATTCCAGCTAATTTTTCTAAATTACAAATGTGTTTATAGGCATTGGCAGACATAAGCATGAAAAACATTGGATGTCGGCATCGGTTTATGATTCCCATATCGTGTATCCCACTGGTCACATTTACCTAGGTTTAACTGTCCATGAGATTTCCTGCTCGACAACATCATACCATTCATGAATAACATCTTACACATTCAAGTTAAATACAGCAGTCATGAATCAATCCCTTTTTCACTCTGGAGTAGAGTCTTACTTTCCAACAAGTGGCATCCTAAAAGGCAAAAATACCTAAAAACAACCAAGATGCACCACCAACCCACTTTCACACTAAAACAAGTCCAGTGCTTGCGGCGAGACCAATAAGGATGATGGTGAATGACGATCAAGAGGAAGCTTTACCTTCTGGGTCCAGCTGTGAGGTGCTCTGGCTCTTCTTCCCCAGCCCCACCATGGCCGCCATCTTGGCCCCGAAGCTGGAGCGTCTCTTCTTGTCGTCATCCTCGTCGTCGTTGCGGCCCAGCGAGCATATGTCTCCTCCCACGCTGGAGCTCTTGGTGATGTTGGAGCCGGGCGTCGCCGTCTGGGCCCTGTGTTTCATTTTGGATGCAAACTCACTGTCAGCAAACGCAGGTGGATGTACAGACAAAGACGCAGGGGTGGAAAAGCAGAAGGACAGGGAGAGGACAATACGGACAGGGAGAACGAGAGAGAGAGAGAAAAACACATACAGAAAGAGACAGACAAGGTTCAGCAAAAGACTTTGGGACAGGATCGGAGGTAGAGTTCGGAGGTTAAGGAATTTGCAGGAAAACTGGGAAATGTACTGCTAGGGACGGAACAAACCAACAGCAAAGAAACACTTCTTTTAAGGTCCTGCCTCACTAACAAATAATAATGATAGTCCACCCAAAATGGCTATTTGGAGATGAACACTAATATAGAGCAGATGTTAAAGGCCTCACTGCCATTGTTCAGCTACAGGTCAAGTAGAAATCTCATGTTTTTAAAAGGTTTTCATGAATCTTTGTAGCAAGTGACTGGAGAAAAACTTTTTACTGTGACCTTCTTTTTCTAAAAGCTGGTATGACATGCAATAGAAAGCATAGGATGATATTCACGGGGGTGAGATGACTCACCAGATGCATTCATGAATACATTTTTGCCTGTGAACCTACGTGTGTAAACTGACTGAATGTAGGTCTGTTGGAAATAAACGACGGCGCTTAAAACTTGACCTCCCTTTGTGACAGATCTGAACGTTTGTGGAAAATTCAACACTTTAAAGTGGCTGTCGAATTAAATCAGATTTTAATCACATCACACATAAAAGCAATCAATATTAGAACTGTTATGAAACATTAGCGATGTCTGAATGTCCTTATTTCAGCTTGGCTTAATAAATGCGGAACATGTACTGGGTCTGGACTGCAGTGTGCTCATGAGCTCCGAGTTCTGTTCTTTCCGGCTCCCTGCCATTTCGGTGACATATTGGATTTCTTTGGCCGGACCGGCGGGTCTGGAGTTGTGGCGTGTGTGTCATCCGGTTCTCTCTGTATGAGCGTGGAGAGCATGTTAACGTTCTCCGGGGGATTTCTGCAAACCCCCAGCTTGTTAGAGGAACACAGCATTCCCGATTCTCTCTCCTCCTTCTCATATTTTTATCTGAAACGCTGCATTCCCTCCATGAAGACAAAACCTGATTTAAACAGACGGGTGAGTGGAGGGGGGTTATATAATGACCTACTTAGTTGACACGGTGAGACGCACTGCCAAGTGCACATGCCCAGGTCTTCATAAGACATCCAATAATAACGATGTGAAATTAGTAAAAAAATGTCACTTAGACACTAACTGACCCCGTTAACCATTTTTAAATATTTTATGACTGGATGCTTTAGTTGAGCTACTACAGTTTACTGAGCTTCTACATGAATGTGTATGATCAGGATAACGCTGAGTAAATACAAGCTACACTGACAAAAGAGAACAGGTAGGATATTACAATACGAATATTAGTTTCTTGGAGTTCTGAAATTATTATCTTTGTAAGGAGAAATTATTTTCTATAAAAGTATTAATCATCTTTAATGCGAGTCAAATGTTAATCATCTTTATGACATCATTAATGAAAGTCAGTTTGGCTTTGCAGAGTGCTGTAAAAGCAAGTCCAGAATTAATACATTTGACAGAAATTCAATGGCTTACATATAGAATCAGCTCCTGCATTTAGAAATCTGATATTTTTCTTTTGTTGAAAAAGTAGAAAAGTTAAGACAGAAATCCATAGACTGTGGAGTGTCCTCTTAGATACATACATTTATGCCTCATGTATAATCATACTACTGTAATGATCACACAGTGAACCCAAACGCGGAGTCTTTATTTCCAGATGGGTCTTAAAACAATCTGCATCAAGAAACAGATTCACCTAATCTCTCACCACACGGTCCCTGCGACTACACCATCAACCTGCTACCTTATGCCCCTCTCCCTCAAAGTCCCTCAACTTAAGTTCTGTTATCCACGTCTCCTCATCTCATCTGCCCTGGAACGACTACGTAAGGCATGAATAGAAGACTGCATTCTTTACAACTCGAGGACATTATGAGTATTTAGTCATGCCATATGGTGCACCCTCTGTCTTCTAGTCCTTCACGGATGGGCTCTCGAAAGATCTGATTGATCGTGCTCATCTACATTGATGACATTCTAATATTTTCCCAGTCTTCTAAACAATCAGCTATTCACCTTATGGGCAGCTCAAGCTGCTCAAGCATTAAAGAACAAATTCAGTTCAGCTCCAGTGCTTTGTCCAGCTCCAGCTGCTCTTCAAAGTTGTGGTCAACACGTCAGAGGTGGGGGTCTGTACTGTGCTCTCCCTCAGCGTCAAGGTACACCCTAGAAGACGCCTTTGTGCCTTTTATTCTCAAAACTGTCCTCTGCAAAAAGGAATTATAGTGAAAAGAGAGTTGCTCGCCATCAAACTGGCTGGCTGTCTGGGAGTTCCTGTCCAATGGAAGGTGGCCGAACACATCAAGGCAGTCGAACAGCTCACTCCAGCTCCACGGAAGACGCACCAAACTCTTTGGTCCTGCTGAATATCGCAGTACCCTCATGCAATGGGCCCACTCAATACTAAGTTCAGGACATCCGGGATGATGCAGACCACTGAGCTCCTCTCCCACCGGTTCTGGTGTAAAGAAGATGTCTCAGATTTTGTATTGTCCTGTCCAGTATGCCCTCAGTCAAAAACTGAGTTTGACGTCTGTATCACTCACAGAGCAATGGGCAGATAGAACAACTGAACCAGGAGATCGCACACTACTTGCACTCGCAAAGACACATGGGAAACCTGTGAGTCATTTATACTACAAATCTATGAGGTAAATGCTAAAACTGATCTAGTAGTCAAGGTCTTTGCCAAAAACTGGAATGGGAATCTAGATGAGAGAGTCTGTCTGGTGAGGGGACTCCAGCTGAGGTCTTACAACTAAATTATTATTATTCAAGTAGCAGTGTTAAGAAAATTCAGCATCCAAGACTATATTATCATACTAAAATAAATGTAATGAATAACACGTCGGTACCTTCATGAGTTTCAGAGGTGAAAGTATCTTTAGCAACACATCTTCTGTTTTGTTTGTGCTTCACATTATCTTGTCATTTTAACACCTAAAACTGTCTGCCCTATAGCCCTTATTCCACTTTCTACCATTTCATACGCAGCCCTTTCACACTTCTGTTTTGAATAAGAAACATATAATAATATGAGAAGTACTGCTGTTATTACTCAACTGCTATTGCTCAATAATGCTGTTTGCCCAGCTGTGATTTATTCCCATACTTTTATGAACTAAACCTCACTGTGGAAATGCTCTGATTATATTTGTGTCTTTATAACATGAAACCTGAAGCTGAACTTCACACTGTTGTTTCTGCAGACAGACACATCCCACCGCGGTGATGAAGAGGATTAACCTGTTTCTATGGCAACACTCCTCAGCAGCTGCTTTTGCCTTCTTTTAAGATCTCCAGCATCATCTACAATAAACTTTCTCGACCCTTCAACCATTCATGTAATACAACCCAATGGCAAAGCAGAACAAAATGACAGATATATGATGTTCATTATTATATTTTATGTTACAATTTAGCATTTAGTAGTAACACTAACAGACCAAAATTAGGGCAAAATCAACTACAGTAAAGTCTGCCTGACTACTTGTTCATCAAAGGCCTTTAAGCATCTAATACATTTGTAATGCCTTTTCTATTCTGAAAACAGGCTGCCTAACATTTCCACATTATCACTTGTTAGAACTAGACTGATTTAATCAAAGCCCTGGGATAAAGAGCTGACCGTATGCTCAGAAGGCCACAGAGATTCTGTTTGTGCTGCTGGGCGGATACAGAGTTCAGCACCCCGCTAAACTCGACTGTTAAAAAGAAGCTACACAGCTTGAATGTTTCCATGAAATGTTGTCTCTGCACGTATCTATGAGGAACCGAAGGAAGAGATGAGAAAGAAGAACGCTGACCAAAAATATGTCATTGTATGGATGAAACCTGCACTGAGACCCTAACCTTCGACCTGTAGATGACACTGACCTTCCTCTGGTTTTGACCGGACTGAGCATCAGAAGCTATTCTCTGCTACTCCTTTACTCACAGCCTCATTAAT
Source organism: Distichodus sexfasciatus (assembly GCA_032718565.1). Lineage (NCBI taxonomy): Eukaryota > Metazoa > Chordata > Actinopteri > Characiformes > Distichodontidae > Distichodus > Distichodus sexfasciatus. The sequence goes on from JAVGVS010000016.1 coordinate 2,923,156, forward strand.
GACTCCTTAAATCTGTGATGTGTAATGAAATGAAGACAAAGAACATCTGTCCCTCTCTGCCTGTTAAGAGGAAACGTAACATCTGTAACAACAGCATGACTGTTACGTAAGACCTCATATCAGCCTGATGGCTTTGGGAAATGAATCAGCCTAATTAAATTATTAATCAGTGATTTGATTCATTAATAAATTTGTTTACTCACTAAGGTAAATATGTTTGGGTTTCTGCTCTGGCACAGCTGGCACTCAGAGTTCCTGTTTTTGTGAGGTAAGCAACAGCTGCTTGTGCAACTCGCATAGAGAGGGGTAGAGATGTGTGTGTGTGTGTGGGTATAGGAGTGTGTGAGTGGGGTCGGGGAGGCTTGGAGGATGGGGAAGAGTCTGAACAGAAAACTGATGGATGGGGTGGCTGAGAATAAAGATGTTACATATACTTAGGGTCTTGTGATACACACAACACAACAAACACACAAACACACAGATACAACACCAGAGCAGCCACACACACACCTCCAGAGCTTTTTGAAAGCAACATATGCACCACTGTAAACACTCACTGTATCATTAAGTAGCATTTTACCCCAAGCCACATTTATTTAGTTAATAGCACAGCCGTCACGGCAAAACTATTTATAAACTTTCCACATATGCTGTGCCCACAAGGCCTTCTGTTTGGTGGATGACCCCCTGCTAACAATCCCTCAACCTGCTCAACCTCATGCCATCTGGCAAAAGGTACCGTAACACCCAGACCAACTCAGCCAGACTTGGCAACAGTTTCGTCAGAAGCCTTCTTTCCAAACCACTTGGCCAACGGCCCTAAATTTATGCTATTTTCAGCGTGTCATCATTCATTAAAATGATATTTAGACAAAAACACTGAACTGGTGATTTAGTGTTAACTGCATTCTGAGCTTTCTGCTGGAATGCATTATGTTCCTGTAGTTTCTTTGCAGAGAGACTGGTTCTACATGCATTCAGTTGGTTTGTTTGGGAGGGGGGGTAGGGGAAGGGCTGGCAGGCTTCATGGTGAAGGGAAAAACTCCTGCATTACACATCCAGCATTGTTTCTCTTTCAGATGCTAATGTCCACACTTCTATTTGACATATAAATCATTTAACAAATACAATGCAATGTTGCTATTTCTCAAATAATATTTTTAATGGTTCTTGATTCCAGAATTGGAAGACTGAAACCAGAACAAAAAATGGATGTTGCAGGTCAACCAACTTTTGCAGCTCTGTTGAGGGCATTAGAGAAGGTGAAGACTAGTGGAGGATTCTAATCAAATTTGGCCTGCTGATGCTGACCTGTCAGGATTCTCCTCCTCCTCCGGCACCTCTTCCTCTGGCACCTCCACACTGCCCCCTGATGCCCCTGTTCCCCCTCCTCCCTCCGCTCCACCCGCTGTGCCAGCTGCCCCCTCTGCCCCAGCACCCTCCTCCCCTTGGGACTGGCTCTGCTGGAGGGCCTCACCACGGCTGCTCTCACACACACACACACACAAACACCAACACAAACATGTACGCAGGTGCACAGGTACAGACATGAATATACACACACACACACAAACACACAGACAGATGCACAACACATACAGAGAGACCACGGGGCCAGAGGCAGCATGCAGAGCAAAAAAGAAGAGACAGCAATGAGCATGCAGGGCCTGCTGACACACACTGAATACAGTTATGAAAAGAACATTTAAAAACACAAATGAAAGAAGTCTGGTGGATTTAATATCTCTTTTACAGCTGAAGTCATGTTGGAAAATAAGTTGATCATGTTTTGTAAGATATGGCACTGATCTAGTAATGGGAGGCAAGACTGCATGTTGTTTTAGGCAGGGCACAGTGGAAGAGACCTATAGAGGACTTTTTATGTAGAGCTGCAACTTTTAAATGACAGTTTAACAAGCAGGCCATGAGCAAACCCCAGGCTGCTGCCCACACGCTTGGTCCTGACTAAATCAAGTTGAACCAAACCCAACCCACACCAAGAATAAAAGTGCAGAGTTGGTCAACTGGGCGGAGGACGGAGGGGTTTACTCACGGCCTGGAAGCGTCTCCGACGTGTCTTAAAGCAAAAGTCAGAAATCACCCACCTGATCCTGCGTGTGGCCCGCGCCCTCTCCGACTGGACGGACATGTAGCTCGCGCTGCTAAGCCGAGACGCGCTCGACATAGCGGACACGTCGCTCACGTCGCTGTCCGACGACTTCATGGACAGGCTGTCCATGCCGCGCTGGGAGGGGAGGGGAAAAGGGAGGCAATATGTGAAATAAAAGCGATAAACAGTATTATGATTTTAGTGCAGGCAGGTCCAAAGTCCGCCACGAGGGCCAATCATGGCCCCAGGTCGGATTTTGTACGGCCTGCGCCTTCTGTCTTGAAATATATGGCGGTATTTTTGTGGCAAAGTAACGTGGAGCGTTCCCTTGTCTTTACACGCTCAGCTCTGCTTTCACACTCGCTCGACATGCTCAGCAGACAGACAGGAAGAGAGTGACAGAGAGACAGAGAGACGAATTGACAGACAGTAGGAAAGTGAGAGAGAGTGAAAGAATATGAATGAAGGCATGAGAGTGAGAGAGTAAAAAAGAGCAGGACTAAGAGCAAGAGAATCAGTGAGAGAGTGAGGGGGAGTGAAAGAGTGTGAAAATCAGGGAGAGAGAGAACGTGTGACAGAATAGGGCTGGAGTATTTGTGTGCCCTGTTGAGACACATGGTAAACAGCAGCGGATGGGAGGGAACATGCACTCCTGGCTGTGCTCCGGGCGAAAGTGTGAAGAGCTCCATTTGAGGCAGCAGCAGCAGTGTTATATAACCTCCAACTTCAGACAGAGAGACCTACAAACCCTGCGCTCGTCTTTACTGTTGTACACATCATGATTGATGGTGGAAACAGTGACAGGAACCTGACACTTCACATAACCATGAGGAACAGCCTGCTGGGCCATGAGCACCTGTCCACACAAACACTTGACTTTTAGATGCTGGTGAGGGGCTGCGTTCATAAATATGTCACTATAGTATTCTACTTATATAGTTGTGTAGCAAGAACATTTTAAACCTAACCTAAAGCTAAAGCTCGGTAAGTAAAATGATTTTGCAGATTTAAAGTCTGGTTTTATTTTTCATAATCTGCACCCATGCTTATGGAATGGGTGGAAAAGTGAATTTGAGAGAAAAATAATTATGCGCCATGGTTCGGAAATGCTTTAATCACTGTGATTACAATGTAGGCCGTTTATTAAACGCAGAGGTTAAATACCAGAAAAGTGGTTGAAGGTGCGAGTTCTAAAAAATGACAAAAAATTTGAAAATAGCTGACAAAAACGCCAAGAGCTACAGAAGGCACACACAAATTGGGTGGTCAGTATTGGTGACCCAAAAAGAAAAGACAGACCCCAGTGTGTGTACATTAGTCTCCCTGTCCTCTCCTAACACAAAGCCTAAGCAAAGATCTCAACGTGTTAACTTATCCACTAAAAATACTGATTACGGAATGGAATGAAAGTCTCTGTGTTGTCCAGATTCAGTGCATCTGCGTTCTGGCCTTTTGCTCTCTGAGACTCTTTATGAAAGCAGCTCCCGTCAGTCTCCTCCCATCAAGATCAAACGGAAAAAGTTTACATAAGTGCCGAGTACGTACCCTGGACGGGTCCTTCATAGAACCTGCAAAAAGAGAGAGAAACGCTGATTAAAATCTGCGACTTGAACCATCAGCTGCCACTGGAAGTGGAATATTATTACAAAGTACAGCTCATTAACAAGCAACATTTTTGGATCCCAGCTCCATTCATCCCAAAATAACTTCAAAGCCATCTACGGAGCTTAGAAGAGAGATGGTTCAAAACAAGCTTGAGAAGACAGACAGTCCAAAGTGAGTTTTTCCACACAGAAACACAAAGTAATGAACACGGCTGATAAAATTCATTAAGAAACTCTCTCTTGTTCCCTCGGAAATCTGTGTGTATTTAGTACCATTATATGTAAATTCTAAAACAACAAACCCATATTAAATTATAATGAACCACCACAACCACTACAACATTTCTAAGCAGTCATGAAAATGACCCTCAGCGCGAGCGTGCACACACACACACACACACACACACACACTGCTACACTCACACACACACACACTGCTACACACCAATACACACACTGGTACTCAAAATTGTAACAGCATAATTTTGTATTACAGCGCAATACTTAACCTCTTGTGAATAAATTTGGTGAAGGGAACGACAAAGAACGGCATTTCTCTTAACATTACCTACATGCACGCTCTTTCTCTCACACACACACACACACACACACACACACACACAGCCAGCCATTCAACCTTCACCATGAGACCTGACTAAAGTAACGGTCACTCACACCTCACCAAAGAAACAGAGCCACTCTGTTAGAGCTAGCACAATATAGACATGTTATATCCCTTAGAATACACACATACACACACACACGCACGCAATGAGGCAAAGAGAGGCAGAAGGAGTGTGTGTTATCGCCTGTACGATACCTGCATCTCCATTCTCTGTCACTGCTTCAGCTAGCAGAGTGCATGAAGATGGTGGCGGTAAAAATGTGACAAAATTGAGAATAAAAGAAAGATGAACAATAAAGCAACAAATACAACATGATGGAGAAACACACACACACACACACAAGCATGCACAAGAGACTCTATGCCAAAAGAACCATGAATTGAGGCTAATAGGGACTACCAGAATCAGGTGTGGAAGGAGGGAGCTTAGTGTAATTACAGAGCTGATAGACATCCGATCGCAAGTGAGTAAAGATGAAAGATTCTTGTATCACATGAAAGTGTAAGAATAACAGCCTCAATTAGACATCAGCGAGGAATCAGTCAGGAAGTGGCATAAATAATGTTTGCAAATGGGCAAGATTTTAACAATGGGAAAATAACGGTGGTCAAATTGGGTTCCTTGAAACTCAGACACACTCAGTGCTAATTTGTCGCATGCTGTATGTATATAGTTTTTTTTAATCCCAACACCGTGTCATTAACAAGAGAAGCGGCCATGTTGTGTATGGTCTTGCCCCACTTTCCACTCGGAAATGTGGGATTCTTCCCTCTGCTGGGTGACATACTAATGTTCTGCTTAACAAATGAATTGATAAATGTAATAATAATAACAATAATAATAATAATATGTCAGAAAGCATCATGTTTAGGTTTAAGCCACATTTTCATCGCTGTCATTTAGAAGAAGATGTATGGAGAGAATTTATTGTCAATATTATCGAATAAATGTAAGACCATTCACAAATGCATTTCTCACCTCAAAAATAATGTTACAGGATCCAAAAATTCCCTCCATAATGTTCGCGTGGTGTTGACTGAATCAAACCTGAACATTCTCTGGCCAAATGTACAATTCCCTCCAAGACACCACTACAGTGCGCGAACGTAGCGCAATGTTGTCAACATTAAATCATACTCTCGAACTTCAGTTGATGTGATTGGCTGTAAACTTTGGGACATATGATAGGCTACCTTTTGAAAAAACACATTTGTGCATCGAGTGCTGTCAGGGAGTTCTCAAAAATCCACAAATAAATGTCGGGGTATTCACAAATATATACGGTGGTTTGTAATTGCAGGTTTATCGGTTTGTGAATAAATGTAACTTCAGTGACATTTGTGCATCGTGCATTATTTTTGAGTGAATTTGTGAATGGTGTTACATTTATTTGTAAGTCATAAATTATCTTTGTGAATCTTGTTACATTTGTTGCTGAATCAAGAAATATATTTGTGAATGGTGTGATATTTATTCAAGAATATTGACACTAAATTCTCTCCATAAAAATGGAAATGAATTATCAAGTGGAGCTGTATTACGGGCCTCTTTAACTCTGTGAGCGGCTTTGTCTCACCAACAACAGGACCCGATAGAAACCTCCAGTGGCCCTGCTGTTGCCATAGCAACAACAAAAAAGAACAATCTGCTGCTTAACTCATAACTCCATTCAGAAATATCAGAGAGAGAGTTAGAAAGACAGACTGACAGACAAAGCAAAAGGAAGTAAGTTGAAGAAGAAAGATCTGAGAGACAGACGTACAGAGTGAGAGTCAGAAAGAAAGAGAAAGGAGAGAGAGGAGTGAGGGAGGAAGAAAAATGGAAAAGAGAGTTATACAGAGAGAGACAGACATACAGAACGGTAGAAAGGGAGAGAGAAAAAGAAAGATGAGGGAGAAGAAGAGAGTCAGAATGAAAAACAGATGGAAAGAGCAAGAGGAGGAGAGACAGAGAGAGAGAGAGAGAGAGAGAGAGAGAGAGAGAGAAAGAGAGAAAGAGAGAAGCAAGTGAGGCAAAAAAGAAAGGAACTGACATACAGAAGTATTGAGAGAGAGAGTTAGTGAACAAGATGGACACAGACAGAGAAGGAGAACAACAGACAGACATTAAGATTAACAGACAGAAAGAGCAAGAAGAGGTGGGAGAGATAGGAGTGAGTGACTGAAAAGAAAGGAGAAGAGAGTCAGACAGGGAGAGACAGACAGACATACAGAAAGAGGGGGATGAGAGCAAGAGAAACACAGAGAGGAAAACAGAGACAGGTAGAGAGAGAGAGAGAGAGAGAGAGAGAAGGAGACAGAGAGAGAGGCTCTAAGAATAGCAGCAGGTGATGAATCCTGTGTCTCTAGCCGATGGTTTTAGAGGACGCTCAACAGCCTCGACTTGATTAAACAATTTACACTTTACATTTTGATTACCGTTGCTCTGACTGCCAACAGAACAAACTTTGACAAACCCTCGATCCGTGTGGCTTGAATTGGGCTAAACCACACCACACTGCACGTACACAGCCCAGCGTGTTACCTCTCTAACTGTTCCGGGCACGAGCAATAAAACTCACATTACAACGCATAAAGTAATCATGCTGCACAGATCAGCTCCCATCTGTGGATCTTGTACAGGGTTCTGGACTTTCATAAAGTAAGGGAAGAATGTTGCAGCTAGCAGTTTTAGTGACAGGTTACTGTAGAGGAAAAGCAAAGCGCACAGCACTACTGAGCACTATGAAGCTCTCAGTACAGACCTACTGAACCAATGCAGAAGGAAAACTAATAGGGGACAAAGTCGCCATTAATTTAGTCATCCTTAGCCACATTAGCATCCTCAGCCATATTAAAGAAGCCTCAGGCTCAACGGAGGGCTGCACAATATAAATATCATAAACATTACATTTACATGCCACCCCTGAAGAAGCAGATTTCTGACACTGCCACATTGGCATTGTGTCTGCTAAGTGGGTGTGGCATGTACGTTTGTAGAGTCAGCACTATTCAGATTTAATAGCGAAAATCGTGGATAGTCACACGACAAAATGATTTCCAAAAAGACTGCATCCATTGTGATCAATTAGCAAATATTAGGGGTGTGCGAAAAAGTGCAATCAAATCAAATCGATTCAAAATCACTTCTGGCACTGCAAAAAATTCACAATGTCAAATTCTGACCAGATAGTCCTCCTCCTTTACATGAGTGTGAAGGAAATGCAGTCAGTGTGCGTGAGTCGTTTTTGAATCGAATCATGAGCCAAGGAATCGGAATTGAATCGTGAGATTTTCTGAATCGTGCACTCCTAGTAAATATTGTGCAGCCGATCCAATGGCAGCTCTAACACTCCCAACTCCAAACTTCATACCGGTGACTTTCTTCTGTTGGTCTTCCCACGTCACTTCTAATTTTGCAACACAAAAAGAAACACTGGGTCACATCAAGGGTCGAGATGAATAGTGATGCACTGCTTATTTTAGTTGAGGCTCCCAATAAAGATACACACATGTTCTAAATACTGTTGTAAAGTCCATATTTTTACCCATCTTCACTAAAATCACTAAAAAGTGATTTGTAACTACACGCCACACATATGACTTGATTCATAAACCAGTATAAAATCAGTATTGATGTAAACTAAATGAGCTTCATATCATCAGAGCAGAGCGAAAATGATTGCAGTACATATTTCTTGTGAATTTCAGAACGCAAGCTAAAGTCACTTTTGCTCATATTGTGCCCTCTGCTGGTGAAGTGTAAAAAACTCCTTTACTGTTTAATTTGAACTAGTTGAACTGTATCATGTGCATAATTATCATCTATACATGTCTATAATGCAATCACTTCGTGCATAAATAATCTCTCTAAAACATTTTAACATATAAATGCAGTTAATGCATCACTGTTTCTTATCACAACTGTGTAACCGGCTGTCATTAAACAATGAATGAAACTCAGGTCTATAAATACATATCCACCAATGTGAAATATCAAAGAAATGCAAAGTTCAAGGCAAAAAAAAATCCCAGAGAGAGAGATAAAGCCTATTTTAGCCTCGCTCACACACATACACTCAGTGTGCACTTGCCTTTCCTCCCATTGGCAGGTGGGGGAGCCACAGACTTCTCCTCGGTTTCTTAACAAGAAGAGCACATATACAGACACCAACCGCAGTTAAAGAACTGAATCGCCGTAACAAAATATGGCACACACACACACAAACACAAAAAAAATGATATGCATACAGTATATCTACAAACAATCCCCACCCGCCATCAGCAAACACACTCATCTGAACACTACTTAAATACACTAAGTTTGAAGCAACCACAACTAGCTAATAAAACTCCTGGATTTGCCCCTTATCCCCCAAAAGAACCTGGTGCCAGCGCTGGTATTCGGACGAAGCAAAACTTGGGAACAAGTGAGCCAGTTGAAAGGGTAGCTACATTTTAAGTTTAAGTGAGTGATTATTTGTCATTGTGAACACACCATAGCACAGCACAGCACACAGTGCACCACAACTAAATGTGACCTCTGCATTTGACCCATCCGTGAAGGAGCAGTGGGCAGCTTTTTGCCAGCTCCTGTTGTGGAAAATTGGAGCCGAAACCCAGGAAGAATCAGCCACAGTCAGGAAGATGAGGCATCATTGTTTATTCAGACAAACCATGGTCATTGGAAAGCAGTGGCCAGTTGCTCCCCCTTTTCCCAAGATTAAATAGGTCTTCAAAGCCAACCCACTTTTTTGGGTACGGCTTCATTTTGGCTCTTGACCAATAAGAGCCAAATACACAAGTCTCCACCCCTCGTGTATTACCCCCCTTTGTAGTAAGATAGCATATTGTGCTATCCCGGCCCAGACCCAGGGAGGAGTCCGCCTCATCAGACTCCAGCTCCAGATCTTCGCAACAACCTCAACTCACCAGATCTACGTCACCAGAGTTTAGCCTATCATAGACAATTTACCGGTACTTAAAGACCTTTAGTTACAACAGTTCTTTGCTAAGTATTGTTATGCCTAGAGCTACATACTGAGCGTTCCTTTTGTTTGCCTGTCTCCGTTTTGACCTCTGCCTTCTGTGTTTGGATTACCCCCCTGCTTCTGGCGATTCGGATTTGGTTGCTCCGCGGACTGTGTTTTCTGGTTTTGAACTGTGCTATAATAAATCCTCGGTTTTCCTTCGAATTGATCCTGTGCCTGCGACCTGGTTTTGTCAACTCTGCGTTTGGGTTCACCTGCCTGCTGTTACACACTAAGTCACACGATCCTGGGCAGTCCCCAATAAAAACAGCATTCCCATGGTCCCTTGACCTGAGAACCTCTTTCTTGATTACTTTACCATCCCACTCCCAGGTCATTAACTGTCCACGTCTTGAGTGCATTTTAAGCATTCTCAACAAACATTACATTTCAGACTTCCCCCTGGCGATCTCCTTCTTGGCACATCCTTACTCCCCCTACTTCTTCCAAGAGGTCAAAGGCCACATATGGTGCCTTCTTTTGGGGGTCTCCTTCATTCCTAGGTCAGATTACGGCTCAACAATATTGAGGGAGATTCACAGCTTAATTTTTGACCATTTAAACCCTTAAATTCTTCATTACTCCCTGGGAGCAGTGCTTGGTGACCTCAGTGGTACCTTTACCGGACAACCCACCAAATACATGGCCAACCCTCTAACCGTTATGCTACTAACTGCCCCAGTACATCACTAATCAGTGGCAGCAAAAATGCAAAATTACAGGACTGTGCCAACTACAATTTGTACTAAGAATACATAGTTATGTATTTTGTTCGGTAATTTATCAGTAGCAAAATTCCTTTTAAAATTCTGTAAAAGCGACAGACTACTAATGAACCAATAGTGATGTAACGAGGCAAAACGCTACGTCATTACAGAATTATTTTTAATTTTTTCTCTCTTTACAAAGACAGGTTATTTCAACTACTGGACGTAACAGATTGGCTTTTGATAGGCTACCGTGCCTGCGCAGCTCACGCTCTTGGCAGCTGCAAAATGGAGTCGGAGGATGGCATGCACCTTGGCAAAGATGGAAGCAAGAATTCATGACTCTCAAATAGCTTGGATGTAGTTAGTTACTGTTCCTCTGTAGCTAACTACTATATTAAAATAATAGCTTGGCTGTAACTTAGGTACTAGTAATCCTAAGTAGATGAGAACTAGTAAGAACTAGTTTCCCACAGCTGTCCCCAGTTCCAGATCTGCAACGTTTTGATACCAATCAGAAAATTGTGGTTTGTGTAACAACATGGGTACTGCTGTATCGCTGAACCAGGTTCCACTGAAGTGTAGTGGTTTAACAATACATCAATCTACATCGATACATCGATTCAATGATCAATCGATCCAGAATTACAGCAATCAGACATACATATTGTAACGTTCCTCGCCAAAAAAGTGCAAACGTCAGCTGGTTTTGTTAACTTTCTAAAGCGTGATAACACAGGCTACTGTGGGCTGTAGCTCAAAAACAAAAATGTGAAACTATGTTTTAGTTGTTTTTTTGTTTTGATATGAATGGAAGCGATCATGCTAAATCAGCATATGATACTGTGTCATAACCATCACTGGCTGCTCAATCGGATTGTAATCAGATCGTATCAGACTTCGTGATATCGGCAGACATGAGTTCTTGTCCGCAGAATCGATATATCGTATCGTGATGAAACTTGTGATTTACATCCCTGCTGAAGTGTAGCACTGGCACCAGAGTTTCTATGCACATACACACTGAGATTAAAGCTTTTAACTCCTGCCCAGTTTGAGAGACACACCTGGCACAGGGGGTTGTGGTGATGGAGGCGGGGCTTGTGTTGGTGCAGGTGCTGGTGCAGGGGTGGGGTTAGGGGCGGGGCTTGGCTCTGGAGCTGGTTCTGGGGGGAAGGCTGGGACGGGGGGCTCCATCGTGGTTGGTGCTTTGATGATGGACATAATGGTAAAATGATGGAAAAGGCAATAAAAAAACACAATGAAATTAAATCACGAGACATAAGAATATGACATGTTGAATACTATGTGTAATAACAAAATATTATGAATATTTATCTCAATTTACAAAACAAATATCTCTGTACATAACTGTGCTAAAGTATTGAGCCACCACTCCTTTCTTCACAAAGAACCAGACCTTCATGTGTATTTTTAATGTAGTCTTGAGGAATGGTATTTACATGTGGGTTTGCAACAAATTTCTATATTTGCTGTCTCATTTTCCTTGCGACGTATTAAGAAAACGAGGGGCGGCTCAAGGCTTTTGCACAGTATTACACAGTAGGATTCAACCATAAAAGGGCAGAATACATGTCGTTTAAAAAAGGTTAATCTTTTCTTACAGGAAGGTCTAGCTATGACTTAACATATGATTACCAGCTACAGCTGGAGTGATGGGTGGAGCTGCTTCATGAACTGAGCGGAGGATGGACAGACAGACAGAAAGAAAGGAAAAAAGAGGCCATGCAGTTAGACATGTGAAGGTGAGAAATGATGTGAGAAAACACAGACGTTTCCACCGATCCGTTTCTATACTATATATTTGTTTCTATCACTATATCTATGTGTTAATGTTAGTTTAAAGCAAAGACAATTAGCGAGCCACTATGATATCCAACTACAACTATTACTGACTAGTCCAGCTCGAGCAGAGCGCCATAAATCATATTCATTTGAAAGGGGGTGATCATTGGTCATTGTAAATACACCACACCACAGCACACAGTCCACCACAACAAAAATGTGACCTCTGCATTTGTACCCATACATGAAGGAGCAGGAGGCAGCTGGCATGGGCAGCACCCAGGGAGCAGTGCTTGGGGATGGTACCTCAGTGATACCTTTAGCGGTCCCGGATTTGAACCGGCGACCTTCTGATCACGGGGCGAACTCCCTAACTGTGACGCTACCAGCTGCCCCATACACTACTAGTCACTATTCTAAACACCAAACACCATCAAACTGAGCTGAAGCACTATAAACCTGCTGCTAAATTCAAACCACTGCTGATAAACACTGCACCTTTATTTCCGAACCTTTATTTCATGCCCATCAAAGTCAAACATCATTATTAAAATACCTGGAACGTCTAAGGCATGAGTAGCACTTTGGAACTTTGTTGCCTCATAATGTTTTAAGGTTCTGAAATAAACTGCCTCTAGTGTATCCCACTGTCAGAAATGATGTACTACATTTCCTACGAATTATTACCAGTCCCTGCGTTTGCGACCGGAGAAGGAGCCGGAGGAGGGGCCGGTACAGCCGGTGGTGTAGGGGCAGGGGGTTGGACAGGGGGTGGGGCAGGGGGCGGAGGCACAGATCCTGCTGGAGCTTCATTGAGGGATGAGTTTTGGGAATCAAAAGTAGGAAAACATAATAGATCATCATCAAATACTCAAGAGTTGTTGATTCATCGTGAATCTAATTTAACAAAACATACTAAAACTTTTCCAATCCGTCCAACTTCTACTAAAATCTGCATTCAATTTCTAGAATTAACCAGCTAGACTTAAAGAAGGAAAGCTCTAAGGTCAGTGAGCTAGCACTAGCACAAGGTACAGACATGTCTACTAAAGATTCTAATGCACTTAAATATTTAAATATTTATTCCTAACCATAAAAATGGTCCACTTTTAAAACTGAAAGATAATTAAGAAATTCCTACATTCACCATCATCACATTATGCCTATTCAGTTTCACATTAAGAACGAATAACTATTGACCAAATCCAGACACTGACATAACATTCAGCCCAGGGACACAGAGATAATGACAAGACTTTACAGTGTTAGCACGGTAAGAAGGTCCAAAACTTCACAGAGACCAGCACGGACAACACTGACCAGTCTGGAAGAAGAAACAACACAGCCGACGAAGCAACGAGGCTTAAGCGCGGGACTAACAGCTAAGCTATAATGCTACACGAAAAAAGCGGAAGCCAGAAAAAACAGTAACACCAGAAACAAACACACGTCAGAAACGCAGGCTAGCGGGTACAGACCTTCCGAAAGCTCCGCTACTCCCTCTCCACCATCTGGGAAAAGAGGGGGTGAAGAATAAAGTTGCTACTATAGCATTCCTCTTATCGCTCTTTAAGTATATCATTCTGCAAAGTACTATGAGTCAGTGGAAATTAGCATAGAAAAGATTGGAAAAAGAGATTCTAATGCTTTCACCAAAGACTGGGAGTTTAGACCAGTGGTTCCCAAACTTTTTCTGCTGGGCACTCTCCTTCTTCTCACCCAATATTCTGAGGCCAACCCCGCTTTTCTAAGTGAATTTAGTGATTATTTGTCATTGTGAGCACACTACAACACAGCACACAATGCACCACAACAAAATGTGACCTCTGCATTTGAACCATCCGTGAAGGAGCAGTGGGCAGCCAACATGGGCAGCACCCGGGGAGCAGTGCTTGGGGACGGTACCTTGCTCATGAGTACCTCAGTGCTACTTGAACCAGTCTGAGACATGAACTGGCGACCTTCCGATCTCCCTTTATGCTACAATCTGTCCCTAATTTTGCCAATTGCCTTATTTGCTTTGTCAAGTCTGCTTTACAATGACCTTTCCCACGCCTGTGGAAGTTTTGGCTGAATTTAGTCATGTGGTTTCTTTGCAGTAACAAAATATGCATTACACTTTAATGTTCCCATCCCTGCTTTTCAACATATTTTTCTCAAGATTTCCACAAAAAAGACCTTAAAACTAAACTTCCTAAAGACAAAAAAATAAAAGAGTTGCAGCAGCTGTGAGATTGCCACATTAAGTTCATTATCAATGTCATTCATTTACCTTGCTGTACTCCTCCCCCACTTTGGGAACCACTGGATTAGCTCATGATTGGCCGGAAATGCATATTGAGCTGGCCTATACATTTTCAGAGTTGCCCCAGAGCTGCCTTGGCTTAACTAAGCTGTTTTGTCAAGAACAAGCTGTTTGGTCTAAAACTGATGGACATTATACTTTTTCCTCACTTTGAAGTATCAGTGCATAAGTATATTTGCTCACGCAAATGACAATCACCTAATGAACCGATTAACACCCTTCTACTCACTTCTGTCCATGGAGCCTTTTGGAGGAACTTGTGGCAACTGCCGTCCTCTCCGTCCTGACACTGGTGTACTCGTGGGGCTGGTTTGGACCGAACCAGTGCGTGGGTTCGCCCTGAAGAACATTGGGGAGGGTTAATACTGGTATTAAAAAAACATACACCTCAAGTTCAGTGCTCAACCAACCAGCCAACATAAAGGCCGAGGCTGAAGGTGGGGATTAAGAAAAGAAACGTGATAAAATGTTGGGCAAAGCAGAAAAAAACATTTAAGAAAGGTGTTAAGCTCTATTTATGCAGTTAATACCAAATACATTCATATACAACAAAAGCTTTCGTTAATGCATGTTAGACTGCAATTACTATAAAGTATTCAACTGCACTGATAATCAAAAGTTTAAAAGACTTAATCAAATAACTTAATATTAGTATTAGTTTTACTAATATTAATATAACAGGCCATAAGACTTCTTAACTAGGACATGACAGCACAACTTTTTTCTACCAGTTTATTATAACACAAAGTTATGTCAACTTTTCATGCCTGTGACCAACCGGTTTCTAGTTTTTAAAATTCTACTGTAATTTGTAGGGATGCACGATGAGAGAATTATTGGCCGATGCCTATATCCGATATTTTCATGTTTACATCTGCCGATGCCGATAAATGAGGAAGGCAGAGTCGAGTGGCAGCGCAGGCAGAGTTGAGCGCGTGAATATGAGATATTTTGGTTGCCAAAATTCCACTGTGCTCAGAATGTGGCCCTAAAATAAGACCGTAGCTCTGCATTTCTAACACAGCGCCAAGTCAAGCGAGCGCGAAAGCAGAGTCGAGTGTGATCCGAGCATTTCGAGCGTAGTGCACAACATTTTAAGGAAAGCCACTTCCCGCCCTATGTGGTGTACCAAGTCTAATAGGGCGCGTGAGACACTTCATGTGCACTACCTACTGTGTAGAGAGCCGTTAAGCCACAACCCGGGGCTATTTCCTGAGATGCATAGTACCGCATAGAAAAGTATGATAAGAGCACCTTACTTACGATACTATTAAGTATAGTAAGTATACACTCGGGACACAGCCCATGTGTGAGCTCACATTTACTAAGTGAGGCAAACCCACAATTTAGTTAGTTAAACATTTTTCACACATGCAGGCAGAGTTGAGCGTGTAAAGACAAGAGATTTTGCTGAGAATTTCGGTGCAAAATAACACCATTAATTTTAAGGCAGAAGGCTCGGGCCGTATAAAATAAAATCTCAGAGATTGGACATGCTTGGCACAAGTGCTACCATTTCCAACGTACAATAAATGCATCATCAAATGGAAAATATAAGCAGCGGTCCGATGCCGATGACTTACAAAAAGCAATTATCAGCTGATTCCGATATGATTCTGATATCGTGCATCCCTAGTAACTCTAAGAGACGAGCTGTACTTGTATAACTACGTACATGACAAATGGAGCATCTTCAAGAAGCAAAATGTTGTAAAAATTCCCACAGGCAACATGGAGAACCCAGACTTTTTAGTATAATACAGTCATCACAATGAATTGCACAAAATAATGTGACCTAAACACAAACTCCACATATTTGACCATACCTTTGCATGCAAGTTTAGTGGTAAATATGTCATAGTCATGTGCATTTTAGCTGTTAAAATCAAGTTACAGGCTAAGAAAATGCACAGTAACCAAACATGACCTTCATAGCACCTTTTGAGTCAGTGTTTGCATTTTATTGGAGTGTCTGCTCTATTGATTTCTGATTTAATGATAACAAAAGCCCTGTCCTGTGAATGAAAATTGAGCTCTTAGTTCCAACTTTACACCTTACAAAAAATGACAGCATGTTATAAAGCCAACTCAATCATATGCCGGTATGACGACAAACTCCAAGCATCTCAAAAGGTATTATGAAGTCAGAGAACAGGAGCGAAATCTAAAGTTGCACAGCTTAGGGATGGCTGCGTATGCTGCAGGGAAAGTGGGGAGCGGTGGATGGCGAAGAGCAGGAGAGCCCACATCCTTCAGCCACCTCAGTGCAGCCTATGGGCCAACAACGAAAAGAGGGATGCTGTTAAAAACGACAAACCATAATGTTAGTGTGATCAACTCAAAAGTGGGAGGGGGAAGAAACACAAAAACCAAAACATAGGATGTCAGGTTCACACCATTATATCCCCCATAGAATATAAGTAGTGTGTCTTAAAATCACTGAAAAAAAAACACAAAAGGAGAACCAAAAAAAAAAATGTTAGCAGCATCGACCACCACTACGCTTCTACTCTACAAATGAAGACAATCCAAATGCAGCACTGTCAAAAACCAAAAGAAACAAAAATCGCAGGAGGAGAGGGAGGAGGAGCATTCAAAGTGGGAGTGGCGTGGCTTTGGGGTTTAGTGGTTTGCGGTTGGTCAGGGTCACCTCGTTAAGGCGGGAGAGGGAGGGGCGGATCGGCCGGAGGGGAAGGACGGCATGGACCTCTTGTAGTAGGATTCGGGACGCTCGGAGGAGCGTGAGCGGGTGTAGACGGGTCGCTCGAACATGGCCCGCTGGTCTGCTGACCTGGACCTGTAATGCCGGTCCATCATGCCACGGCTATACCTGCAGGTGGTTAGTCAAACAGTGCCATTGATGGGAAGAATGTTACACAGCCTCGAGAGGAAAACGTTGGCCTGTTAAGCCATGAAGCAGAAGCTCCTGTGAAAATAATGGTCATTTTTCCCCAAAAAAAGATTTGAAAGATTCAGTTTGAAAGTGGCACTACAATAGTTACAAGACACAGTAACGAGACATAAATAACAGAAATAATACAAAGTAGTGCGCAAGAACAGTAAAAGTTTAACAGGATCCACACTCTCAAACAAAGAGCAGCACCTGTAGAATCCCCTGTTAGGAAAAAGAATCATGTCAACAACATTTCTATGACAGGAGCACTTTCTAAATGATGTGTCTTCATCCACCATACTGCAGTTTTCTACGTCGCTACTATAACTCAATCTCTATTCTAGTGCTAGAGCATTACCTCAAATCTTCCTCAAAAGGTTCATGGCTAACTGGAAACTCTGGTACGTGATCCTCTCTATGAAGTGAAATAGAAGAAAAACGTGCAGATTTGGTTTCAACAAAAGCATATTTTAGAGGGTTTAAAGGGTTTGCTTTACAGGCTACTATCGACAACCTATCTTCTACATCAGTGGTCCCCAAATGGCGGCCCGCGGGGCAGATCCGGCCTGAGGATCCCTCACATCCCATTGGCAACAAAAGTAAACAGACATGTGCACTTCCTATGACCATCTGTGATTAGCGATCTCCACATCAGTGGGTTGACATCTCCGCTAGTCACTGTGAAATCTTAACAATAACAGTTGCGATAACAGACTTTAAACTTATCGGACATTATATTCATTCCTCTGAATGTGAAATTATGTAAAAACGCATTCATTACTTTACTTGCGATGTAAACACACGTTATCGCTCGCAACTGTTATACGGAACAGCATCATGCACAAAAACTTAGTTCTCTTCCAGAAAGGCCAAAAGCAGCTCACTTTATATAATAAAATACAAACTCTGATGTGACATGGATTTGTTGGCCCTCAGCCTGACTTGTTTACATAATTTAGCCCAGGGGAAAGATGACTGGGGACCACTGTTCTATATTCTATCAGATTCTAATTTTCTAAAGTCTCTTCAAGAATACCTTTCTGTGTCTGTGGAGGGCTCAATTTCTATCCTGGGACATGTCCTAATAAACAGAGCAACCACAGTGTTGACATCTTAGAGAGGACTGGCATGATATGTTGGGTTTCAAGAAAACAACTGGCTCCATTCACCAACAGTTCTCAAGAAGAAGAAGAATTTTGTTCTTAAACCCATTTAAGCAGTTTTCACAAACATTCTGACTTTCACCAAGGTTTTTTTTAAATTTGAGATCTATCATTAGGTAGGAACTAAATCTACAAATGATCACAATCCACAAATGAGGTCCAGTGTGAGAATGTCTCAGTACCAACTATACCTTTTTGTTTTATTACAGCTTGACCATTTTTTTTATAAAGGTTTAAGTTTCTCCTCTAGAGCTAATGCTGATACACTCAAGAGTCCCTCATGATGATGATGATGATGATGATGACAATGATGTAACCTTTATCAGGCCTCTGCAGGTTTATGATACTCAATATTTAAACCTGAAAGCATATTTAAGATTTGTACTAAAGGAATCTAAGGTTAGTGCTACTGGAAGATTGCACAGCTTGATTATCAAAATCTGCAGAGTAGCTGCTGAAGTCTCCAAGAACGAATTTGCTCCAATCACAAATGTATGCTTTATATCATCATAACTAAAGATCAGGAAGCTTTAAAGAAGGTTTGTGTGAATGTTAAACCCTCCTTAAAGACTCTGAGGTGCTTATATCAACTGCCTGGTTAAAGTCTTACCTGTAATCATCACAGCTCCCATTCATGACGTGATTGGGCCATGGAGTGGGGACATGGTTGGGGCCATTGTAATGTCTTTGTATGGAGGATGGGGGAAAAAAAGGAGAATGGAGATGTGAACTGGATGAAAATGAGCTGAACAGTGAACAGCAAATGACTCTTTATGACTTTAACATTGCTATTAATTAAAAAGTCTTAACTGTTATGATATGACAACCGCATGAAGGTCACACACATTAAAAAATCGTTCACAACACAGCGCTCAACAATATTCTGTATCTGACGTTTACAGCCAGCAAGCAATAAATTTTAACCAGAATCAAACCTCAGCTCTAAATAAACTTAAGCCTAAATCCTAAGTTAATGATTTGGTGCTACTGCTGCTGCACAGTGCTTTACCTCTCGGGAGATTCATATGAGTCATTGTGGCTGGATAATCGCCTATCCCGTCTCATCCTCCTGAACACAAAACAATACACTGTGAGACACAATTCCACACACACACACATAACGGCGCTACCGTCGCTAAAGGCCAAAGCTGGGGTGTCTGACATGGGACTGAGTCTAGAATCCAACTGAGTGGATTAATTTCCAGGATTTAAGAGGAAATATGAGTGCATGCCAGAAAGGAGTGGCGGGACAGCGGGAGGTCAGTGAGCGAGTGATTGAGTGAGTGAGTGAGTGAGTGAGTGATTGAGTGAGTGAGTGAGGGCAACGGACTCAGCGGTGAATTGGTGAACGAGCATGATTTTAGATCAGTGCATCGCAACAACTCAAGCCCACCTCCTCGGTGACCTGCAGTTTAAATCTGGGTCATTACACCGCATTAAGGGAGATGGTGAGGGCAACTAAGGACACACACTCTCTCTCTCACACACACACACACACACTCAAAGCATACTTCTGCTAAAAGCTATCCTAAGTTCACTAATCCCATTGGCTGCAGTATCACACCTAAGTCCCTTTACTTCCCAAAACATTTAGTCTGGAGACGAAAATACAGCCAAGACTAAGTCTGATGATTAAAGGTCCAAGAAGTAAAAAGTTTCATTAATTAAATTCTCCACTGGCATTTTGCCCCAAGGACCAAACCTGGGTCTCCTTCATGTCTCCTGAGTTCTGATTAAAAAATTCTGCTCACATATCTGCCAAGCTGTGAGTCTCATTTTCAGAGTGATTCTTCTTGCATTCTTCTTCTTGTATTCTTCTTGTTGATTTTGGTTGTGCCTTTCACTCCTTTCACAATTTTTTTTCATGGCTAATTTTTTTCTTATGATGCCTAACTGCAGCCTTCTTTCCCCCTTTTTTCAGGTAAAGACAAAAAATGCTAATATTTTGGCCAGAATTAAGGGTTCTGCAATTAAGGCTGTCATTCCCTGTTTGGCCACTAGGGGCACCATCTTTAATAAGAACTGTGCTATTTCATTTGTGGATGGTCCTTTCCTGAGGTGAGCCTAACATTAGTTGACTATCGACGTAGCACTCACAGACGCTTGGTGCGGTCGTGGCTATGTTTGCATTTACGGTGGCCTACGCTGCATTCACAGCCACATGGATAGCCTACCTGCGTTAGGTTAACTGAACTCGGGAGACGAAGATGGACTCCGGAGAAATATCTTCACGCTAGTCAACAAGTGGATTTACCGTAAATATTGAAGTGGAGCGGTCAAAACAGAAACTTTTAACATTCTGCTGGAATTGAATTCCTCACTTCAAGAAAGTCACGTTTTTAGGATGGAAAGGGTAAGTTTTTCAGAGAAATTTATTCACAGGAGTACAGTATAGACCTTCCACTGTTTCAAAACACTAAAAACAAAAAATCCAAAATTTTACCCCACGCAACATAAACGGTGGTTTTTCTCGGAAACCTCCGTTGCGACAAGCGACTGGTTTTGCCGTGGAGGGTCACATATTATATTGATTCAATAGAAAAATAAAATAGAGCTCTTGTTCAATATAAAGTGAGATGACAGTATGATCATTGTTTTCATTTTGGATCAATGCTATGGGCTTGTTGATCACTGAATCGATGTACCGCTGTAGATGTTACACCCCTAGTTTCAGGGGACTCAGGTGTGGTTTTGCACAGTTACACACACTATTCTACAGGGGAGTCTAAAGGCTACAGCACCTGTCCAAGCTCCCATAGGCCCCATCTGAGAAGGTGCGTGCCAGCCTAGCCGAGCGCAGCAGCTTCAGAGCGTCTTCCCGGTAGATGGGGTACATGAGATTACCGCTGCACAGCACCCCAAACACACAACATGACACAACGTCAACTTCCTCTAAACTAGTAGTTCCCATAGTGCACTCTTTCATCCACATTACATATCCCTCCATAAATATATACACAGTATATTTATACTATTTTCCATAATAAGAAGCAACACCTGCAGCCGTGCTGATATTAAACTGTCACTTGTCAAAAAAGTAGACCGACTGAGACATAAGCACAACATTTTAATGGCAAACGTGCCAGCGACAGACCTTTCATTTCATTTATTTTAACACATCAGGAAACTGAACCAGGTGACACAGGCAACCTCGCTTCTCTGTGAATCAACAAGTGGACAAGCTGCCAATCATCATCCTCATCTGAAAACGTGCGCAGCAGTGGGCAGGGAAAGGGGGCGAGTGGGCACGGGTTCGGATCGAAAACATGCTCAATATTCCGCTCTCAGGTAGAGTACCTGGGATCTTGCAAAGACGGGTCGATGACCGGATGCTTTCGCCTGGCCCGAGGAGGTAGGGTGAGATAATGACTGTGGCCGAAAAGGGGGAACAGAGAAGAAAGATGGGGTTGAATAGCGCTTCTTAACAGAAAAATGAGAAAGACTGCGAAACGGAGGAGAGCTTTAAGGAAGCGGAGAGAAAGAAAGATGAAAATGATGTCTAACACCCTCATCTTCTTTTACTTTCTATAGTACTGTTGTTTTTTCACGGTTTCACACATCCTGTTTTTTTCCCTCTCCTTGTTGGTTGTCTCTTCTTCCTGCCGTTTTCACACATCTTTGCCCCCGCGATTTAAGTCAGGCTCTCGTGTCTATGTATTTAAAACCTCTACATTTTCACGTGGTCTTTTGAATTGTACTTTCTTTCACTTTATTGTTTTCCTATTTTCTGGCTTCGGTCCACAGCTTGTGTTTTAGATATATAAATATGAATCTTAACGTTGAACTGTTCTTTGTTTCCTCGTTGGTTGTATCTCCTTCATGTGGTTTTCATGAACATGGATCTTGTCCTTAACTTTTATTATGTTTTAATCACGGCATCAATGGATTGTCATTTATTAGAACTGGGGCAGCACAAATTCTGACCTTGTTACTCCTCTGATCTGTTGAGAATTTTAGCAGTAAGTAGAACTACATTTTGTCAGGACAAGGGATCACTTACCTATCAGGAGAATAGCGGTCCTCTGACATCCTGTGAAAGGCGCCGTATTGGGAAGGAGCTCCTCGTACTCCGTGGTCTAAACTGCGACTACAATGGAACAGAAAAGATGAGGTAACCAATGAAACACTGTCATCCACTGACACATTTTTCTCATTTTGGTCTGACTCTCGCATAATACAACTGATACAACAAATGTGACTCTGCACGGCAAAACCAGTCGCAAATTTTCAAAATTGAGTTATTATGGTTTTTTTTTATTACGACATATGACTGAGATATCAACATTCAAAGGAGTCGGGTTTCTCCTGTCATGCCAAGTGAGAAACGGAGAAATCTGCCTTGGAAGTTGACTATCAACGTAGCACTCACAGACGCTTGGTGCAGTCGCGGCTACGTTTGTATTTACAGTAGTCTACGCTGCATTCACAGTCACAGGGATAGCCTACCTGCAGGGGCTTAGCAGCCAATTTAAAAGTGGGGGAGACGGTATGGTGATGTGACCCAAGGGTGTTCATACAGTATAATAAATTCTAAATAGAAGAACAATGGGCATTTTACAGCACCAAAGTGGCAATTTGAGGAACATGCCAGGATAACGTACATGAACCTATTTCTGTGAAATCATACTCACAGAAATACATAAATAAATAAATAAATAAAATACTGCAGCACTTGGACTTTAAGACCACTGTGGAAATCTATACTTTATTTTTATGAAGTAGAAAATTATATGAAAAAGATATTTTATGATATTTACAATATTTAATTTACACTACACTTGAACAATGTTTATCTTACTACTTAATAGTTGGAAAAAAAGGTGTTAAATGAGTATACAAATTGCACATACAGTAATTCTTTGAAAATATATCAATAAAACCTAAATCAATGTATTTACAAAATTCACAAGAGCAACAAGATTTGAAGCTCATGGCAGACGCCCAAGAGATTCACGCTGTGATTGGCTAAACGTTAGTTCACTCAAATCTAATTAACAAATCTGAGAACACGGGTGGAAATATTGGCGCTAGGTCAAAAAAAGTGTGGGGGACAGAATCACCTGTTTCTAAAAGTGAGGGGGACGTGTTCCCCCCGCCCCCGCCGGTTGCTACGCCCCTGCCTACCTGCGTTAGGTTAACTGAACTTGGGAGACGAAGATGGATTCCGGAGAAATATCTTCACGCTAGTCAACGAGTGGATTTATCGTAAATATTGAAGTAGAGCGGTCAAAACAGAAACTTTTAACATTCTGCTGGAATTGAATTTCTCACCTCAAGAAAGTTCACGTTTTTAGGATGGAAAGGGAAAGTTTTTCAGAGACATTTATTCACAGGAGTACAGTATAGACCTTCCACTGTTTCAAAACACTAAAAACAAAAAATCCACAATTTTACCCCACCCAACATAAACGGTTGTTTTTCACAGAAACCTCTGTCGCGACAAGCGACTGGTTTTGCCGTGCAGAGTCACATACATCTGTGTCAGGAACAACAATAACGTACAATATATAATCACTAAGCCTAAGATAATGTGAGTGATTTCAAACCTTGTGTTGGTGATTTAGGTGTAACAATAGAAGACAATAGAACATAATATCAATTCAACATGTATATGAACTCAGTGGACAATGATATCACAAGGTCTCCTATATGATTTAGATTACAGTTAATTCAGAATCCAAGATTCAGAAGCCTGAGCAAATCACAAGCCTGAGCTCAACCAGATATTTAAATGATACACCTCCTGTTCATGATGAAGTGGCACCACTATATGTGTAATGTCTGACAAATGGTTTTCTTTTTGGATCGATGCTATAGAATCATTGACTACTGAATTTAGACCGATGAATTGTTATACACCTAATTAATGACTATAAGAGTTGGAGTTTGAATTCCCCTACAGCCCAAAAAACGACAGTTGGGTCACTGAGCGAGACTCTTAACCCCAAGTCACTCTGAATAAGAATGTCTGCTAAATGCTGTAAATATAAATAATTCCAGATTAACTTTTTCCCAAATTACAGGAATATTTCCCTGGAGCAACTTGCACTTAAGAGTCTTAATCAGGGGCCCAATGGAGGTAGTTCTCAGTGCTGGATAGAGCTGGATTCTGACCTATCACCTTTTGATCCGTAAGCAAACATTGTACACTAGGCCATCACTAGCCAAATGATGGAATCATTAGTTCAAGTAAACATCTAAAAAGACTGTGCGGTACCTCTGTGGTGGAGGAACACTGGGTGAGCGGGAGCGTGTGCGCATCATGTCTGATCTCGAGCGGTGATTGGACGACATGACCTGCTCAGGAACAGACAGAGTGGAGCTCTGGAAGTCTCGTCCATTGTGCCGGTAATCTAAAAACATGCAAACACATATACAACATTTTTCGTGGTTTAGATGTATCACTTCAATTATAATTTAATAGAAGTATCATTTATATTTATTTATTTATTTATTCAATTATCTTTTCCGATTTCTTTTCACATTTTGAATGAAATAATATGAACTAATTAATGACTATTAAATATACAGTTTACTGCATGTTTAAGAGGCGTTAATCCACCAGGTAACTTACCTCCCCTCAAACATGCAGAAAACTGTAATACCACAACCCGTCTTTTAATTCTAACTGCCATATAAAGTCCTAAAGAGAATTTACACTCTGGTATAATTGCACCATTTTAATTTGCAGGGTGTAACTCATGGTGGTGAGTGTGTTAAAGGAAGTAATGGGTGTTAATAACGGCAAAACAGCGGAGAAGGCAGGCGAGCAGAGCCGAACTCGGGGAGCGTCCCGCTGCTGAAGAAGAGATCACACTAATCTCCCTAACAACATCCTTTAATTTGATTTGCGGGCGTCTGACGCTCTGCTGGGTCGGATGTGTGAACACACTATGAGGCCCGGACAGCCTGTACTTGCCAAAGTAGCAAAGATCACTTCGGAGGAAGAGCGAGAAACGATTCCTCTGAAGCGCCTCTCATTTCAGAGTGGGAAGAACGGTGGAATTTCATAGTGAAAAAGGACGTTTTAATTGTTAAATGTTACGACTTCACTAGATGTTTGCACAGATTTTGTGGGAGTTATGTAGACGCAAGTGAATCTCAAACCGTAAATCAATATTGAAACTGAGGCAAAGGGACTCTAAAACTCCCCCAAGATGCTTTAAACTGGGAGTGAAGTGAGAGTGATGATGAAAGTACTCCAACACAGGATGTTCAGACAAGTGAACATAAGAGCGATAAATCAGGGACAAATTACCCTGAAAACATATTTCATGATTTTTTCCCCAGTGATTTTCTTGAGACATTTCTGTTGAGTGAATATATAATTTTTTGTCATAAAATGCTGGTAGAAGGCCAACGATGGAAGTTAACAGTGAATGGAAACATACTGTGCTGCAAGAAGCTTCATTCTAAAGTCTTGATGTCCTATAACTTGACTGAAGACATGAAGAATGGTTGAAAATCACATTAAAATCAGCATTTTGCAGTGAATGCAGTTATTTTTCACACAAGGTGTGCGTAGGTTATAAATATCACAGTGTCTCAGAGGGTTTCACATCTCTTTTAAGGCACTTTTTCAAGGAAAGTAACCCTTTAGCTACACATACATACTGAATATCTATATTCAAGCTCAGTTTTAAACAAATCAGGCTTGCTAAACCTAAAATCAGACCTGCAAAAACTGAAATCAGACTGCTAAAACCAAAATCTGACTTGCAAAAACTGAAATCAGACTTGCTAAACCTGAAATCAGACTTGCAAAAACTGAAATCAGACTGCTAAAACTAAAATCAGACTTGCGTAAACTGAACTTCCAAAAACTGAAAGCAGACTGCTAAAGCTGAAATCAGACTTGCAAAAATGGGAATCAGACTTGCTAAAACTGAACTTCCAAAAACTGAAAGATATCAGACTGCTAAAACAGCAGGGCAGCGTAATGGTAACGGAGTTGGGCCAGTGAACTGGAGGTCACTGGTTCGGAAAGTCGCGGACCGGTAAAGGTACCACTGAGGTACTCATGAGCAAGGTACCGTCCCCAAGCACTGCTCGCCGGGTGCTGCCCATGTCAACTGCCCACTGCTTCTTCATGATGGGTCAAATACAGAGGTCACATTTGGTTGTGGTGCTATGCTGTGGTGTGTTCACAATGACAAATAATCACTCTCTTAAAACACAAATCAGAAAACCTTCTACAACCTTTTTCCACAAAGCATAGATAAAACTGCAATCCATTTGTGCTGTAAATATATATATATATTTATATATTTGGTCAGTGGGTTTGGCTCTACCTGAAACGACCCCGATCCCATCTTCACAGTCGTAGTCAGAGAATTCACTGTCGCTGATCCGCTGAGATCCTGTAAGAAGCGTGGGAGAGAGAGAAAGAGAGAGCGAGAGAAAAGTGAGAGGGGAGGGGTACAATAATGAGGCGTGAGCATGAGAAAATTAATTAGGGAGGAGTGGAGGAACAGATTATTGGGTTGTAACTAAGCCCTTGTTAAGAAATGCCCTGCAATGTAATTCAATGTCTCTCGACCTCCACCACCACCACCACCATCAGTCTGTTTGAGTCTGCCTGAAAAAGACGCACACGTGACTCAGCTAAACGCTGCGGTTGTGTCGTTTATTCAACTCATCAGGAAAAGCCTGGATTTTATGGCGTTTTATTATTGCCCTCGTGGCCGTAATTGTCGTGGCTAAATAAGCTCCGTCCTCCGACTTGCCAGCCTAATGTCTGAGAATATCTGATGACTCAGCGTGGGGCTGGAGGTAATGGCACCTTCATATCTTAAGCCAAAAAGAGGCCCTTAAAAGAACATTTACGGGGCTCTTGGGATGCGAAGAGGAATGTGGTGCTGACAGGCAGTTAGCACTCGCCTCCAATGACGTTCAGCAGTGCTAATGAAACTCTCACTCTCACAGGAAGCATTTAAAATGCTCTAGAAATTTGGCCAAATTTCATGAAATATGTTTGGAGAAATCTCAAGGACAACTGTGATTATTCATCTGTCATTCTCCCCACAGTTTCTAACAATAAATGGGGTAAACATTAGGGATGCACGAGATGGGAAATATTGGCCAATGCTGAATATCCATTATTTTCATGCGTATATCTGCCGATACCGATGCTGATGAATGAGGAGTCAAGAGCGAGCGCGGGCAGAGCGGAGCACGTAAAGACAAGATATTTTGATAGCAAAAGTTGCACTGAACGTTCAGAATTTTGGCACAAAAATCTGTCAAAAAAAGCTAAGCGAGCGTGAAAGCAGAGTCGAGTGAGGGCGGAGCATTTCGAGCGTAGTGCATTTTAAGAAAAAGTCACTTCCCGTTCTATGTGGTGTACCAAGTCAAATAGGGCATGACACTCCATGTGCACTACCTAGTGCGTAAAGAGCAGTTAAGCTACAACCCCGGTTATTTCCTGAGATATATACTACCGCATAGAAAAGTATGATGAGAGCACCTTACCCACCATACTATTGGACGCTGCAGTATGCGGCTCGGGACACAGCCCATGTGCGAGCTCACATTCGCTAAGTGAGGCAAACACGCAATTTAGCTACTTAAAAATGTTGCAGGTGCAGGCAGACTTGAGCGCGTAAAGACAAGCGATTTTGCTCACAAATGTTCCACTGCGTGCTCAGAATTTTGGCAAAAAATAACGGCATACATTTTAAGACTGAAGGCACGGGGCGTATAAAATCCGACCTTGGACTTTGGACATGCCTGGCACAAATGTTACCTTTCCAAAAGTACAATAAATGTGTCACAAAATATCCGCTGAAAAGACCGGGCAAATCTAAGCATCAGTCTGATGCTGATTCCGATATGATTCCGATATTATCGTGCATCTCTAGTAGACATACATAAGAAATTGCAGTAGTAGTTCATCAGCTCTTATATAAATGTATGTAAGGAGCACCTGAATGTCAGACAACACTTCAACCCACGCACACGTACACACTGAGATGCCAGGGGTGGTGTTAGCCCAGAGGTAGTAGTGATCTGCACACATCTCTTCAGGTGGAGAACGTTAGGGAGTAAAGGGAGTAAAGTGTGCATCCTGGACGCGGATGAGGCCTGATCGAAGTAAAGTGTAAAGTGTAGAAGCAGCAGGGACAGCCTGGGTTAGCTCTCTCTCTCACACACACACACACATATTTTTCTCACACCAATGCAAGCAGCAGAAAAATAGAGGGAACCACCGGTAAAAGGAGAGACTGAGGGGGTGAGATGGAGAGATATAGAGAAATAGAGAGAGAGACAATGGTGGAGCAAAGGCCTATAAGAGTCAACCACATGCTGAACATTAGTAACATTACCTGGGTTGTAATAATATGAGCCCTTGTCTGGAATTGGATCAATTTGACAAAATAAGGGAGTAAAACATACAAACACATGCATTAGCAAAAAAAAGACATCAAAACTCTTTTTAAAAACTCATTAAACCAAAGCATGTGACTCCATTTGGCATTGCTGTTAGCATAACTTATTTTGATAAAGTATGTGTGTGTGTGTGTGCGTGTGTGTACACACTCTGCAGTCTCCGTGTGGGACTCTCTCCCTGCAGCAGTCGTCTCTGCATGTACGGTGACGGGTTGGGCAGTGGGATGGAGGAGATATCATGGGTCTGGAGCTTATACCAATGTGGCTGGTCATCCAACAAAGCCGTCTCCAGCTCTATTAGAATCTACACACACACACACACACACAAGAAAATGTACGTTGTTGTTTGTTGTTATACACTGGATAAGAGTTCGAGTAAAGCGGAAAAGCATTACTGAGGAAGAATCAATGTAAGATACTGGTGTTTTGTGCCTTCACATTTGCTAAGTTTACAGTCGGTAACTTGATTCTTACTGAATGTCAAAAGTAAGACCTGAATTTAGGATTGTATCTAAAATGATCAATCCTTCCTGACAAAAAGTGTAAGTAAATGACACATATTTATTGCCAGCCAAAGTTCTTTACGAATGTTAAAATGTTAAACAATAGTCTGCTTTTATCCGAGATTGCGTTCCAAACCGGTTGGCTTTGCCTGACTGGCACCTTATAGACGCTACTCCTGCAAACTTTGCCTATGTGGCCGGCCGGCGCTATTTCATCTCAGGGTGTTGCCAAAAGCGGAGATATGGAAAATAAAAACTGAGAACAACAGTTCAAAAGTCCTGTGTTTGCAGTTATTATGCTAATTGCATAAAAGTGTTACTACAACAAGGAACATTTCCAATAACCACTATCTGGTCTCATTCTAAAATTTGCTCTCGGTTGCTATGCAGACATTCCATGTGGACGTGTGTGTATGTGTGTCTAATGCCCCAGCAGAGGAGCTCACCTCCCCGAGGAACTCGCTCTCCTCCTCGCGTACTCGCGCCTGGTCCCACAGCGTGATCTCCAGCATGCGCTCACGGAACTCACGCCTGTGCACTGGAGAGTACATGAACGTCTGGTTCCACTTGGGCTCCAGGGACTTCTTCACCGTTTTCGTTCTCCTCTTGCTTTTGTCGCTGGGAAAGAAATGGAAAAGTTCACATTCACACATCTGATGTTCATACAAGTACCGCATGGACAATGGGCCTCATCCGCCAACCGTTCAGACGAAGCAGTTGTCACGAAGATTCTGACATTCACCGTATGTTTTAACATATGAATCGTTGGTTCGAAAACTCACAATAACCATCTCATTTCTGAGCCAAGTTCACCTGCAGTTTTATTCATGACTCTTGTAACACAGAGCTGACAATGGCACGGTTGTTGGCATGAGTGTATAAAGCCCAGCCGGAGTTTTAGCACATTAGCACCATGACTGTGATGAGAGGAGCAAGTAGACTAATGCTCAAAATCTCACCAGTTAGAAAGGGCTCCGTTAGAGTCAACACAAACTGGGCATGACAAGAGATAATCACCAACTGTCAACCTGTTAGTAATTTCTATTTTATTTTTAAAATTCTGAAATATGGTGTGTGTTAAAGGTGAAAAGACATTTAATCTTCATTTCATTTAAAGGAAACTGTGAAGAACTGTGTAGGTGATCACAGAAAGGTCTTTTGCATCAGTTCAATTTCCAGCTTCAGATTTCCTCAGTAAGGATTTCAGAAAAACAGTAATGTTGAATCAGGGAAGGGGTCTTTACAACCAAGAGTTCAAAACAATAACCTAAAATAAGTCAATTGTAGATATTATTTTACAATTAGCTCATCCTACATTTTTGTGAAGATATAATTTTAGATGACATTTTCTTACATTCATCCTACAATATGGAATGTTCACACCAGGGCTGGGCAATTAACTGACAAATGAATTGGAAACCAATATTCAGAACCTCTAAGCTTCTTGCCCTTGAGGAATGTTTCCATTAAAATTCTGATATTTTTGTAAGAAATCTGTTAATATTTTCCCTCGTGTGTGTTTATGTACTGTGCCCATAAAAACACACTACCACCCCTTGTGTGTTTCCTTCAATTATTTTAAAATTAATTAATTTTATTTAATTAATTAATTAGTTCATTAATTGTAATTAAAGTAAAATGTTAAATTTATCGCAATATTAATTTGATTCGATATCGCTCAGCCCTAGTTCTCAAACAAACACACACACACATACACACACCTTCTGTCAGGGAGGAAGTAGATTTTGACGTAGGGGTTTCTGGGCCGGCCGTCTTCTCGAGCAGGCAGATCTTTGGCTCCCAGGATTGTGACGATGAGCTGGTGTCCTACTTTATCGTACCACAGCTTCACCTTCAGAAAAAACCATAGCTGCTTTAGTGGTGAAAAGGCTTCTGACCCCAAGTGAAGGGTCCTACAATAGATCCTACATTACCCACAAGCTATACACACTTTTCTAGCGGTTCTTTTGCTATATTCTTGTACTACATACTAATGAACCTGTTGTTAGTTCTGAGAGTCTCTGTTGGGACAGACTGTTTCACTACTTCCATCAGACATACTGTGCTTCAATAGCAGGGATGGGCAACTCCAGTCCTGGGGGCCGGTGCCCTGTAGGGTTTTCTATCCTATCAGGGAAGTCACTTCTGGTGAGTATCTATCTGAAACCAGCTGTGAATGTTCTGAGGTCAAGTATAATGGAAAACCTGCTGGATTCTGGCCCTCTATGACCGGAATTGCCCACCCCTGTTCTAGAGGGTCTTTTTCCAAATTGTCTACCTTGAGCTAGCTAACCCACAAATCACAGTCAATATCAACACTAAGACTCAAGACTAGAGATGCACTGATCCCATGCGTGAATCGGTCCGATAATGGCTCAAATAGCTGGATGGGGTATCAGTGGCATTGGGCCAATTTATGGAGCCGTTCAGCGCAATTAAATTGTAGGTTTTTGTGTTTGCGTATGCACGAGCACACAACTCGTTATGCAACGGAAGTGGCACTGCGGTAAAGCTGGTTTATTGTTCGACATTCTCGCTAATTCGCAGTACACTATAAACCCAAAAGCAAATCATGCAATTATACTGTTTAATCTCCTTAACAACACCAGCTCTCGCTCACAATATGTGTTTCTGAATGTTTTAGCGCCACATGATTAGTGTTTAAACAAATCATTTGTGAGATATTATTTGAGGTATTTTAATAATTTTGCATATACACATGGGTGTGTAATTATTACATTGTTTTAGTTAGGAAAACTGTATTTAAGTCAAGTATTTCCTTCAGCATAACAGAATAATCTCAGTCTCCTCCTCACAGAGAAATACACAACTTATTCATTAAGAACAGGTATCGATAAGATTGGTACTTGGGATCGACCAGTACCCAAAGCACAAGTATCGGCATCGGTACCAGAACTTGTAAAAGTTGGATCGGTGCATCGCTACTCAAAAACTGTTTAATATGTGTTTATTTCTTATGAAAAAGTTCTTCCTAACATCTACAGACAAGGTTTTAAAAAAATCCAGAGCTAGAGCTAACTGCAACATGGCAACTCTCATTCTGGCAGGTAAAACTGATCTGAAAGTTTCCAGTGCAATAAATAAATAAAGAAATCGATCAATCATAGAAGTAACGAAAAGGTTTACTCTCACATCTAGCATATGTTGGGACTCTGACTTTTAAGTAGTCTTTCTTCCTACATCTACTCCAGTGAAGCAACAAAGAATGGGCAAAAACAGGAAGGCTGCTGAAGTTCATGAAGCTGAGGAAATGCCTGTCAGCATATGGACTTCGCCGAATTTGCCTGTCCTTTTGCGCTTCCCAGTAGAGCTAATGGAAACATGGCTGTATACCATCACGGTACACAAGCTAATCTAAGTATAGTCCGGCACTACGGCATGCAGCAAAGCAACAGAATGCATTCAGTACAAAATAGGGCAATCCAGGTTGCTTCAAACGAAGAAAAAAAAAATTGAGACTGAATCCAAACAAATTGTACCGTCCCTTTTTTGCATCAATTTACATAATAAACAGTAATAAACAATATATATATATATTTAATTGCAGGTAATTGAATAATGCCTTTATTAGTTGTGTGGCATAATTAAAGATTTAATATGATAATTTACTGTGTGATTCCAATCCAATGTGAGAATTTGTTTGTATGGTGTAGCAACAGAATCTGAAACTAAAGTTTCTCTTGGCACAATTTGTTGATTCATCTTTGAACTCTACAGCCAGTATTTGATTGGAAAATGCAATTCTCATGTGAAGAAATGGTACTGTTCCCATACTGTAATCTTCCTGCTGCAACATGCAACATTAACTGCTGAGCAGAAGTTAAAGTGAGGTAGAATTCTTGTTCTTGTTAAAAAAGGTTCTGCAGTGTTTCATCAAGCAAAAAGCACATCTACTATACTTTGAGCTGTTACATGATCATGTTCCATGTTGCATAGAAAAGAAACAGCTTCCTCCTGGGGTAAATTTAATTTCATCCAAACATTTAAAGAGACGTTATCACACAGGTAATAGCGAATTAAATCACAATGTCTACAACAGTTCCATGTTAACAAAGGCAGAATATGAGTAACTGTCTCTTTAAACTATTCCAGTCAGGTCAGTTAGTCATGCAGGTTCTTCCAGGCCCTCAGCAAGACGGGCTTTCATTTGTTAAACGTGACCATATAAGTATGAAAAAGCTCAAATGGGTGTGAAATAGCAACCAGAAAGTATTGCTTTAGAAGAAGAAGAAGAAGAAGAAGAAGAAGAAGAAAGAACTGAAGGGGCAATGAATGAATCAGGGACTTGAAATGCTGCCATTGTCCTGCTATGCATTTTCCAAATATTGCAGAGAGAAAGAGGTGAGACTACGAGAAAGACAGATAGAGCGAGAGAGAGAGAGAGAGTGTCTGTCAGTCAGACTGGTGCTGTTACCTGGACCCTAGGGACAAAAGGTGTGGTTCTTCTACTAAGGCATGGACTCTGGATAAGCAAAATTAACAAAGAAACAAAACAAAATATGCAATAAAACTAAACCAAAAGGCACACAAATCAAACCCACACTACTGAGAGGAGATTTAGCCTAGCTGTTCATACTCAACGCGAGTATGGACAACGAGATATTAGTGATCTCCAAACTGTCATGTGATCAGGGTTAATCAAATCTAGGGGAAATGTTAACAGTTCAGACTGAAAATGTGTATCACTGCATCTGGACACATAAAAACTCTAGCCTTGGTCAGTTATAAAACATGAACCAACGGGCGTTTTTAGGGGGTGTCAAACATTGATGTACATATTTAGTTAATCAACGTTATGTGTATGATTTCTAATTATGTTTTTGTTCTACTAAAACAACTAAAAACTACATACGTATGTGACATACCAAATTTTCTTTTGAAAAACCTTGTTATTTTAGATTAAATCTCCCTCACTCCAAATGAAAAAATGAACAAGTAAAAAAATCTGCAACAAAGCACAATATGACAAAAAAACACCAAGTTCTCAGCAGTATAGTGTTGTGTGTAGAAGAGAAAGCACACTTGAGCTCATGGGCATTTATTATCTGTCCCTAATGTGTAACCTGGAGCATGTTTAAACAGTAGTTAGGACTGTGCGATATGATGATATATATCAGATGACGGAATTAAAACATCTATCGCTTCACATTTTAATCTATCATTTATTTTGTGGTGTCGCAAAACATGCTGTTTACGACAATATTGTTTTTCATGGTGTGCATGAGGGTTTGCAGTAATTACCACGGCGCCACATGGATGGAGGTACAGAGGTATGGTATGGAGGTATGGTGTTATACTAGTGTCTTAATTCTGGACACGTAGTGGAACTTTCGCAAGCAAGATCACATGTCTGTGCACACTCTGCACGCTCAGATCTATGGAAAGTCAAAGGCACCTTACTAAAGCACAGTAAAATGTTTTACGGCATAAAAAGTGGTGTTTGAACACAAGCAGCTGGGGCGGTTGGTAGCATAACGGTTAGAAAGTTCGTCCCGTGATCAGAAGGTCGTCGGTTTGAATCCCCGACCGTAAAGGTACTGCTGAGGTTCTCATGAGCAAGATACGAACCCCAAGTACTGCTGCTCACTGCTCCTTCACAGATGGGTCAAATGCAGAGGTTACATTTAATTGTGTGCAGTGTGGTGTGTTCACTGTAACAAATAATCACTCACTCAAGTCACTAGAGCGCCACAAAAAAGCAGGTGTAAAAGGTTTCAAAGGTGTAAAAACTGCCTGTATATTAGAGCACCAACTTTTTGATGAATAAAACGGTGTAATAAACAGACGATTTACTGTCAATTGTGTACAAATATATGCGAATTGTGGCACCTTTGGCGTTCCATACGAGCACAGGCCGAGTGTTTCAAGGTTTTGCTTGTGAAAGTTTCATTGAATTTACAGAAAATGTACTATATTGTGATATATATCGTTATCGAGAAATGAAATGACATCGGGATATGAGATTTTGGTCATATCGCACAGCCATAGCAGTAATACACTCTTTAAGTAAGCAAACTCTACACAACACATTTGTGGATGACATTTTAAAAAGAACGCACAAAGGCACTTGGACCTAAAAACATAGATTAACTGCATGCAGGATTTCAGTCTGTATAGAGCTTGTAATGTTTGTGCAATTAGTCATTTACCTGACCAGGCTTACACACTGAGGTTTATTAATTTGGAACATTTAGGCTTGTGTGTGGAGCAGCTCATCAGTCAGGTACACGTTCTCTAGCAGGAACATTTCCAAACACAAGCAGGCTGACAGATGCTATTAGAGACTCTGAGCAGTGAGGAGTTTCTGGGACGGCTACAGCATCTGCAGGCATATTCAGGTTTTTACTTTGTGGGAAAAATCATGCTATTACCAGCTCACCTGCTGCAGAACGATCAGGGTTTGCCCTAAAGCAATTACACACTGTGCAATTTGCATCCGTTGTGGATGATAAATGATAATGTGTGAACTGTGATCATATCTTAAGTCATAAGCCCAATCGATTGGTGGTTCAGTCCACCGTGAGACAAAATTTGCCATCAGCTGTTTCAGAGGTTTTGACAGCGACAGGCAAAATTCAAAAGCTGTGGAGATGTGTAGAAACTGCAGATGACATGTGTACTTGGCAAAATAAAAAGGAAAATGTGCAGTATGTCATTATCAAAAACAGGAAAAGCGTGTAGAAAAGTGGAACTTGACGAGGCAAAAGTTTCAAAAATAATTTCAATGAGACAGAACATTTCTATTTGTGTGATACAGGCACTAATTTGTATGTAAATGTTTGTGTGTAAATGTTACAAAAACTGAATGGTTTTAGATTATGTAGTAATCAATTTTCCAAACATATAGGGCTGGTGTCTTGCTCATGGATTAAAGTCTAGTCTTAGACTAAGATTTACCATTCAAACTCAAAACTAGTCTAGGACTAGGCTTAATCCTCGACTGGGAAATTGGCCCATAATGTCAACTAGCGAGAGTAACAATTTTGGTCATTTATGACATGTATGATGGATCCAGCAAAAATGTTCACGTCTGATCTGAGTTATCATCTGCATAATGTTTTTTAAATGTACTTTTGTTGATAATGTATTTCTTTTTAAAATGCTAAAATTCCAGCTTTTGAATCTGATATATTTGATATCTGTTTATCACAATGGTTTTTGGAAATAAAAAAGTTTCCTTTCCACCTGCTGTACCTGACCCAGAAACCGGTGGTGCTCAAAGTCTGTACTGTCCTGCTGTGTGGCACAAGAGATAAGACTCTCTAACTTGTCTTTAGCAGTGCCACAGTTGACTCGCTGCCAACGTGGTGCCAATCAGGTAACGAGCTTGACAACTAAGCGCTCATTTTCCACTTAGGGAGCCTTTATTGGCTCTAGCGTGTCCCTGGTGCATTTGATGCTGGTCAAACTGTCTACACGCAGATGCCTGGGGAGTTCTCCAAGACAAATCTGAGCCCAAATGAAGACGGCTCCGTTAAGTTAAAGAATCTGATCTAAACTGAAGAACAAGCATTTCTGCAAAATGTGTGTGGAGACCGCTGGGAACTCACTGAGAGCTGTCCAGAGAGATATTGCGGGGCGTCGCGGACCACGCCAGGGCTCATGGGGGACGTGACGGAGATGGAAGGACCCATCTTTTGTGATTCAAAGGAACTTGAACCTGGTTACAAAAAAAAATGTTAAATCTAAATATACAGGTAAATATACAGTTCTGAATAAACACAAAGCTTATTGTAGCTGATGTTCCGTTCATCAACATGTCACCAATACAAACATGTTATTAATATATCACAGTATATGAATACTTTGGACCACAGCAGTATCTTTTCACTTTGTTCAAATTTAAACATGAGACTTTGTTGCCAGCCATAACAACTAGACAGCATATTGTGTCTTGTAAAGAAACCTACAGCCATCTCTTACCAAGCATGTCCGGAAGACATCATGCCACAATGCCATGGTTTTGCTGACAAGTGAGTTCTTAAAACCGCAAAAGACTTCAAAGGAGAAAAGCCTTTTGTGTTTTGCAGAGCTTCAGAAGGAACTCTGAAACCAAAACCTTCCTACTGGCTGCTTTAAGCATAAAAGCACAGATTAGTCTTACAAACCAAACGCCACACTCACTGGATTCCAGTTGTCCATGTGTGCTCTCTGGGATTCTGGGAACGTCTCTGAAAACAAAGAATGTGACAAATTATTTTAACCCGTGTTAAGATGAGAGAACATGTAGCGATGAGCGAACACCTTGTGATTTATCATTCCTGCTCTCTTATGCATATGCACGGTAAATCCTGTGTTAAAAAACGTTCTACCCCTGCATTAATTAGAGATGACCTGATGTTAAAGCTGCAAAAATGAAAAAGTGTGTCTACCTATAAATGTGATGCCTTTTTGAAACTTGCACGAAACCTATTTCACAAATGTTTTTAAACAATAACCTGTGAAAAATTAATCACATCCATGTGGATGAAACATTTTTGATATTTCATTTAGGACACACATTTTAAGCTGCAAAAGTTGACAATATTTTAATCTTTAAAATTATATTTTTAAATTAATATAGTGATGCTGTTTCCTGCATATGTGAGACAACGCAAGTTCACAGTTATGCCACAAATCACATTGCATCATCACTGGTGTTATGAGACCAGGATCCTGAACTCACCCGATGGGCCGTGAGACCACCAGTTCCACCTGGGGCTCAGGCTTCGACTCCAGAATAATATTGTAAACTTCCTTGAACGTGGCTCCTTGTAACACCCTCCCATTCCACTCGAGGACCTGGTCGCCTGGTCGTAACGAATGAAAAGAACAAGTCACGTTAACCTTGAAATCAGACACGGGAGCAGTGAGAGATCTGCTATTGAATGAGAATGGAGCTCTGGCTTTAAACACTATAAATGTAGAGTTTCCCCTCAAGTTGTTCATGTCGTTGGTAAAGCCCTGTGTGACGGAACAGAGATCTTCAGGATTGAGGATTCTTTTTATCTAGTGCAGTGTATTTTTGGGTGAGTGCGTGTGCGTGCGTACCTGGGCGTAGATGGCCGACAGTATCCGCTAAACTACCTTTCTTCACCTTAGTGATAAAAGCACAAAGTCTACCGGATTCCGTCATCTTGCCACCAACCACCTGCAACGGACACGATAAAAGTCACGATATAAGTCAACTACAAAAACAACACTCCATAATTATAGACCACAAATCGATTCACAAAAGAATCGCGATTCTATCTCTACCGATTCAAAATTGGTTCATACAGGACACAAAATCGATTAATATTTATTCCAATAATGGCATTTTACAACCAAATATAGCAGCTCTTATTTGGTTTTATTTAATCGACTTTTACGTAAAGTGTTAATTTAAGTTGCTTAATTTAAGTTGAAGGTTTGCAGTTTATATTTGCAACTGTTTATATTTTTGTAATGCGACTTTAACTATTATCTCAGGGCGGTATTTCCTATCAGACTGATGGAAAATAAAAAATAATGGACGTTTTAAATCGAGAATCGTTTTGAATTGAGAATCGATTTTGAATCGAGAAGCGGTTTACAATCGAATCATGAGCCCAAGAATCGAAATCGAATTGAATCGTGAGGTTTTCTGAATCATGCACCCCTACTGTACATAGTGGTAAAGAAACTGTATAAAACAAGTGTTTAAAGAGGCTGTCACATACCTTTGTTGATTTCCACCACGTTCGTGAAAGTCCAAAAGAGCCGAGTGTCGAACTTGTTTCTATTCCTGTTTATATTTCATCTGTAAACGACTGTTTTGGACTTCCACGAACGTGCGGCGGGAATCAACAGAGGTATGTGACAGCCTGCGTAAACACTTGTGTTATATATATATATATATATATATAATATATATAATATATCA
This sequence comes from Distichodus sexfasciatus, assembly GCA_032718565.1. Classification (NCBI taxonomy): domain Eukaryota; kingdom Metazoa; phylum Chordata; class Actinopteri; order Characiformes; family Distichodontidae; genus Distichodus; species Distichodus sexfasciatus. The sequence goes on from JAVGVS010000016.1 coordinate 2,962,174, forward strand.
TATAAAATAAACACATAAAAAAAATATGTTTATAAAAATATCCGCATACGTGTAAACAGGCCCTTAGTCTGCATATTATCCACTCATTATCTAGGGTCTATGTCTGCAGTGAGCATAACGCAGAAAGACATTAATACTGTATACTTAAGTATTTATTTATCTATCGTAAGTCATATCGTCACTGCGACATGTTGACACTATGTGCCCTTTAACACAAGAAGAGCTGACCTCATGCATGATAGAACCTTCATATGTGTTCAGAGAGTACAACATGCCACCACAATACATAGCATCACCTGCCCTGAGGAAGGTTTAATGATCTCAGCATTACTCAACAGGATATAGGTACAGGAAAAATAAACGCCACCTCAAATGTGATAAAACGAACCTACAATAACCAAATAATTTTACAATATCTACTCCCTAATGATGATGATGACCATGACAGTCTAACAAATTTCCTATAAAAATAATTTATATATACAGTTCAGTTTTAAAATGATATATCTATTTTCCATGTAGACGCAGCCCTGCAATCATTCTTTAATGTTTAATTCTTGTTTACAGCTATTCAGATCATACGCTAAAAATATCTACAGCATCATTTATATATTGGAATATTCACAGCAAAATCAGAGCTTTGTCAGTTTTTCCCCCAATATCACTCTGCCCTACATCCTAATGCGTCTAACGTCACTTGCTGTCCCCATGCTGACCAGAATATACTGCTCATTAGTCATACCCCATTAACCTGTGTGTGTGTGTGTGACATGGCCTGTATTACCTTTAGGCCCAGCACGCCTCCTCGTGTCCCTGGGCACTGTGCCATCTTTCATCCAGTTTGTTGAGCAGAATCGCCCAATCAGGCGATCCCTGTCTTTGGACGGCTGCCATGTCACCGGTGCTGGTGAGGTCACAGTGACAATACACTTTTTGTTTTAAAAACAAGTGTCTACACTTGTGAAAAAAACCACACGCACACCCTCAAAACATTAATTTCACACACAGCCGCACAGGCATGCAGGGGGGGGGGGGGGGTGTCGTTGTCTGTCTCCTGGGGGACGGTCCGCTGGGAAAAAAATGTGCCAACAGCCGTGTAAATGGAAATTCGGTGCCCATATTTATAACGCATCTCAGAAGGAAAACAGTACTGCATGAAACCGTGGCCAAAACCTGCAGCAATGTTAGTTTAGTTAGTGTTAGTTTAAGGAATAAAAGTTTTACCAACTTGGATTATGAGTTGTTAAGTCTACAAAGACATCCGAATCGGGTGTTTTTCTGGCGTTCGCAGCATCAGATGAGCGTGGACTGAACGGCAACTGTTTTTCTGCTCATTGCAGTGAATCAGAGTGTCCACGCAGGCATTTGTGACATGCGTTTGGTCGGCTGCGCATTCAGATGGCGTCAAATAAACGCTGCAATCAACGTTTTCCTGGCGCCATTTCTGCCGAAATCCTGATGAACGCAAAGAAAACGTCGCTATTGCATTTACATGCCGTGCGACTGACGTTCTGGAGGACTGAATATGTCCCATGATTCCGTTCAGTTAGTTTAATAATTCTATTATGTGCTTCAACCATGTCAGTGGGTGATGTAAAACCCTACTGTGCAGCAGAGGCTGTCCTTTATGTGCCACAAGACTTGTTATTTTTTTGTAAGTTATTTTTCTTTTCTTTTTTTTAAATATGCAAGATATTCTCCAGTTTCATGTGACGTCATTATGTCAAACCAACTGTGCAGCACAGAGACTAACTCCTTGGGGTGCCACAGATTTCCTGTGTTATATTTTTATATATAAGAAGAAAAAAACAAGTCCTGTAGCACACATGTAAACACTGTGGACAGACTGATTACTGCCCCCACAGGTAAGCTCACAAAACTACAAATTAGGCTGAAGGTTGGCATTAAAAAGCGTCACACGAACGTCAATGTAACGCCTCACTGAAGTCAATCAAGAGCAGCTACAAAACGCAGCAAAAATGCGTAGGATGTTCAGAGCACTTTCATTTGTGTGAACAGGGCTTTAGGAGAGCTCCAGAGCTGCCATTCAACAGTTTTAATGGAAAGGCCAGCAAGCAGATTCCTGAGCATGTTGAAAATGCTGGACTACACAGAATTCGTAAAGACATGTCATCTAAACAGAAAAGGCATTGCCACAAATTCATATTTTTTTAACCTTGTAACATGGTGACAGTCTTTACTTCATAAGACATAATTGGCTGATTTAAACATTTTCTCACCAAACGATTTCAGGTAATGTTAAAACAATTTCTTTGTGCACTTTCTCTCAAATGTGACTCTGCCAGAACCAGTCGCTTATCGCAACGGAGGTTTCCGAGAAAAACCACAGTTTATGTTGCGTGGGGTAAAATTGAGGATTTTTTGTTTTTAGTGTTTTGAAACAGTGGAAGGTCTATACTGTACTGTTGTGAATAAATTTCTCTGAAAAACTTACCCTTTCCATCCTAAAAACGTGACTTTCTTGAGGTGAGGAATTCAATTCCAGCAGAATGTTAAAAGTTTCTGTTTTGACCGCTCTACTTCAATATTTACGGTAAATCCACTTGTTGACTAGCGTGAAGATATTTCTCCGGAATCCATCTTCGTCTCCCGAGTTCAGTTAACCTAACGCAGGTAGGCTATCCGTGTGGCTGTGAATGCAGCATAGGCTACGGTAAATGCAAACGTAGCTGCGACAGTACCAAGCGTCTGTGAGTGCTACGGCAATAGTCAACTTCAAAGACAGATTTCTCAGTTTCTCACTTGCCGTGACAGGAGAAACCCGACTCCTTTGAACGTTGATATCTCAGTCATATGTCATCCGATTCATTCGATATAGATATCGTTTTCAAGGTTGACTTATGCCCTTTCATGAAAACTCAATTTCATAATAACTCAATTTTGAAAATTTGCGACAAGCGACTGGTTTTGCCGTGCAGAGTCACAAATGTGAACTCACCCTTGTTGCTAAAAGTGGGGTTAGGAAACTTTTAAACTACTTCTCACGTCCTACTCTGAGCAGGACAAAACACCATCCTAGTGAGTAATGCCTAGAGATGACTCTGAGATGTGTTAGAAATATGGACTTATGAAGTTTGTGATGCAAATCAATCTACAAATCTACAAAAGCCCTGAAAGTGAGCTAATCAAGGACAGCAAAAACTACGTATTTGTACATAATCTTATGGTGTTCAAATTAAGAGCAGCAGATTAATAGCTTGGGTGGAGGAAACTGGAGATGCAATTTGGTGAGGCACACTGCGTCCCAACTGGGAGCAACCGGACTCAGAGTTTGTGTTTGTAGCAGGGGTGCCAAATGGAGAAATGTAGGGGGGCTGAAAAGCCATGCGCTAAATTGACTGTACGTGAAAGAAACCATTACCAAAAGTGATGTGTTGAGAGGGGGCGGAGAAGGCACAGTGAAAAGGGAAAAAGAAAAACAACCACTTTGTGATCGCCACACTAGCCTATCCCCGTGTTGGAGGCCCGAAAAACGACGGACAGAGTGGGGGTAAAAAAAGAATCTCGGGGAGGAGTGTGGGGAAGTCAGGCGAAAGTGAAGGAGGCCAGGCCCCGATTGAAGGCCTAACTCTCACTGCAGAAGAGCCACAATGCTCAAAAAAACCCAAGCATGCAGCAAAAGACAGCTAACAACCAAAGTGCGGCAAGACGCCTCCTTTTCGGAAATGTAGGTTTCTGCATCGTGAGAAGTGACACCCGGAAAGCAAACAGCAAAGCAAGCAAGAGGGTTTTTCCCAGCTCTTCCGTGAGGCTCTGAGGCGAAACGGTAAGCCTTATAGACACTCCAGTTGGGTGGTACTGGACATCTAGCCTGAGGTGGGGGTTTCAGATTGGCTTGAGGCGCGGGAGAGCTGGGAGGTGAGAGCGGAGGAGGGCGCAGACGTGGAGCCGGTACCTTCTCGCTATTGCCGTGCTCCTCGTTTAGCGTTGTGCTACTGCACGTGTCCACGCCTGAGTCTTTGACCTGAGGCTCGCACCACTCGGCCTCCTCCTCCTCCTTGAAGTGTGCAGCGTTCGTTCGATAGTCGGGCGGAGCCCAAGTAGCGTCCAAAAAATACGCCTGATCGTTTGTTTTTCTTTTTCCCCTTTGAATGATGCCTATAGGTTGTTTAAGAAACAAAAAGGGAGAGAGGAAAAGGGAGAAGAGAAAAGAAAAAAAAAACACACACACATGCAAATTAAAATGGGGGGTAGATGGGATGGTGGAGGAGGACGCGGGGCGAGGGGGTTGTGACGCCTCACCATAGACATAGGGGAGGCCTCGCTATGCCAAGACGCGTGGTCCCACCAGTGACCATCCATATCTCCTGTGGGCAAAGCACACATGAGGAGAAAAGCAGTGGACAACAGAGGATATGCGAGTCTTACACACACAAACACACACACACACACAAACACACACCTTGACGGACACAACTTGGGCTAAAAGACTGTGTTTTCAGGCATAAAAACCTGATGAATACTGATGGATGTGACACTGTGAAAACTATTTCAATCTAAATCGGACCTTATCCTGAGTTCAACCCTACTCATATAAGAAGAGAAGAAGCCGTTATCTGCCCTCTACGCTATCAAAACCAGCAGCTGACCCCCATTACGGGTGATCTCTGCTTTGTCTAAAAAGGTCACATGCTTTTTACAAGGGGTCTCTGAAATAAATGCAAACACCAGTTTCAAACTGATTTCTAAAACCAACTTCTACTAGCATTTGATTCTAACAGAGTGTTGCTTTTAGCCTAGATTCAGCAGAGAAAACTGGCATGGTGGAAGTGGAAGTTAAAATTAGGATTAAATTATGTTTAGTTGGCATGTAACGTGATATATCATCAGAGGACATGATGCTCTCGCTTCCACAAAAAAACCCAAGAAGTTAAAACCTCAAGGCATTATATCAGGTTACAACCTTCAAACTGTGCACTTTAAATTTTCCTGGCATTTGTTCTGACTAATCAACATTCTGTTGGTATGGAACACATCAGCTATACCTTTATATTACAACTTACATGCACAGTATATACATGTCACCAAGCCGAATAGCCGTGCTCCTCTTTCTCTGTAAATTATAATCTCTGCACCCTGTGGATATAATTTAAATAAATGCTTATGCTTAAGCTTATCATGACCTACACACTGTACAATACTAAACAGACTCAGACGATACATTCATTCATTCATTTGCTGAACCGCTGAATCCCAATTGGGGTCGAGGGGGGACCGGAGCCTATCCCAGGAACTTACGGGCGCAAGGCGGGGACCAACCCTGGGCAGGCGCCAACACATCACAGTGCATCAGTCTATACAATTAATCATAAATCATTTTTAAAACTCAATTCAGCTTTGAATGAATCCCGATGCTCTTCCAAACGAGTAAGAACGAGTAAATGGCGGAGGCAGACGGTGGAGCAGCCAGCGCTCAGGTTTTATTGGGGGTCGCGTACTGCAAGCTGCCTCTGTGCATGATGTGGCATATTAGTCAAGTTGTTAGAACTGCATCTGATTAAGTTAGCGATCTAGAAGTCTAGACTGGAGTGACGTTGCTGATTGGGTCAGTCCAGCTTAATCGCTGAGACATTAGCTTGTGATCAGTGAGTTCATCAACTTCTACATTTCCTGTGTTTCCACATGGCTCAATATTATATTAGATTGTTGCAGCTGAAAAGAGGAAGTGAAGCTCTCTGTTCTAGCTCTGACCCTCACACTAAGCAATAATACTTAAACCACCTGAAGTACCAGTACTGACTCAGACCTCCATTAAGTACCAGCAGTGGCACCATACCAAGTACTAGCGGCCACTCTTATTACCAGTTAACTACAAGCACTGTCACCACACTAAGGACTAGTACTTAAACCACACCAAGAACCAGTACTGACTCTGACCCCACATTACATACTAATAGTGGCACCACACCAAGCACTAGTACTAGGACCACACTAAGTACCAGTACTGGCGCCGCATACTAAAGACTAGTACTGGGACCACACTAAGCACTAGTACTGGTACCATACTAAGTACCAATACTGACCCTGAGCCCACACTAAGCATTTGTACTGGCACCATACTAAGTACCAGTACTGGTATCACACCAAGCACTAGTACTAGGAGCATACTAAGTACCAGTACTGACTTCAATCTCACATTAAGAACCAGTAGTGGCACCACACTAAGCACTAGTACTTAAACATACTAAGTGCCTTTAATGACACCAACACAACACAGTACCAGTACTGGTACCACAGCTTAAAGACTAGTACTGGGACCACACTAAGTACCAGTACAGGCACCACACTAAGTGCCAGTACTGATCCCGACCCAATACTAAGGACCAGTATTGACTCTGACCTCACATTAAGTACCATTAGTGGTACCACACTAAGCACTCGTACTTAAGCCGGACTAAGTGCCTTTACTGACACCAATCCAACACAGTACCTGTACTGGCACCACACTCTAAGGACCAGTACTGGTACCACAGTAGGGACCAGCACTGTTCCCAACCCAATACTAAGGACCAGTACTGACACGCACATTAAGTTACAGTACTGGTACCATACTAAGTACCATGAGTTATCATTACACAGGACCACACCATTTTAACAAGCACTATAGTACTATGCTTTGAAGAAAACAAACATTAGAACTATATTTAGATTTTAACAGCACAAAGCAGGTTATTTCTAAACTTAGCAAATTACCAACATTGTCACTGACCTCTACGAGTATGATATCATAAGACAAAGCTATTTTATGCTGATGAAAAGTTGGCCTATCAGTGCTATGAGGGCCACGCCAAGCTGCTATCTGTTCTCAGCCTGATGGAATTTAGGTGCAGCTACAGTCGTCACTGACACTCTTATTTTCAAGCCCAGCCTAACAAAGGGTTTATCCATTGGGAACGGATAACTGTTTTGAAAAGAATTTTATTTAAAGAGAGTCATTTTCCACTGTGTCATTTAGTCATCCACAGGAACTTTGGAAAATGCTCAGTATATGAGCAGTACATGAGCAAAAAAGATGACTAAAATGACTGCATCAAATACAGCCCCAACTTGCAGCACAGACACATTTAAAGTGTGAGAGAGCAATATCAGCGTTCTTGCCAAAAGTGGCAGAACAGAATCATCCTCACGAACACTCTGCAAGATCTGTAAGTCACACATTAATAAAGCTATTCTTTCCTAGTGTGAGGAGAACAAAATTAGCCTGTGGCACTAGAGTGGCAACACTTTTCAATCTGCTTCCTACCTATACTGGGGTGGTGTTAAACACTCACTAAAACACAATCCAAAAAGACATTTGGTCATTTTATTTATGACAGCGCATGTCAGCGGTAAAACAACGAAGTGGCACCAACATCACAGGCTTCACGTTCACTTGCCGGCCATAATGCTTCAAACCTGTCATTTTCACCCATACAAAACTTTGTAACGAGAAAAGCTGAAAACGCAGCCTTACGTCTTTGAGCATAACTCCTACACCAACCATCACGATTCCCTGCGAGTGCAATTTCTCATTCTTTTCCTTGGCTGTGAGTCTTGTGCGAACAGGATCCACTCTGTATGCTCCAAATATATTATTGGTAATCCTCCTTTGTGGCTCTGTCCCTTCCAAACCCTGGCAAGTTGTACTTCCGCAAAGCTGATTTGCTCAGGCGAACTGCTGAGAAGGACGTGGAGAAAAGAATGACGCAGCGCTAGAACTTGAACTGCTTCAGCCCTCTACTAACGTCTCCGACTTAAACAAATAAAGGGAATGGCTGAAAGAATGCCCCGTCATGTTTTTGACCAACTCTCTCTTTCTTCGTCTCACTCTCTCTCTCTCGTTCTCTTTCTCTCTCCTCCCCCTTGGCGAAAGGGAGTTCATGCATTAGAATAATGAGCTTACCTCTATTCTTGTAAGCCCGGCTCAAACACTCTGCCCTACAAGATCCCTGCATCACAACACACACACAGCATTTCCCTGAGTTTGCCGTGCTGATCTCTGCCTTACCAAAGCTCTATCCCATCTGTACAGAGCAGCCAGGCCTCACACACCACCGCAACCGCACACGACCACCAGCAGGCAGTCCGTTGAGAAATAAACATTGCACAGCCCACAGTAATGGCAGTTGCACCCTGACATCAAAAATATGCCGAAACTGCTTGTTCATTTCGGAGCAGTCGGGAATGCATACTGGACAGCAGCGGAAGTATAACACGGGCGCAATTGTGGTAAAAAGGCCAGGAAAAGCTCCACTCACCACCATTTTCCCAGACTTGCGCACTGTGCAGCGTGTGTCGGGCCGCCTCCACGGGCTACTTTGCTCGAATGCTCTTATCACTTCGACGAGAAGGAGGGAGCTAAGAGTCTTCCAACCAATCACATGCAGTGATCTGTGATTGACTGGTATTCTCCGGTTGATATCCGAAGGCAGTTTATGGTTGTTAGAGATCAACTATATTTTTAGTCCCTTTTCTGCTCATGCTTTGAGGAAAACAATAAACTTTTAAATCATAAAAACTCAAGAACACCAACTCAAACCTGAACACCAATCCGATAGCAGTAACAAACTTTTGAACACAGAGAGAAAAAGAACAAGGAAAAGAAATGTTGAAAAGAGAGGAAAATGGATTATAAAGAGGAAAGGGCAGAGAGAGAAACAAAAAGACTGATTAGCAGAGAGACATGGTGAGAGATATGCAGTGGGCAGAAAAACGGAAAGATGAAAGATCAGGAGAAAGGAACAATGGATGAAGAGGGAGAGCAATAAAGAGATAGATGGAGAGGGAGATATAAGGTAGTGAGGAAAAGAAAGTGGAAGTTGAGAGCATAAATGTTGGAAGAGGGAGAGAAACAAAAAAAAATAGAAATTGGAAAGAAAAGGGGACGGAATGAAGAGAGAGGGAGGTAGAAAGAGGGGAGAGAGAAAGGGAGAGAGAGAGAGTAAAAGTCTCTATGGGTCAGCTTGTGTCCTACATTCTCCTAAACCCTACTGTAGCCGTGTATTAAGTGGCATGGAGTGCTGGCGGGTGGCACTCATCCTCAGCGCTTTTTCTTTGGCTCTGGTGCTTGGCACAACGCTCCCATCCGCTCATCCCACCACAGACTGTCTCCCAGCATCCACACACTCTCACACACACACGCACATAACCTACGGAGAAGAGCTGGAAATCTAAGGGGCTCGCTCTGGCCTGTACCTTTTGCAAAGCAGCTTACCAATTAGAGCTAATTAGGGGCCTGACAACATCAGAGCTTTCAGAGAAGGGACAGAAAGGAGGGATGGAGCGAGCGTCTAGCACTGAAGGAAGGACCTTGCAGAAGACTCGGCTATGCCAGCTCTGTTTAAGACCCTCCTAAGGCTGCTGGAAGCCGTATAAAGCTTTGGCTGGTAGCGCAGAGCTAAGACAGACCAACTCAGTCATTCGAACTCGATGTACAATTACGGCACCTCGAACTTCTGCCTTTCACTGGCAAGACTGCTTAATAGTTATATATTTATGACAGTCTCATCCAGAGCCACTTCCTTTTTCTAATTTCAGGGAGAGTTTTCCTGAGACCAACCTGGCGTTTAGGCTCTTGCTCAAGGACCCAATGATGGTAGTGTTGGAGGTAGGATTCGAATCCACAACCTCTTGGCCCAGAGACGAGTATCCTAACCACCTGACCATCACCACCTTCTGATAAGCAGTAGTTTACTACATTAAAATTTAATTCTGAAAATAATCACTGGCACTGTAATGTTATATCTCACTGCAAATAAACAACTATCAAGTGTTGCAGTGGTAGTGTATCCAGAGTGACTTACATTTCCTAATTTTAGGGACAGTCCCCTGAGAGCAACTTAGGGTTAAGGGTCTTGCTCAGGGACCCAATGTTGGTAACGCCAGAGGTCGGATTTGAACCCACAACCTCTTGGTCCTTACCACTTACCACTGAGGAATGCGTGAGCAAGGTAGGAACTGCTCCTTGGGTGCTGCACAATGACAAATAATGACTCACTTTCATTCTTTAGTTTTGATAATAAATCACACAGTCTTAAATGTGTATATCACTACACCTCCTTTAAAGGCATAATTCCACTAATTATCAGGTTTAGTAGGTATTCGAGAGGGAAAACAGCCCTGTGAACCAGCCAGCGACCACTTTACTTTAAATCAGACACTAATTCCACAGCCCTGTTAGTCATCTTAATGAGGCTTACGGAATTCTCAGAGGTGATGCAGTGACCACCACAGCTTCAGATTCTGTTATTCGACTGCACAAATGCAGACTAAAGTAATTGCACAAAAACCGGCTGAAAGACGGCGGCTACCAAAGAACCCCACAGCATGTGGTAACATCAGCTCTATTACAGAAACACAGTGAGACAAACGAGGTGAAGCCTGGGCCATCAATCACTGATCATTTTAAGCTGCGTAAAATTACATTTTTAGAATTACACTGACTAAAAGTCTAACTTACTGCCTGTTATATGTACTTTGAGGTTCAGATAACTGCTGCAAACCTACTGGATATTGGGCATCTAAACCAAATTAACAAAGCTAGATACAGGTAAAATATTCATTCAGCTACCAGGTTACGTTAGTCACAAGTAAATTCAGCTTGATTACTGGGGAGTAACTTATCTTCTCTGGTTTACAATACATTTTAGTTACATTTATTTTATTGTTAAGTTGCTAACAGGGTTTCAGCACAGTTAACAATTTAACTACCTCTCAAAGGAAAATGTTGGGTTGTGTTGTTTGACACATCCTGGATGGGATTATGATGTTTAACAGCTTGTTTTTCCTATGATTAATTGTTATTGTGGACACAGCACAGCTCAACATACAGTGCACCACAACTGCATTTGACCCATCCATGAAGGAGCAGTGGGTGGCTGAGGGGCAGCGCTTGGGGACGGTACCTTGCTCATGAGTACCTCAGTGGTACCTTTACTGATCCGGGACCTTTTGAACCAGCGACTTTATAATTATGGGGCCAACTCCCTAACCATTGCTAAACAACACTGACAAGCTTTTAAGATGTTTATGATGGACGTTTGCTCTTTTTGTTGGTTTGATGCTGATGAGTGTAGTGTATTGACTGAATGAAAACAAACATCCTCTAACAGTTATAGGTGACGTTTCTTTTCAAGGACTGTCTAAATAAGCATCAGATTTCCTTGGTGAAACTTCAACAACAAAGAGCGAAATAAACAGCACTGGTGTGAGAGGCAGCAGGTTGACCAGCCTTACAGAGATATTGTGTTTCACGCATCACAACACTGCACCGCTTTTAAATAACAGCCTTATAAGACATTAATGCACATCACTGTCTGGGCTATCAATCAAGTAGAAGATCCACTAAAGTTGATGCAGATGTTGACTGCTATGAGTAGATTCTCCAGATCTTTTACATCTTACGTTTTTTTAATCTAGCCTTGGAGAGTGCAAAGGCAGAATCTGAATTTGTCTAATAAAAGATTAGGTCAAATCTGTAAATCCTATTTTGACATCACTTCTAATATTGCTTTAATATTAGACAATGTCCTGTGTTTTTAGGGCTTCAACATGCTACACTGTTAAATAGCAGTGGAATAAAACTCAATAAACTGACTGATGACTGGGGAGGAAGTCCTGATTGACAAAGCAATTGACATAAGCTGAAATGTAAGGCAGTCTGTCTTATTTCACACGTATCTCTCTAAGAGAAAGTGAAAGCTGGTGGAATGGTTGAAGGAAAAAAAGTATCTGGGAGCTTTACTTTCTGAACAGTGACTATGCAGTGTGAAAATCTATTCATTAATTCATTCATCGTCCGAACCACTTAATCCCAATTGGGGTCGTGGGGGGACTGGAGCCTATCCCGGGAACTTACAGGCGCAAGGCGGGGAACAACCCTGGGTAGGCGCCAACCGCAGGGCACACAATCACACACACATTCATACCTTACAGTGCCAATTTAGATTTGCCAAGTAACCCACAATGCATGCCTTTGGACTGTCGGAGGAATCGGAGCACCCGGAGAAAACCCACGCGAACACGGGGAAAGCATGCAAACCCCACACAGAAAGGCCCCAAGGCTGACCCGGGGCTCAAACCTAGGACCTTCTCGCTGTGAGGCGGCAGCGCTAACCACTGCGCCACCACGACGCTGGTAAATATCTATGTAAATTCCAATTCCTAATATAGAGTGCCCTGCGGTGCTTTGGCGCCTGCCCAGGGTGGGTCCCCACCTTGCTCCCGTATGTTCCCGGGATAAGCTCCGGTCCCCACGAGCCCTGGTTGGGAAATCTCTAGGACTCAGGGAAATGTTAAAGACAACTCAGAAAACTATTAAAGGGTGAGGTTCCCATTTTGTTATTTGAAATAATCTATGTTTTCTTTAGTTAATCTTTGATTATGACGATTTGTATAATTATATTGTTCATCGGCAACCAAAATCATGTAAAGTATCACATGGTGATATGATCTCAAGAAGGATGACATCTCATCACATCTGCAATTGCTATTTATGTTAATGGTTAAATAGTTATTAAAGCCCAAATTATTTTTGTAGGTTTTTGTAAAGTTGTGCATTAAAGCACTTCTCAGACCTGCTGCTTCACCGCACACCTTTTGCAAAGTAATCCGTGGTTGTTTATTTACAGCATACTAATATATTAATTAATGCATTGTTATCTCATGACGGTTTAATTTAACATTCATGAATGCACCGTTAGTGCTATATTTCTTTTAAAGCTCAGTAGCACCATTGTTGGTTTATTAATAAGCACTTATTGACCCTCATCATCCTGGCCCTTTTCTACTGTTGTAGTTCACGGTGAGGTGTAGGTGGGTCTAGGAAAGATGGCCTGTTGTTGAGGCCTGTTGTCATGCTATCACAGCACACAGAGTGTTGCCTTTTAATTACTGTGTTATTGCAACTGGGCTTTTAAAAATGTAGGAAAAACGTGAGTCCTTTGATAAAAACCTGGAGAAGAATCTCCAACTGCAAAATGCACCGAGAGCCTGAGTGCAGTAACTCATTAGTACAAAGTCACCATTACTTCTTACACTTCTAATTTCAAGCCACACTCAAAAGAATGACATTATGACATTACATCTGTCTCAGCCCTGCAGTCATCAGCTTTAGTTCTGCATTACCTTAACAGCTTTCAGAAGAACAGAAACTACAGAGATCTACGTGATTTATGTCAGTTTCCATGACTCCGCACAATGTCATAATGTCAGTTTTGCAGAAATAGGTACAAACCCTTTGACTGGTAAACCACACTTTTTGTTCAACACTCCAAAAAAATTACACCTAGGCCAAAGCCTGCTAATGCTAGTATCAACAGCGCTATAAGAATCTGACTGCAATTACACTAGGATGAGATGATCCACTTTAACCCTTGCCTTAATATCCACGACTGAAACTAAGGTTCTAATTGAAGAAGTAATGCAAGTGGACTTTAAAAATGTGTATATTTGCAATGTAAGATGGAAGTTTCTTAATAATCAACAGCAAATCAGATAATTGTTACTCATGTTGATCGTAAGTTGTTGTGAGCACCCAAAAGGTGCGTAGCTTTAAAATGTGGCTGCCACACAGGATTGTGGGACAACTTTATGTCCTTCGCTTTGGTAAAAGACATATACTACCAGTCAAACGTTTGGACACACCTTCCCATTCAACGTTTTATTCTTTATTATCATGACTATTGACATTGCAGATTCTCACTGAAGGCACTATGAATGAACACATATGGAATTATGTAGTAAACAAAAAGTGTGAAATAACCCAAAACATGTTTTATATCATAGATTCTTGAAAATAACCACCCTTTGCATCACTGCTTTGCACACTCTTGGCATTCTCTCGATGAGCTTCATGAGGTAGTCACCTGAAATGGTTTTCCAACAGTCTTGAAGGAGTTCCCAGAGATGCTGAGCACTTGTTGGCCCTTTTGCCTTCACTCTGCGGTCCATCTCATCCCAAACCATCTCGATTGGGTTTGGTCAGGTGACCGTGGAGGCCAGGCCATGTGGCACAGCACTCCATCACTCTCCTTCTGGGTCATATAGCGCTTACACAGTTCATTCATAGTTTTGATGCCTTTAGTGAGAATCTACAATGTAAATAGTAATGAAAATAAAGAAAAAACATTGAATGGGAAGGTGTGTCCAAATCTTTGACGGGTAGTGTACACTATGATGAAGAAGAGCATTAAAGCATCATTAATTAGTATCTCAAAGCTCCGACCAGCCTTTTGAAGCTTTAAAGACAATTCAACCACAGACTAAAGTAAAACTTTCATTAATCAGCAGCAGTCAATAACGACTAATGAGGTGGTTGCTGAATTGAACTGAATCAAAATTGTATCATAGCAGACTTTGTGATAGTGGCAGACACCCAATCGTTGTCCACAGAATCGACGCCATACCATATCCATTTACACCCCTAATACACAATTTCAGCTCTCACCTTTCTCGCTGATGGACTCGCTCTCCAGTTCCACGTCCTCGCAGCTGGTATACTCTGGCGTGGTGGCCAGTTCCTCCTCCGAGCTGCTGAAGCTGCCCATGGCCCTCAGCTGGCCGGCTCTCCTGCTCCGATGAGGCCTTGGCGGAGGTGGCCTGACCGATTCTGACTGGTCGGAGCTGAGCGAGTCGTTACGCAACATGCTGTCCATCTTCTCCCGCTTGCTGCGCTGCAGTGCCGAGCTGGGGTCCAGATGGTGCGGCTGGGGGACGGGTTTCCTGGCTGGCTCTCCCGCCCCTCTGCTCCTTTCTCCCAGCACGGGGCTGCGGTGGGGCGTCGGGGGGCTGCGGCTTGGTGTCCGAAGGCCTGGTGAACTCCGGTCCACCGAGTAAGAGCGAGGGCCCGGGGCCCCGAGCAGCGGCGGGCGAGAACGACGTCCACCCAGACTGTGGCTGTGCTCGTGCAGGGGCTCATCAAGCTCGGTGTAGGCCAGCGAGACGTCGCTGTGGCGCCGCTCGTGCCGTGCCCGGGACACTTGGGCGTGGATGCGCATCTGCTCCTCATAGGGCTGGGGTTTGACTGGGTAACGCGCCAGGTTGGGGTCGCTGCGGTAGCGGGCCTGGTACTCCTCCTCCTCGCGCCGGCGCTGCAGCTCGTAGTCGTCTAGCTGCCGCTCCTGGGAACGCCAGACGCCCCGGTCGTCCATGTAAGCGCCCGAGTCGTCGTACATTCTGGAGCCTCGCGGTGAGCGGCTCGGATCCTGTCCGTAGTCGGACGGAGAGCGAGGCAAGCCACCGTCCTCCGGCGCATGCTGTGATCCTCCTGCCCCCTCCCTTTGGTTATAGGCTACGTTGGGGTCTCTGGATGCTGACGGACTTCTTCTCCTAACAAAGACAAAGAGGAGAAACATCCTTATTTTCCACCTTCTTCCCAAAGATACAAAATCAGCATCTGAAATTTCTTTATTCTAAGGGTTATCTAAAGGGCACAGGGGCCAACTCCCTAACAGTTAAGCTACGAACGGGGCTGGAATACTACTAGAAATGCTGCTAGTTTTGCTCCTACCAAACTGCAGTAACAATTTCTTTGCGCACAAGAACAGCACTGCAGAGGGTCGGCATTGCGATCAGTATCTCTACCGCCCTAAGCAACTGTATACTGAGCAATATGCCATAAAACACTTAACACCAGTAAATGGCTAAGGTCTTGGCACCAACTTAGCACCCGCTTGACTTTAGGGCCACCCTTGTCCAAACAGGCTCTCGTTCGTCAGCAGTTTCCCCGGTCCCGGTCGGCCCTCGGAGCCTGTCTGCTGTGGTGATGACAGGCAAGAGGAAGAGGCCTGTCCGTCACACTGCGCTCGCAGTCGCTAACGTCCTGGTGGCAGACCCATGGGGCTGCTGGGAGCGCGATGATGCCTGATTCGGGCTGACCTGCGTGTCACACTGAGTTACGCCGACAGTCTCTGATACTGCAACTTTTAGACATAGAGCCATTCACCCTGCTCTCTCTCACTTTCTCTCTCTCTCCAATGCTATTTTCTGTCTTGTGGCTCAAACTCTATCTACAAAGAACAGATGTTGCTACTCTTCTGGCTTCTTGGTTGAATAGAGATATTGTTGTAATAGTGGTGGGAAAGAGAGAGAGAGAGGGTGGATAAGAAGGGGTGGGTGAAATAGAGAAAGACGGGAGAAAGGGTGAGAGAACAAGGAGGTAGGGCTTGACAATCAAAAAATAATGACAAGTAATATTTACAAAATAATCATAATTGTGATATTGATTTGAGGTTGTATTGCCCAGCCCTACAGGGAAGTATGGTATACTGCTTAGGAGAGAACGGGGGGGGGAGCGGCACAGGGCAAGGAAAACATTGGAAAGAGGATGGTACAGACAGAGGGCAAATAACAGAGTGAACAGAGAGACAATGGGGAAGATAAAGAGGTAGGTATCAAAAGAAGGAATGCGGAAGACAGGAAAGGGCGGGTCAATGAAGTCAATGAACAAAGATAGAGGAAGAAATACCTCTTCTATGCGAAAAGAAAAACAGTAACGCTAATTAGATTTTAATTTTACTACTTGCCAAGCTTATTCTGATTTTGTGGCAGTGCTGCATTTTTAGCTTTAACCCAGGAGTAAAAAATCTAAACAGCAGCAAACCCCAGAAACAAACCTAAAGTAAACCGAAGCTAATATGACAAAACAAAAAAAACTCAGGCACTTCTTCCCAAAACCTGCCTCAAATTATCCATTAAACAGACACAGCATTAAAGTGAACTCTATCAATCAAAGGAACATGTGCATCAAAAAGGAGATAAAAGACAAAAACGATGCTATAAATACATATTAATATTAACTGTTTAATTAATTAATTAATTGATGGGCAGCACCGTGGCGCAGTGAGTAGCACTGCCGTCTCACAGCCAGAAGGTCCTGGGGTTCGACCTTTGACCTGGGAGGTTGCATGCTTTCCCCGTGCTCGTGTGGATTTTCTCTGGGAGCAACGGCTCATCACCCACGGTGCAAAAGCATGCACTTCAGGTTGACTGGCGACTCTAAATTGGCCCCGTAAGGTGTGACTGAGAGTGTGATTGCGTGTGTGTGCCCTGCGGTGTGTTAGTGCTTAGAGTTGAGCCCCGCCTCGCACCTGGGCTCAGGGCCGCGCGACCCCTCACGCTCAGAACTATGGAACGGCAAAGGTGCCACGATTCGCTTTAAGGACACCTACTAAAGCACAGTAAAAAGTGCTGCCTTTTACAGCCATTTTACGGCATAAAAAACAGTGTTTGACCACAAGTCACTAGAGGGCCGCAAAATGCAGTGTAAAAGCTGTGTAAAAAGCACAGACATATTAGAGTGCCAAAAGAAACTGTGTTTTTAACAAATAACACGGCGTAAAAACAGGTGTCAATTTTAACAGTGAATTGCTTGTAAATATAGGCAGCTTTGGTGTTCCATATGAGTGGAATTGGAGTGTTTTGAGCGTGTGTGTAGGCAGAGTTGAGGGTGCACAAACATGAGATTTTTTTTGCAAAAGTTCCACTGAATTTACAGAAAATGTACAATATTGTGATATATATCGTCATCGGGATATGAAGTCACTTACATCGGGATATGAGATTTTGGTCGTACGCGCAACACTAGTTTTGGTCTGTCTTGTTTGATTTTTGCCAGAAGCCACAATGAACATTATTTTTTATGACACGGGGAATTGAAACAGAGAAAGGAGCAATAACACCTAACATTCAAACTCATTTACGTGCGCAAGTCGGTATCGTCAGGGCCACCTGTTCCCAAAGCAGCGCACACTGACACTGAACACGATGGTGTTGATGTTGACTGTGGAGATTAAAAGCATCTTCATTTAATACTGTACATGACATCATAATGACTCATTATTGTGGCATCTCCACAACAATTCAACTAGCGCAGATCGCTCGTAATTTTCCTCACCTCCTGATCCCGCCGCCGCTAAAGCCCCCGAACTCCGAGCCTGTTAAGGGCCCAGCGGAGCCACGGGGAGACGCCCGATCAATTAAAATGCTTCAGATTAGAGAGAACTAGTGCTCTAAATATTGGATTCAAATTTAATCCCCCTCAGTGTATTACAGGGCATTACAGGAGAAGGAAGCTCTCCTCTAATCATTTACATATACTGCGCATAAATCCGATATTGGGCCACGTTAAGCCCCAAACCAGCACTTTATCTGCAACGAGCACATTACCAGAGTCGGGGAGGTACATCGCTGCAGCTTTTCTTTTTGGGCGGCTCGGGACGAAATTGAATTGTTTCTTTAGAAAGCTTAACAGAGGGGCAGACGTATATTAAATTTTCAGCAAAGTGAAAGACAGAGATGTAGCAAACATGCACCGAGAGAGCACAGGTTTAACACAACCAGCCAGGTTAGACTAAATGCCGGATGAGACTTAAACAGATTTGTCGTTGTCCTACATGGGAAAATGACAAAAAAATGTTATTTGGGGGTAAATTCGGCTCAAATGGGTCAGCGGTGAGCGTCAACACAGTTATGCAGATTTTATTTTAATGTTTATCATTTAGAACATTTTTAAACTTACAATTGCATGCATCAAATAACAATGTTTAAATATTCAAGATAATAAAAAATCTGACAATGCCTGACTGATGCCTGACATCTTAAGACACAGGCGTATATAAGGACGGAGCAATGATTTAAAAATGAATAGAAACTGACATTCAGAACCTAAAATAATCTTGCCTGTGATGAGTCTTTAATAGTGGAACATATTTACAGTACAAAAAATGGTCAGTGAACTCTGAGGTCAAATAAAATGAAATAATATAACAATATATGTGTCTATACATACACAAATACAGCAACAACAGTTTCTGCGCACGCACAAAAAAGCCGGCTTTCTGGCCCCGAAAGTTCAGCCATGTTACATGTGATCCACCCCCTCCCCCTCCATCCCGTTAGCACCTCCCTGCTTACCTCACGTGCTTACACAGACACACACATACACACACCTGTCGGTCAGGATCTGCACATCATCAGGGCTACGCATGCGAACATCGTGACCTCGCGGCTTCATCGGCACCCGCCGTGCTCCGGAGCGTCCGAGCCAAATCTCCTGCTGCTGTTTACTCAGCACTAGCATGCTAAGCTAGTCTAACATCTGCAAATCTCCTCCTCCTCCCTCCGTTCACACACACACACACTCACACACACATAATGCATGGACCGGCAGAGAGCGAGGCTTCCTGCCAGCAGAGAGTTGGAAAGCGACTTTCCTGCCGATTCTAGAAACCGAGGTCGGTTGAGGGTGGCCGAGCCGCCGAGTGCGGTGTTACGGTTTTAATGCTGTTACCACGGGGCTGTATATAGCTGGAGGTCAAGAAAGACTTTAGCCTGCAAGCGGGATTAGGCTACTTAGCTGATTACTGGCTGCCCAGCAGTTATTTGCCTACCAAATGTGGGCTGAGGGAGAACCGGCCTTATCCGGCCGAAGTGTTAAAAAATTAAAATAAATAAAAACACATTTTAGAGTTTTAAAAAGTAGGGACACGAGCTGCGCTTCCTCCCATTCAGAGTGTCGTCACAAGAACACTGGCACCACCTCCACATCTGTCCGATTTGTCCTAACTGGGTTAGCTTAGTATTTTTCTGCGACATGAGTGAGTGTGTGTGTGTGTGTTTCTGTTTGTGTGTGTGTGAGAGAGAGACCATGTCAAGGCACAGTGAAAAAGTGGCCAAGCCTGAGCAGATTAATAGAGTATAAGGGGATGTGTGTGTGTGTGTGTGTGTTGGATGACAGCACCACCTCCTGACAGCGAGCTGGACTGCACGACAGGAAAACTGATGTGAATGATGTTCATAAAGATACACACTCCAGACAATGGTTGGACAGTAAGTAAATAAATCTAAATAGTCATTTATCATTTAAAGTCACTTGGCTCTATATATGATATTTTAAAAAAGATATTGAATATAAGGTTATTATTAGAGCTTGTACTTTCCATGACTTTTTATTTTTATCAACGATTTTTACTAATAAATCCTGTTTGCTCTATTTTGTTTTCTGATCACTCCACCAACTACACACAACTGACAGAGGCAAGTTCATTAGATCACGCTTGCAAAAGCAGCCACTTGACAAGGTGAATGTGAGTCCCTTGATAAACGTACCAATGTCTGGGGAATATAAATATCATTCTCTAATAGAATCCCTCCTGGATCAGTGTTTGATCGTTTCCATGCCGTTTTCTTTGTTCCAGATGAATTAATCATGATTTCATTATCAAGCAAACAAACTGAGATCACCAGTTCAACCATTATAACGCAGACCTGTCACAAAGAGGTAAATGATGGTGTGTTTGCACGTGCACAAACAGCACACTGATGCCCTCAGCGAGCAACTGGACTATATACCAACATCAAACACCATCGGCAGGTTGACCTCCTTACATTTTAACAGCGTCGTCTGCCGGTTTCAGCTCCACAAATGTGTTCGCTCACTCGCACTCGCTCTATCTCTCTCTCTCTCTCACACACACACACACACACACTCCTAAGTAGGACACATCTCAAGAGTGGTGTACATTCACTTTAAGAAAAAGCAAGCGATGCCCCCCCATAAAAGTCAATCACGTTATAAGTGTTTCTGGTAGCATCAACTTGTGATTCTTGACGGTAAATGTGAGATTCTACCTGGCCAAGACCACTAACCAGCAAAATAAATAAGTTATTATGTTTTCATGAAAGGGCATAAATCAACCTTCAAAACGATACCTATATGGAATGAATCGGACGACATATGACTGAGATATCAACATTCAAAGGAGTCAGGTTTCTCCTGTCACGCCAAGTGAGAAACGGAGAAATCTGCCTTTGAAGTTGACTATCGCCGTAGCACTCACAGACGCTTGGTGCGGTCGTGGCTACGTTTGCATTTACGGTAACCTACGCTGCATTCACAGCCACACGGATAGCCTACCTGCGTTAGGTTAACTGAACTCGGGAGACGAAGATGGATTCCGAAGTAAATACTGAAGTAGAGCGGTCAAAACAGAAACTTTTAACATTGTGCTGGAATTTAATTCCTCACCTAATCATGATATAAATCGCATTGGATGCACGTATTCATGCCTGAGACACATACAACACCCAAACTGCAAAAACATTGTAAAATCTAGAGCATTTTTTAAAAATGTAGGGAAAGTCAGACAGCTGTATGCGATTTGGGGCTATTTTCTCTCATTCCGCATTTAAAGTCTAAAAAGGAGGTTGGTAATCTAGTCAGAGCACAAATCCCACGGTAATATTCCTCTAAAACAAGTCATAGCAGGGCTGTCCCCAGCCACGGCCCCTATTCAAGGCGCTTCTGCCGCTTCTCCTTATAACGGAGCGTTACAGACGCGTTATTTAACCCCCTCACCCCAAAAACATCTCCCATCCCCCCTCAACCAACACATGCTACACACACACTAAACACATACACAAACATCAACACCTCTGCCCACAGCAGCAGACACGTCAGATATGAGTCATACTTTGGAGAGCGTTAGCGGAGCGCTCCGGAGCGTTGATGCGGTATTCTCAACCTATTAGCATTCCCCAGCTGTCCCAAATATGCGCTGATCTTAATCGCATGCTATTGGAATCTACGGCGCAACGCGAGGCTTAATTAAAGCGAGGCTCAACCAGAGTCGCGTCAACGGAAGTTCAAAATGCTTGTAGGCTTCAAATAGTTCCAGGACGCTCTTGGTGGGCCATTTGGATCCAGTAAATAGAGACAGAACTGTGATTTCTGACATTTAACATCAAATATATAATACACCGATAATGATTATTGCTAGTTAACGGGATCGATAACCGATATTTGGAACCCATATGCAAAAAAAAGAAAATGTGTCAAATTTTTACATTTTCAAACACCAAGTTCAGCTGAAACTACTTGGCTACTACTCGTGTGAGTATAGCCAATCTGAGACTGTTGTGAGCGGGACATTAAATGAAGCAGTGAGTCGAGAGCAAATGGCACAGAGAGATGGCAGCGGAGCCACAGTAATGCACCTTGTAATTACTTAATATCAGTGATGATCAAAATTAAACACCGATACTGATAGTGATCACCAAAATGCCTAATATTGTCCACCCATAATCCACCCGGCCGATAACCGGTCAACCCTTAATCAAAAGCATCAATTTACATGACTCATATGGCACACCGACATGTATATGTATACACGAGCTCAAATAAAAATCAACAGTACGCTGGAGAAAGCGTTAACACAAGATATACACACATACATTTCAGTGTCTTTGTTAAAAAATAAATCGAGTATTACTTTGAGCTTAGCTGTGATTAAGGGTGTGGTGTGTTAATTACTGTTTTAAAAATATATAATACTAGGTTACAGTCACACGTCCCAACGTTATATTTCACTAATATTTATCTTCCTCCCAAAACACGTTTAAAGGCTTTATTCTATTTTCTACTTCTATTTTTATTCTATTCTTTTATTTATTTATTTATTTATTCTCTAATTAAGAATATAGGATTTACTATTAATCATCAGTTTGTGGTTAATGTTTTAACTTCAGCCAGTATCCTAACCTACTAATGTGTTATCTGTTAATGTTCCCTAAATCTTTTAACCTCTAACAAGTTTTAACTCTATTAACATGTTCATTTTATATAAATGTGCTAATAATGCATCTGATTCTTTAAACGTCCTGTTATCTGCTGCAAATCTACAGCGTTGACAACGTTTGCTGACTTCCGGGAACTACTGGTTCACTGAAGACGCGCTACGATATTCGGCCGGCCACGGTGGAGCGTTGGGGGGGACTGGGCCCTATTTTGGGCCTGTGCGAGCCTCTGAGCCTGCTGAATAAATGATTTGCTACTCTATTTACGAGCTGAAACTGGACGGCGAGGAAGGGAGGGAGGAAGACAGACAGAGAGAAGAACTGATCAAATGAAGACACGCTCTCTCCATCTCTCTCTCTCTCGCATTCATGCTCTGACGTGTGCTCTGCAGTTGAAGCCCCAGAGAATGAGTGCATATGTATCACTGAGAGAGGGAAAGAGCATTTTCTTCACTTCTCCAGGCTCCACGTAAAAGCTTGTTTCTTGCTGCTCTCCTGCTGAACTATGTTAGGCTACAAATGTTTTATTTTAGGTTTGTACATTTTTACTGAGCTCTGTGTTGTCCTGTGCAAACTCAGACTCTCTAATGTCTCCGAGTGAGACACTACTGTTTTCTAAACTAACTATCATAAGTACAAAGTAGTTTTAATTCACACATAAATTCTAAGGTGATACTGAGTGAGGTAAACTGGTTGGTGTCTGTACTGGGAAAGGTTCTCAGCCGGCGCTGAAGTCGGGAACCAGTGAGATTTGTTATGCATTTCACTACGACCAAGAGCCTTTATTACACAAAGCAGCAATGGCCGAACACATTCTGTGTTTTTAGATGCTGCTGTAAGCTTTAAGAACACACTGAAATATCCAAAGGCTGCATGTTTTTTTACAGAGGTCAACACAGACAATTAATTATCTTGCAGTTCTGAGTTAATAACAATATTTATCATAACCCAGACTAGCAATAGGTCAAATACTTGCTGTAATACCCATGTTATATCGAATGCTAACAGTACTGTTATGTCGAATATAACAGTACTAAACATTTAGCTTTTCTCTTTCAACACAAGTATTTTGTAAGCAGTAAATATTGTATTAACATTTCATAACTTTAACATATTGCTTTGTGACTTAATCAGAGAAATAAATCACTGCCATTTTCTTTCTCTTAAGTTGCCTCTCTTACTCTGCAATCCCAATCGGATTGTTGTCATCATGTTACTCATTCCTGAAATTTTTTTTTGTTAGATTTTTAATGTTAGGGAACATTATCCTGTTGAAACAGGCGACTGCCATAAAGGCATGTACATGGTGTGCAACAAAGTTTATGTAAGTGCTCCATGCTCAATAAATGCTAGCATCCAAGACGTCCTGACAGACCATCGTCCAGAGAATCACACTTCCTCTCGGAGTCAGGAGTACACAAACAAAAGACTGCTCGGTAGCCATAATTCTACATGAAGTTTACAGGAAAGATGATGTATTTTTATTAGAAGTTAGTAAAAAAATAAGTTAGAAAGAAGTGCAGTTTATCCCCAGAGTGCCCCTTGAAGAGCTGGGGCTTCAGATGATGTCTGAAGACAGCAAGGAGGAATCCTCTCCTCTCCCTCTGCTCAGACTGAAAAGAGTCTAGATTCTGGTCATTCTCCTCTTTTCAGGATGTAAAATCCATGATTCTAAGAATCTATAAAATATGCTTAATCAGACCAGGCCACCTTGTTCCAGTGCTCCATGGTCTGGTTCTGATGCCCAGATGCCCACTGTAGGCGTTTACAGCAGTGAACTCTGATCGATCTGCAGCTAAACAACATTTCCCAACTTTTTTTTAAATGCAGCAAGCACCCGATGAACTGTGTTCTGACAACTCTCTTTTATAGCCAGCATTAGGGTTTTCAGCAGTTTGTGCTACAGTGTCTCATATGAGGGGCTGGACCTGATGAGCTGGCTCCAGTTTCCTCACACAGTCCAAAAGCACACAGTTTTGGTTGATTGGTGACTCTAAATTGGCCCGTAGGTGGGAATGTGTGTGCGCCGTGCTGTGTGCTGACGTCTGTCCAAGGTTTGTCCCTGCCTCACGCCGGAACTCCCAGGATAGGCTCCGGTACCTTTGACCCCAATAGGGATTAAGCGGTACAGATAATGAATGAATAAAATTAAGATTTAATGTATCTTTCATGACTGTTCTGAGTTGTCTATTATTGATTCATCGCAAGAAAACCGACCAACTAATCGATTATGAAAATAGTCGTTAATTGCAGCCCTAGTGGGAAAGCGTCATGAGACGTGCTGTTTTAGAGAAGCTATGACTCAATCATCTAAAGATTACAACTTTGTCATTTTGACAGTCACTCAAGTCTTTATGTTTTTGTTTTATTTGTGTGCGTCCAACACACTTCTCGAACTGACTTGATGCCTAATAGATCCCACCCTGTACTGGTGCTACTGATACAAGACAACCACTTGAAATCTCTCACTCACCATTTTTCAGCTGAGCTGTGTCTTGTGAACATCAGTATGCAAATGGCACCTTTGGTTTTACGTCTCATCCGACGGACGGGCTTAACCAAAGTCACCAGCATGCAAAGATCCTTCGGCATTTTAGCAAAACAAACTCCCACAATTAAAGTCAAATAAAATATTCAATCTTTTTTCACACTAGTTCAAAAATCAAATAAAAAAGCAGAATGACAATCTGACACTGCTCAGCGTTTCTGTGGTTAATTTAGACTCAGTAACTGCAATATGTGATGACTGTGAATGTAACTTTACAGAGCACAATGCGCTTTATGAAAGCACAATCACCAGCAGTCATGTGGGCAGGAGCAGCTTTTCTGCCGTATGTCTGCAGGTCTGACTGACATCAGCGAAGCTGAACAATACTGTGTGACTCATGCTTAGATAACATGTGTTTGAAAGCTTCCTGAGCAGAAACTGAGCGAAAAATAAAGAATAAATATTAAATTGCTACTGACAGTAGCTTGAAATTGTAAAGACTATCAAATGCATACAATGAAGCTTGGGAGCTCTGCTGAAACTAAACAGAAAATTCATGTTAATTAGCTGGTTTGTGACTAACATTTTGCTGTATTTTGAGGTTGGCCAAAGGGTGCGACAAACTATTTACAGCAGTCATAAGTAAAAAGGGTCTTTGATGAGACAGGTTAAGCCAATAACCAACTAAAAAAGATAATAAAATAACTGTTTAAAATTCAACTATGTGAACAATTTATAAGTGACCATTCCAGATGCATGCTTTATGCAAGCTTCATTCATTACTGTTTCTTTGATTATCATTTTATTGTAGTCATGTTTGGGTCTGGAGAGAAAGCCAAAATGTCCGGGCTTTTAATATGATGAGTCAGGCATTTGTTTTAGAATCAGTGCTGTGCATTAAGAATCATTGCTTTTGCTCCTGCAGCATTGCCGGTGGGTCGGGATGGGATGACCCCGCCGAGTGTCCATCGATCTGATGAGACTAACATTACAAGGAATTGGAACGCAGCAGTGAGACAGTGAGAGAGAGGGAGAGATGAAAAAGAAGGAAAAAAGAATCAAATGCCAATGAGGTGAATTTGTGGTGGGTAATTCATTTGAGAGTTTGAAATACACTCACACAAACGCACACCTCGCACTGAGAGGAGGAGGAGGAGGAGGTGGAGGCTGGGAAATGGACAGTAATGGAATTATATGTATATCACAATATAAGCATCATATCACAAGCCAGAGAGTAGACTGTGTATCACTGAGATGAAGGATTAGGATACAGTGTGAATTAAGCTACAATACACAACTCAATGCTACACTTTTCACAACAGGCACCTCATGGTACAATGTGTTATCACAAGACAATAAGTTAGTCTTCAGTGAGCATTTCATTGCATTGCATCACATTATTAAGTATCACAATACAATACATATTAAATACGCAACAAGATAAAAGCTTCAAAATAAAAAACACACTGAGGGGTTGGCAAAATCACAAAATATTTCTTATTTTCTATCATATTCTTTGAACAAAAGTTTAGACATGACCATACTAGAAAAAGAAAAAGTCAAATATCATAAGAGAGTTTTAGCTATATCATTAGCTATATCCAGGAAGATCATACTGCCAGAAGTAACACACCAGCTTAGTCTCTGATGCCACACAAAAATACCAATAAACAAAAACAGCCTATTTCAAGTGAAGATATTTTTACACTCAACTTAGTCAAGCTTTCACACTACCAAACATCCCAAATGGAAATGCATTTACTTTGGCTCTCAAAATAAATCATTTGACACACACTGCTGCCATTTCACCAGGGATTCTTTTAAAATGTGCAATGCTGCCTGAGCCATAAGTTCATTCAATATTTTGCTTACATCCTATGCAGTAGATTTGGTAAAAACTAGTTTAAATTACTGCATATACTCAAATAAAACAGTCTAAAAGGCAGACGAGCTTGAAATAACAACCAAATGAAGCAAATGGCTCTTCTGCTTTTTGCAGATCTGTGTCGAACACACCACCCCTTCACAGCAATGTGAAGTGCTAACAAGTGAAGAAAATAAATTAACTGGTGTTAATTAGACATTAAATAAATTAAATAAATTTAGTTTTTAAAAGATTGCAATACTGGCTTAATTTAATGAAGTATATACAAAACAACTTTAGTACATTTAGAACGTCAACCACACACATACATACACTTCTAAAATTGATTCATTCATCTAATATCATGAAGATAGAATAATTGAGTCACTCTGCTTGAAGTGACATTTGCATATTGATTTGTAAACCAAGTTTCATGCACATTGTTTTCAGTAACTCTTCCATATGCTCACCACTTCATATGTGCACTTAACATAGGCTTTATATTACAGTGCATTGACATTAATATCTACCCAATGAATACTCTAAAGTATATCAGTTTACACAGTTCAGCTTTACACCTTATGTAAGATATCTTACTGAGTGAATATTGCCACATGAAGACTAAATGTCAAAATGAATTGCATCACAGCCTAAGTGTATCTTCTCATGCCAACAATATCTTGAATAGCGAAGGTCAATTTCATAAAAAAACTGGACTGCAATGTCATGAATTTCCAAAAATTCAGATAAAAGACACAGCCAAATTGCCTTCAAAATAAACATTTTCTGGTATAGGAGGATGTTGCCCTGTCACAGATACAAAGAAAAAAAAGGAACACATGGTTCTGCAGTTAAACATTCACCTACTTAAATGGAATGCAGTGAAGACGGCTGGGGAAATGAAAAGGTAGAATCAGACCAGTGTTAGATAAAAGTCTACACATCTTTCTCCTGAATAAACCATGGCATCACGCAAAGACCGAAGGACCCGCGAAACCTCTTACAGTTCGGTTTTCCCCAACTGTACGTTACGGGCCGGAGATATAAATAGCACACGCTTCTCCACTCTACCGTGTTAATGAACGCCGCAATCGTCCTTTGCTCTGTGCAGGACAGAGCTGTGGAAATAAAAGCCCCATCTCTCAGGAGGAATCTGGATGCCAGTCCTACCTAAAATCAGTCCTGGCTCGAGGATTTTGCTGAGCAGGCAGTGGTGGAGTCAATCCAAGGTAAAGAGAGTATATCTCCACATTAAAAAAAGAACTCAGTGACTCTCACCCCCTCCCATTTAACACAGTTTTAGGACCAGCTCACCTTCTCCGCCCACTGCTCCAACCTCAGTGAATTAAGAAAAAACCTGCAAGATCAGATAAGCATCCATTATCATCACCCTCGCGCGTCAGCTCTGGCCCAGCAGGCAATGCACACATACTGTATATATTGAATAGTTTTAGCAAACAAGCTTACTTATAAAAACACCAAGAAAATATATCAGGTCAACTAGGTTATAAAGATTAGAATGTAATGAGACTTAAACTTATGGAGACATTAGTAAAAGAGTCTAAAAAAACAAAACCCTGTGATGGTTAGTATAAGACTCAGGGTTCGAATCCCAAGAGGGCCTAAAACCACTGCTACCCCTGAACAATATGCTTGTAAGTGACTCTGCAAAAGAATGTCTGATGAATGCTGATAATGTAAATGTAATAGAATATATTACAGTTGATTAATTCCAACTGGAGAAAATAATCAGAACTTACAATTTACAATGCTATTCTCAATTTACAATGCTAAAACTGAACATTTAGAACAGTTTTAACCATTAGGTTCATCTGTTTTATCAATATTACATCATACTGAGACTTAAAGCCTAGTCGTCTAATATCTGGAATATACTGTATAAAAGAATCATCAGGGATGCAACTCTGAACCTTTCAGAATGGCAAATACCAGAATATGTCATGAAAAGATGAAAAGTATGATTCTTTTCTTTAAAAAGGACCTGAACAAAGAAAGAAACAACACTGTAATGTTCCTTAGAAACACTGGGGTCTGTTTTGTCATAAGGCCTAAGACTTGGATCATAAAGGGGAAACCGAAGTCGGTTCTGTTTTGAAGTTTTGTAGCATTAGAAATGAACAGTGCTGAAGCCTGAAAACAACACGTCGCATTGTGAGGTTGTGTGCCTTTGTGTCTATACGTGTAACTATAATTTTTTTTGCAATTAGGCCACGCCACGGCGGAAAAGAGCCGGTTCTGTCCGAGAGTGTGCGTTGAACGCTTTGGGAGAGACGTTACGAAACACACATATACACACACGCTCACACACCGCAGTTTATATTCTGCAGGCATGGCTCCTTTTCCCTTAGACAGATGTTCAAGTGTCGGTGTGCACGCCGCAAACGCAGAGCACGAAACCCGTCTGCGTGCTCGGTACCGGTCAGCAGGCTACCGTACCGACAGCGAGACACTCGCTCAGGGGGCTGCGTCCCAAACAGCACCTCGGCTTAATAAACGCTGTATGAGAGCGCGTTTGACAGACTATTTAACAGGCGAGTGCGCGGTTAGGGACGCAGCCTCGCGGTTTTTTTTTACCCTTAATACCGCCGAGCGCGTTCACTCACCCGCCGCCTCGCACGCGCTGTAGCTCCGGTTGCAAGACGTCCTGAGGCGTGAACGCTCCGTTAAAATGTGACAAAACCGAGCTGCAAAACTGTCGCAATGTCTCAAACTGCATTTTTCACCTTCTCTATCTCTCTCTCCTCCTCTTCTTCTTCCTCCTCCTCCTCCGCCTCACTCCCGCGCGCTCTCCCCCCTCACGCCTAAATGTTCGTTTTATCCATCGGGAAATAAGGAAAAATCCAGCACGTCCAGCTCGTTGCCGGCGGAACGCCGTTGCCGCCGCCTAAAATCAGACGTCCATCTTCCCGCCTCAGCGCGAACCGAACGGCTTTCTCCACGGGCTTTGCCGAATGAAGCGGCGAGTTACACCGGGAGACGTTCATCCGCGCCGGTGTGACAGCTGGAAGACGCCGAAACAGCGGAAAGAGCGCAGCATGACGAGCAGCCCGAGCGCTATGTAGCAAAGCAGAGCGCCTCTTATAACGCTCTGTAACGCAGGCGGGAGGTGGATACAGCACGTTAAAACGGGAGGGTCGGGGGTGTTTACTAGAGTGGGCGGAAGTTTGTCTGAAATCAATTTAAGAGGAGGGCGACTGCATCAGCTCATTAATCACAGTCCACACACACACACACACACACACACACACACCCCGAGCTGCACAGGACTGTACGGGGCTGTCCTCGCGCACGAGTGTCTTCATCATTTACTGTTCGTTTATCAATAAGTTATTTGTAAATAACCAGGGGTGGAAGTATAGGGTTAGAATGACAACTACTCACGTCACTGTAATCAAGTAGTTGGTTTTCGGGTACTTTTACTTTCCTGGCTATATTTTGGAGTCTGCAATTTTACTTTTAAAATTAACTACTTCTCACTTCTTTTAAAATATAATTTCGTTACTGAACACGCCTACATTTTTATTTAAAACATAATCTAAAAGGGATTTTGGTAGCCTGTGGTAACCACAGTAGTCATATAATTTTAGTGAAAGCATTTTACAAAACACACACAAAAAAACCCATATTGGACTAGAAAAATGATGTGGAATATTCATTCAATTAACAAGTACTCTGAGTAGTTTCTGAGAACAGTTCTTTATACTTTTACCCAGGAACTTAAAAAACACCAGTACTTTTACTTGTTACTGAATATTATTTCGATTACTGAAAATAATTTAACATACATTTCACAATATCTGTAATCAATAATCAATATAAAACAAAAGTGGTATGTTCTAGTGCTAGACATACACATAGCCTCTGTGCTTGGGTCTGCGATGACCAGAAAGAATCTGATATTTTCTTGGCTTTGTACAGATGTTTTTGTATGTGAGAACTGGTCTGCAAGAGAAATAAATGTTTGGATGGAAATGTTCCATTTTTATAACTGAAAGAGTGAAAATAAGGGGGAAAGAGTTTGCCTTTGGTTATTAGAGTTAAAGTCAGGGTTAGGTGCATTGTGATTTAGTTGTAATTATCAACAGAAAAATATGACACTGTGTATGTCTGTGACTCTGTGTTTGTGTGTGTGTTGGGATGGTGTGGTTTGGCATTGCTTTGAAACACCTCTACGTGGTGATATAGCAATAAACACACCTCATCTACACCTTTCTGCATCTTTCACTTATATCCATATTTCCATAAAGGCCTTGAACAACTCACATGGGGAAAACCATCAGGTCTAAATAAAATGCCCTCTCTCTCCTCTCTCAGAACCCAGTAAACACAGTCTTTCCATTAACCATCCCTAAAAGAAAACACAGCGTGTGTATGTGTGTTCTACTTAAAGAATATATAGCCTAAATGGAATAATGCAGTACACTCAGTGCTTGACACGGTCTCATGTTGTTCTGCTTTGCCAGCACAAATGCACTGTGTTAAGCACTGTTAAACACACACACACACACTTTAAAACCAACATATATATTACAATATATTAATGGTTCAACCACACTGAAAATTAATTTAGATGATACCACCACCATCACATCTTTATCATAATAATCATTATTATAATTATTAGCACAGTCATCATAAGCATCATCCCCATTATCAGTGTTACATATTAGAACAGTTGTAGCCGTATGCATGTGTGTGTGTGTGTGTGTGTGTTTTTTCTCTCATTAGCTCCTGGACCTCTTAAAGACCTCTAATGATTGGCTGAACGAAGGCTGAGTGAGTGTGACAACACTGGCAGGCCACTTTAAAACTGGCCCAGAGTCTGAAGGGGTTTCAGTGAGCTACTGGCACAGAGCCTCTGTCTGCCTGTCACATCTCAGGCACACACACACACACACACACACACTGCAGTAGCACTCTTACTAATGCACTGCTGCAGTTTGGTCGCACACAGCCTTTTCCATCTTATCTGCTGGATGTTCTTATGGCAATGCACACTCTCTCTCTCTCTCTCTCTCTCTCTCTCTCTCTCACACACACACACACACATCCATCGCAGGACATGCAGGCAGTTACATACACACACAGTGCAGGACATTATAAATTGATAAACATTTAGTGTTCTTTCACAGGAAAAGAAACACAGTGATGACATATCACTGTGGACCACTGAGACTGCAAAAACTGGGTGTTTATTCAGCCATTTATAGTTAAAGCATAATATACCCAACACCAACAAATGAAAACAAGCCACTATTTAAAAAAAATCAATGATATCTTACTTAACAACTGCATTCTTTGAACTGAACAAACTTGAACCTTAATTTCCAAACCTTCTCCTAATATCATACCCCTGCTGGACTAGATCTTTCATCCAATCACCAAATACTCCCATCTGTACATTTTACAACTAATTTCTTCCCCATATTAAACCAAGCACCACTTGTACTACAACACACCCTTTGCACATTGTTAGAAAACAGATTCAAGATGTTTAATTATTCATTACATAGAGTGGACTGAGTGGGAGAACAGAAGAGATGGTACATGATGGTGTAAAGAAAGGGGATGTAAAAGCCAGTGAGGGTGTCAAAGCCAGTGAGGGCGTAAAAGCCAGCGAGACAGAAGAAGAACAGCACCCACCTGTCCACTGGGAGGCCGGAGCCGTTTTTCAAAGTTCTTAGAGGGACGCCCTGACCTTTGGCTTGGGGCCCCAACCTACGACCCTCAGCACCGCTGTAGAACCAGGCGCCCGACTTGGTGAGGATTTCTTGTTGTTTTCGGCACAAGTTGCACACCCACATTACCTGCACAGAAAGGGCCAAGGTTGCAGTCGTTTAGTGGATGCTTGTGAAGTTTCAAGACGAACATGTATCTCCAAAAGATGGAGGATGTTTAAACTTTCTGATTATTTACACAGATGTACAGTATGTGTCACAGATGTATGATAATGATACACAGATATATGCTCATGATATTACATACACAGTGATGCATTAAAGAGTCACTTGGGCTGATTATTTTTGTCTTTTTCATCTTTAACATATTGGCAAAGCATTTTCAAAGTGGCATGTCCTTTCAATGTTTAGAATAATGTGATGTTCTTCAGGGTTTACAGGTAATGGACTGCAGACTTACACCTACCCACCTACTCTTTCAGACACACACACTCTTCACCACATTCACAGAAACCCTCACACAAACAGACACACACAAAGAACACAGAACGAAAGGGAGAGCATGACAGAATCAATAATGGTCTCTAAGGCTGGCCTTGTACTAAATGGGGAGAAGTGTAAGACTCAGCCTACCTGTGCTGAGTCACCAAGAATGTGTGTGTGTATGTGTGTGTGTGTGTGGATTGGATAGTATATATGGCTGGATGTAGGTATGTGTGGTATTATGTAGGTGTGACAGTAGTGATATTAGTTATGACAGAAAGATGTAAATCTAGGATAGTAAAGTGTTTCTGCGTCATAAGCACTTATTTATTTTTTGTAGATAAACATTTACAGAAGCAGAACCATATACACAGGAGTTCCAAGACACAAAACTTCACTGCTCTAGAATAATTTTTGTTTGGTTATTTACACAGTTAAGATTTTTAGTCTTGGTTTATTTCTTCCTTTTGCTCTGTAATATAAATATATTTTGAATTAAAGATATGCTACTTGAATATGATTGCTTATCTTATTTTAAATCGATTTACTATAAGATTACTGCCTAAAGATTAGTATTTTCAAATACAATTTTTGTATTTTAGGATCTGGTTCCCTCTGTTCTTCGTCTAAGTCCAAGACACCTGATGGACACACAAAAGGACACCTCAGCTAAAGTGCCCTTAATAGTAATTATAGGAAAAGTAATTTAGCTGAGACAGCTTTTCTAATATTTTTTGAATTATATAAAATATTAATACAGTAAGTTAACACAATGCAAATAAAGTCATTTAATGAAAATGGAATATTTAAATATTCTTAATGATTTAAAATTGGTTTTAGTCAGGGCCTTTCCTCACAACGACTGAAATACTTGTCTTGTCTTCTTGCTTCTTCCCGACGCCCCAAAATAGATCTTTGGCAATGACATAAAAAGAGTGAAACTGTGCGCGCCACCTGGAGCTCTGCCGCCTCGCGCTGATGGTTCACACCGGCGCTCGTGAGAGTTTGAGAGGAAGAACATAATGCTTCTAGCTTACAGAACACATTTACACCGCATTTATTTATCACTCTGTTATTTAACATATTAAACCTTCTAACAGGCTCAGAACTAGCGATATATTAGGTCATTTTTTATGACACGCCACAAGGTGCACATGCTTTCAGCGCGAGACATTTGCATACAGAACGATGTAATAAAACCTGGATCCTCTTTGTTGTGCGATATTTATAAGCTCTATGTCGACTGGATAGTCTTGTTCTAAGATTCAGTCACATACATTGTTGTACTAGTACAACATGTGGTCAAGTGTACATATATGTGCTACGTATGTGTGTGTGTATACATAAATTAAAAACATTACAAAAATAAACAATTCTTTTATTGTTACTTCCTATTATATGCACAACAAACTATTATCATATTAATTGACATTATTTTAACCCAATAAAGATGTTGGTGGTCTATTAAACTCGCTAAAGCCCTACCCATGGCGCCGGTGTGAGTCAGGCTGATCCTCTCGCGGTCGGTAACAGCGACACGTTACCGCGCGCGAATCCGGAGCGGCTCCGTTTTCAGCACCACGGACACCTCCAGCAGCCGGGCCCGTGAAGGCGGTGGTGGGTCCGTGTTATTCACTAGCAGTAAAATCCAAGAGCGTTGGGGGTCGAGTGGTAAAAACGAGGTCGTCCTCCTCCACGAAAACGTCAAAGAAACGCGCAGAAGAAAGCCGTTGTCCCGAGCGAGTTTCGAGTTCTGAACGCGGAACCGCTTGCCGACGCCATTTAACGAGAAGCGCGAGTGTCAAGCTGAGACGACGGCGTTTGCCAACTAGTTATGTCTACATTATTTATTAATCCCGTGCTATCACGCAACTAAGCGTGACTTCAGCTGGTGACGACTGTTCGTTACCGTCTGCACAACTGCAGCTGAAGCGAACCTGATTGGCTGGCGGCTCTGCGCACGGGGTCCTCAAGCGCAAAAAGGCGGGAAAGCTTAAAATATGCTTATCCAGCGACCTACTTCAGCACTTTAGAAACAATATTTAATCTTAAACTCAGACGTGGAATTCATCTTTTAATCCGATAATACAAAACAGTATAACTAGTAAAAGCTGAGTATTGTTCAACCAATTCAGTTTAAACCCTGAGCCGAAGTTAAATGACTTTTTGAGTCGAGGTGACAACAATAAATAAAGTAATTGCTAAGTAATATGGTTGTAATAAATTACTTTAATGAACTGCACTATGCTTTCTAAACCACATATAAAATAAATTGGACATTTATATTAAAGATTATGCATTGCACTAATAGTAACAGTATAATTCGGGTGATTAAAGATATGCAGCTTTTCGTTGTTATAGCAGGTCATATGTAGAATTTAAGAGGTTAAAGACACTGTGTGTGTGTGTGTGTGTGTGTGTGTCTGGACAAGGGCAAGAGCTCCATGACGTCATCCAGCCCTGGCTGAAAAAGAATATGGTCACCAGGCACTCTAGGGGCAACCTGATCCAGATCTGTGGCGACCTGCAGGGCCATCCACACTGACACCAAACGCAGCGGCCCGGTGTCCATGACACCGCCCCGACACCCGGCCTCTACGCCCCAGCTCCCAGACGCCGGCTGAGCCGGAGCGCCCAGACGTGTGGAGAAAAGTCAACAGGTTCATCTCAGGCTAAAATCTCACCTTTAATATCCAACCCTTTAAGAGTCACGCTCCCTAAACGGCACCTTACTATCAACAAATGTTGTTGTAAAAGAGCCACAATTACTAATTAATGGGTGAACCTTGCACTCATTCCAGTTGTTACAGGGGTAGATATGATACAAGTACAACCCATCTTTAGATGACTCAGGTGATGACACCACGTTCCCAAAGAATGTTTGAACAGTACAGAACTGGATAAGTCTTAAATTATCCATTTTATGAATGATTCATGATTTACAGAATATATATTAATAGATGCTTCTCATCTGATTCAAT
This sequence comes from Distichodus sexfasciatus, assembly GCA_032718565.1. NCBI lineage: Eukaryota > Metazoa > Chordata > Actinopteri > Characiformes > Distichodontidae > Distichodus > Distichodus sexfasciatus. The sequence continues at coordinate 2,998,261 of JAVGVS010000016.1, forward strand.
CTATACATGTTTTAATTAAAATTGATACCCACTTAAGCGGACATACTACACATTTTCAGAAAAGGATACAAAATTCTACCACTTTGTCACTGGAATAGTACCTCAGAAACATAAAGTCATAAAAATGAAATTGTATGTTATTCCTTAGAACATGCAAACATAACTGAAGGCACAGTAATGTACTTTGGGAGTGCTTTTAAGGCAGCAGCTGCAAGGAAGATCTTTACATTAGGCAGCCTAAATATACAATTTGCAGCTTGTGCACGAAGGCTTTACAAAGCTATAGAAGCAGGACTGTTTTTAAAAGAGGCTACAACTGCTATTCATGAAATTAAGTCTACTTAAATGTAAGTAGTTTTATCTGTTTTACAGACTCTTCACTATGCTGCAGATTACATTAGACAGTAAATCTAGAAATAACAAAAGGTCTATAGTGAACAAGACTATTAAAATCAGTATTTTAATATTTTATTATTTTTGGACACCGAAGTCAATAATTAGGTATAATAACTATATAAAGTACTTCATATTGTGGTTTGACCAATGTAGATGACATTTACCTCTTCTTAAAACTGACCTGAGATTGAAATGTGCTGGAGTACAGAGCTAAAAACGAGGACTGGTCCAGTTTCCAGCTACCCCCAGACTGCACTGTCATGTGTGTGGTTTCGATAGTGTGATGTTAGTGTGATGCTCACTGCCTCTCTCCCAGCCCTTACTAAACACTATGCATTATGCACACACTGCAATATTCATGAGCTGTGAATAGCAGATTAGTCAGTGATTAACAATTGACCAACAGTAAAGCTATTTTCCACATACATAAGATCACACGGCTGGAAGGCATGTTAAGAGAGCCGTCTGAAATCTGTGTGATTACAGTAACTGTCTTAATTGGTGAAATAACCAACTTCACTTGGTGTTTAGACATGAAGAGACAAGACAAGCCAATGTGCAGGTGTTCAAAGCAACAAAGACTGGAGCCAAGGTGAATACTAGTTCAGAATATTTAAAGTAAGAAATGTGTGCAATGTGATCATTTGTTTTGTTTGCATTTTGAATTGTTAAAGGTGGTTTAAGCAAAGATGATGGATGTACATGCTGACAGTGTACATCAGGTAGTAAAACTTAAAAGAAAAAGCAGTGCGAGAGGGAGAGAGAGAGAGAGAAGTTCAGAGGAGAAACTTCAAAGGCATGTGAGAGCTATGTCCCTTGTACAGATCTTGACTGCCCTCTAGCGAAATCTTCCTGCTTTCACTTTTACTTTCTCACACACAACTTTCCCATACAGTACTCCGGCAACGCTACGTTTACATGCACCAAGTTGGAACTATAATTACAACATAGCAAAAAGTCCATTTCAGTTTAACAACGGCCAACTATATTTATGCATGCAATTCAATAAATCATATTACATGCCATGTAACCTGGATGATGTATACTGAAGGCTGACAGACAGAGAAACAGGCAGACAGACTGACTGATAGGCAAATACAACTCAACATAATATACAGTGGCACCGACACATTGATGAACTACTTAAAATCATCACAATAACACACCTACCCACTGACTCACACAAAGACTAACAACACACATAAATCCCAAACCACCTCCATAGCAGACTTTTGATCAATTGGTGAATTAAATCACCAAAACCTTGACTACTTTGACCCTTATTTCAGTGCTATCATCAAAAATATAATCAACTAATAAAAATGATTTAATAACGAGATCAGGCACTCGATATTTTTAGAAGAAATATAGCACCAAACCTCTTGGCCATCAAACACGCACATGCATGGACAAACTACAAAATGCATCACATGCACACACGGATACAAACAAAGAGCCACAGGAGAGTGGTGTGCGGTTGCAGTACCTTGTTGGAGCGCAGAGACACTCTCCCCCCGCAGCGAGCACAGAACTTGGTTTGGCAATAAGAACAGACGTGGCCGCAGCCGTCGGCAAACTTGGTTTTGTGGCAGATTCCGCAGGTGGGGGAGTCGGTCTTCTGCTCCTGGCCTTTCTGTGTCTCGTCCCCGAGCTTCTTCACTTGCTCCTTGTACATCTCAAACTGCTGGTGTAACTTCCTACACAAAGCAAATAGGCAAAAATCACCCTTCGCTCCCAGCCCAGCTACAACCCTCCTCCCTCGCTTTCCTCATCCGCTGTGCTGAGCGAGAAATCTGCCCGGAGATCATAGTGCAACTCTCCTGTTTGCAGTAACGAGAACGCAGATTGTCAAGTAACGTCGGCACAATTAACCCAGAACTAGAGGTTAATTCTCTTTTCGTTATTAACGGCCACATCCAATTACTGCTAGCAACGCATTTTCAAAAAGGCTCAGAGAAGGGTTTCAGTCCTGAACTGGTGTTTAAAGGGAAACTCCATCTGAACATAATGATGTGGAGAGCTGTGGGCCCATTTACTATACTCACAAAAAGTGGCCTATGCTTAAAATTTCCACTACTTCTTACGCATTGTAAACGCTATTAGCATCTTTCAGAGGCATTGGACCTCTAAAATACACAGGGAAACTGTTGGTTGCTGTAACTTCCATCATCATTCAAGATTCGTCATTTGCCACTTGCGTAGTACAAAAAACATGAAGTGAAATGTAAACCTGGATAACATCTAAATTAAATAAAATTACTTTGCATTGCAAACTAAAATCCCTTAAATGATAAATAAACATTTAATGTGGGGCGGCACGGTGGCGTAGTGGTTAGTGCTGCCGCCTCACAGTGAGAAGGCCCTGGGTTCAATCCCCGGGTCGGACGTAGGGCCTTCCTGTGTGGAGTTTGCATGCTCTCCCCATGTTCGTGTGGGTTTTCTCCGGGTGCTCCTGTTTCCTTCCACAGTCCAAAAGCATCCACTATAGGTTAATTAGCAACTCTAAATTTGTCCCATAAGGTGTGACTGGGAGTGTGATTGTGTGAGTGTGTGTGCCCTGCGGTGTGTTGGCGCTTGCCCAGGGTTGGTCTCTGCCTTGCACTTGTAAGCTTCCGGAACAGGCTCCGGTCAAACCCACCCCTCCCCACCACAAACCCAGTTGGGATTAGGCGGTTCGGAAAATGAACAAATGAATGACCATTTAACGTGCAACTGAAAATTCTATCTAGTTATTTCTATCTATAAAATGCAGTGTGCAATTCTGAAGTGGTGTGATCGGACAAGGTCCTACATGGATTTGTGACAGCCAGATAGATTTGAATTGGGTTTTCTGTTTGTGTTTTCAAAAAGTAACAGTTTGTAGTGTCATGTCCTGGTTTAGAAATCTTATGGATTAAGAAAAAAGCCCCCAAAAAAACCCACAACATTTTTTTACAGTCTCATATTTAGACTCAGATTGTAGTCAGTCACACATTTTAAATGTATCACCAACGCAAAGGCTATTGCAATTTGCAGCCATAAATGTGCACTTACACACTTTCTCGGCTCAGCAGTAAAAGCGCTTGCACAATGGGCCTCAGTGTCGAGGCTCCATCCATCAGAGCTGATCTTAAGGAGGTTTAAACTAATGCACATCTGTGCCTAACATCACTAATTAAGCTCATAAGAGACCAGACTGCCGCGGTCACCAAATCTGCCGTTAACATTTACTAAACTCGGGCCTCACATGCCAGCCCTCAATCAATAGCCATCTTGGGCAGAATGCACACTCATCAGATCCGCATCGATCCCCTGCGCGGTTTTTCACTGTTTCTAAGTCTTGCAGAGCAGTGAAATATGTGATGGCGCAGGGCGTTACATGCGCCGAAGATCATTACGTCCAGGCCAGAGCTGGGAAAATCGATGGCGTCCACGTTGCCGGTGGGGCGTTGCTGTGATTTCGGGCTCATCCTTCAAGTGAAGCTCACAGGGTGAGGAACTGCGTGATCTATGGATTCGGGGCAGCCTGGACACAGCAGTGTTTTGGATGTGCAATGTGGAAGAACAGGTTTCAGGTCTAATCAGGCCATCTAATCTATTTAAATGTAGTATGTTGGTACACTTTGTCACGGTGGGTGTGTTTTTAGGATGGTAGTGATGCAGAAAGTTACTGTGTGTTTTTACTCTTTAGGCGCCTTTCCACTTAAGCTGAAAATGTTTGGGTACAGTAGAGGGACGTACCAATGAAACTTTTGCAGTTCTGATCTGATACCAGCATTTCACTTACAAGATGCGTATTTCATTGTGAGGTGTTTTTATATATCTTAATAAATATTAATATATTTCATATATTAGTATATTAATTAAAATAATATTAATTTATACCCATTTTAGCTATTTGCGTCCATATTACAGTCCTTGATATGAGTATGAGCTCAGTGCATCTACAGTACTGTTGTCATTTTCCATCTAAAAACTACCCGTAAAAGTGTGATTTGTGGTCTGATGATCGGTCTGGTCATTGAGCACATGACAGATATACACCAAAAAACTGTGGTGCAAACTTAAGAAAAAAACTGTAAACTGCCACAGCAAACGAAACCCCATAAAAGAGTAACCAACAAGCTACAGTAGGGTATGCCTCACCTTTTAGACCGTGTGTCTAAACCAATTTCCCCTTGAAAAGAGGAGTTGTGCTCTTCTGATTAGGGTTAAATTCCGTAAAATAATATATCCATTCAGAATATTTTTAGCAGGATGTGAATAATGAGATTTTAAACATGGTAAATGTTGAACGATAGTGAACTTTGAATGATGTCCTCTGGTATTCTTTAATTAGTTCTACATTGAATTTTTAAACATAATATGCGAAGATTACTGAATATGTAAAAACAGAAGTGTAAATGTCTGCAGAAAATACAATTCTTCTCATGTTTTCACTCATAACATCTACATTTGAAGGGACCAAAAATGTTGATGTTTTAGTGTTGACAATAGTTGATAAAAGCTTACAGAAAATATAGACGCGGGTCAAACTCACCTAACGTCCTATTAGCTGTCATTCACTTTAAGCAACGTAAAAAACAGAATGTTTGGCCATGTTGTCAAAAATGAATGTATTAGGAGAAAGATTTTTTAAACCTTATGAAGCCTGAAAGCTACTCAAGAGTCTAATTTAAACTGAAGACAGAAACTGGCACCTCTTACATGTATCTCACTTAGAAATGAATAATTACGGGTGAGCGAGTTTAACTTTTTAGCTCAGAAACCCAAACCATCTTTGGAAGATACGACAGCATCTAGCAGATTCCCTCTCTGTTATACTCACGGTTTGGACTCCTCTTCCGTCGGGGACTTTGACTGAGGCTGCAGAACATTATTAACCAGCTCAGTGAGGCCAGTAAAAGGGTTCCACCTGTTTGGATAAGTAGCAATGTCAACAAAGGCAGGCAAGGCCCAATGTTCCATTATCTACCTCCTGCATACTGCAAGGTGGATCAAACCGGTAACTTAAAAAAGCTCCAATATGTAATGATGCAACATAACACTCCTGTATTTAACAATATGTTATACTGAAGGCTATTTATGTCTAGATTTCCTCCCAAATGAATGGAGAATGGAGTTTTATTGGGACTGAATATATAGGGATGTTAATACATGGCGTCTAGCCACCAGAGGAAGAGGTTGTTGAGATGGTGTGTATGTAGGCTTTAGCTAAACTTCTTTTCAGCCCTTATTACGATTCAATAATTAGAAGTTGGATTTATCCACACAAGGGTTGACTGGGGTCTTACATGAACATAGACATCATTCATTTGTGTGTAATCCTAAGCGGGGTTCAACAAAAATAGAGAATACACACCAATCCATTGTTGACCCTTATGACAATCCTTGTCATAGACATATCCCAGATGCTGTCATGATCAAAAGATTTTGAAAAACTTGCTTAATGTGGTGCATCGTCGCCTTTAACCCCTGCTTTCACACTAGAAAGTGACAATCCATTTTTATTATTACTTTTATTGTAGAGAAAAAATTTACAAAATGCAAGTTAGGAAATGAGTCAAAAGGTGAAAAAAGTATCTGAGGAAAAGAGCTGTAAAACTGTGCGAAGGAATTTCCATATCCAGTCATGTGGGATTGCTGATTGGCTGCATCATAGCTATTTTGCATTATTTTCTTCGATTTGTTGTCTGTCATGGTCTCTTTATGTAACTTAACAATGTTACTGGGAATAAAGCTTGAAGTCACAGACTCCCCCAGGGTAATGAATGACAAATGAATGAAATGACCGCTTTGTCTGTTTCTAGTGTGAACATAGGGTTAAGACCTGAGCTTGATGCCCCTAAACCACTGTGACTCACACACACACACACCTAGAGAAGATGACAGAGGAAAAATCACAGCATACACAGTGTGAGGTTTAAGGCTTCATCACAGAGTGCTAATGTGTCCATAAATGTCTGTAAAATTCTATAAGTCTTAGTTCATTGTATACATACTAGCATTTTTGGGTGAAATGGCACTCATTTCAGCAAGGCAACAGAAGCAAGAAGGTGGAAGGAAAGAAGACAGCAGCTACACTCTAAAGGTTGAGGACCAAGAAACACAAGCAGCACAGCTTAACCTCTAGCAAGCAGCAGAGATCCAGCCCAGTCTGTGAGTCCAGGATCTGCCAGAAACAACTACAACAATGCAGACCAACAGGATGCTTACAGGCAAAAGGGTCCTGTGAGATTTTTCTCTATATTTCCACTAACACAGGGACCAAAGGATAAGGGAGAAAGTGGCTGGGCCTCGCTTACTCTGTTAAACTGAGGTTTGTTGTACTGAGGTGGCTGATTTGGCTCTTCATGTGAAGGTTCCCTAGAAAGATAGGTTTATAGTGCTCAGAATGTACAAATGGCAACACAATGGACAAAATAAAACACAGCAAATAATAATAATAATAATAATAATAATAATAATAATAATAATAATAATAATAATAATAATAATGGGTGTGACAACAGATGATAATGATCAAAATAATACATTAATAAATGTATTTTCTTCCAAAATAAAAATGTATATTACCTCTCAAACCAACACTTAAAGAACACACAAACAAATGAAATATATCTGAAGTACAAATAAATATAAAAGAAATTAAAATGAAAAGGCCATCCATAAACTGGTCCATCCACTTGTATGATGAGTAGCTTTGTGATACTTTTTAAGTATAGCTATTAAATCCTGTAACTATTTTGAGTTGTATTATCCCCTGAAATTATTTTAAAAACTAAGGTATGCTGCTTATAGAAATTTGATGTGTGGAATGTGTTTCTCCAGAAGCTCACATAGGTGTTGAAGAGTTTTTCCAACATGTCTGTGTAAGTTTCCAAGCCGATATGTAACAGTATATGAGACGTGACTGGGATGAGCAGAAGTGGACAGTAGCAGCAAGAATTGTGCAACCCACTGACCTACACATGATTTTAGGTTATATTTAAATGACTTAAGGTATGGTCATTTTCTGTCTGGTGGAAGGGTGAGAATCCTGGGAGCTTTATCAGTGTTTAAGGGCTAGACATCCCTTTTGATGAGTATTTTTGATAAATGTAAAGCATTGAGTAGGTTTACTGGAGTGGCCAGACAGGTTTTCGCCCAAGAACAATTCTTTTTCATGTTGTGCATTGCTGAATTTGCATGAGATCCTGGATGAAACTGACAACAATAATTTCAGCAGTTGGTGGTGTAACGGTTAGCGCGTTCACCCCAGTTCGAATTCCAGGACCTGTAAAGGTACCACTGAGGTACTCATGAGCAAGGGACCACCCCCTAGCAGTGCCCATGTTAGCTGCCCACTGCTCCTTTATGGATGGGTCAAATGCAGAGGTCACATTTCGTTGTGGTGCACTGTGTGCTGTGATGTGGTGTGTTCACAATGACAAATAATCAGGAAACAAACAGTCAACAATCATCACAACACATGACCTCACCTCCCTGTCCATCCATGTATACAATGCACTTCACATCCCGTTTGAAGCATTTTTTAAGTTTAATTTACAGCTTGTAGTTGTGACTCAAATTTAGGTGCCGTTATGGATGGCAAGTGAGGTATAAAAGAGGATAAGTGAAGTCTTATGTTTGCTTCTCTGCATATCAATACAGTGTGCTTACTTAAATTAAAACCAAATTCAATGCAATTAATTACTGGAATGCAATTAAGCTCTTCAAGGGATCTGATAGTTGTCTGCTGAAACCGCTTGCTGACACTCGCAAGTGACGGAGAAGACGCAGTGCCTCACTGTGCTGAGCTTTGAAACAGAGCAGAAAGACTCATTTGGTCAGAGTGCAGTGCTGTCCCTCCCCTAACAAGATTACAGGCTGTCACCAGCCAATCAGCAGAGTCTGATTTAAATAACACTTTCTTAATACAGCACACACCAGAGAGCACAGGCAGGCTGAGCTATTCTGGGAAAATCACACTAAAGATGCTAAAAAAAAACACTGCCAGCATCTACTAATAATCCGAAGATCTAATCATGTTCAGTTGGGTGTGGATGACAATATGGAGCAGGAACAGGAATGAACATAAAAAGGATGCACAATTTATGCACAACAATATGAACCAACAAAGAGCTACATAAATGAGTGTATCATTTTGAAAGACAGTGTTCAGAATACTGTCATACTGTTTATATTGTACATTTTTTCTAATATATTACACGTGTAATATTCTAATTGAGATTTTTTCATAGTGAATGATTACAGTGCACCACAACAGAATGTGACCTCTGCTTTTGACCCTTCCGTGAAGGAGCAGTGGACAGCTAACATGAACAGCGTCCGGGGAGCAGTGCTTGGGGATGGTAACTTGCTCATGAGAACCTCAGTGGTACCTTTACCGGTCCAGGACTTCAACTAGCGACCCTCTGATCACAGGGCCAACTCCCTAACCATTGGAGATAGTTGGTAGTGTAATGGTTAGGCAGTTTGGACTGTGATGGAAAGGTCGTTTGAATCCTGGACTGGTAAAGGTACCAGTGAGGTGCTCATGAGCAAGATACTGTCCCCAAGCACTGGATTATCTTGAGGAAAGGGAACACCAAAAAATAATGGGTCTCTGTCCTCCACAAGTTTAGCTTGACACTTGCAGAAGTTTTCTGAGGGCAGGGAGACTATGCATTTTACAGTCTCTCACACACATACACACAAACACAAACCTTATCTGAGCTAGTACTAATCTGCCAATCACAGTGTCACATTTAAAAAAAAAATCTGTCACCAAATGACATGAGTCAGAAGAGGAATTCAGAGTGAGAACTCTAAAGTAGGATCCATAAATAACTTTGTGATATTTCAGACTGTGAATAATATAGGAGCAACCAAGGTCAGTTCAGCTGCGTCCTTAATGGAGTTACTTTTGTGCACATCAGTCAACACTATTTTTTTTTTTTAACAACATGATGCAAATTAAGAAAAAGTGAAGCACAACCACCGTCCTTACAACTTAACATCTGTCAACATCTGATTAGACCAAACAAGTAAACATTAAGTTCTTTGCCTGACCGCAGATAAATGGGCAAGGCAGTCATATATCAAGAACATGGACATAAAAAAGATTAAAGCTAAGTTTTTTAATTCTCATTTTTGAAAAGCATCCTCTACACTGGCGGTCCCCAACGACCGAGCCGCGGACCAGTACCGGACTATGGATCATTTTATGCCGCATAGATGGAATAAAAACTTTTTTTTGACCTTCGCAGTCCGCAGGGTGCATTATTATGAAAAACAATTCCATCTGTGGCTCATAGGAGGTGGTAAGGCAGTGTTTTTAAAAGATAAAACGGACTGTGATGGTCAATAAAAACCATTTAACGATTTCATACATGAGGTTCACTTGGATGGGGAACCATCCATAGGCTTTGACTTGGATCTAAATTCATGCATTAAAGGGTTAAAATGCGCAACAATCCGCAAAGCACAGCCTGTCCCATGCTGGACTGAAACATCATGAAACCCCTCCTGCTTTAGCTACTCCACTCAGCATGACATTAAGTATGAGAATTATGGATTAACCCTTTAAACACCTATGTGGAAAAGCTCTGCCTGAGTCTGCATTGGACTTGTTATAGAATAAATCATATATGGAATTAAACACTTCTAGAACATTGTGCATTGAAGCGAAACAGACTGTGATGGTCTGAAATGGACGCATTAATTTGTCAAGATCTTGTAAAAGGTGGGCAACACAACACTGACTCTTCAGGCTTTATGTGACGACAGAAAACATTCTCATGCAAAAAGGTATGTTTTCAAAGCAATGCAAATGTTATCACTGATGATGCAGCTGTTTATTAATGGCTAAGTGTTGTGGACAGATTACATCCCACTCAGGAGGGCACAGCTTTGGTGCAGTGCTGGACCAGTCGAGGCAGCCGAGCTTGAAAGTGGCCTCAGACTTTTTGATCTCTCACTGCTGCTTAGAGTTCAGCTAAGTCCGGGCAAGCCATCGTGGTAATAGGATCTGAGAGGCTTTCCAGGGCTCCCAAACAAAGAAGTTCCCATCCCAGTCCAGCCAGTCGCATGGCACGTGTATAGTGGAAACCCTCAGTTGACCATCACCCTCAGCAGTACTCAACACTTCATGCAATAACAGCTTGGGACCAGAACATGCATTATTACAATGTTGAAACTTACTTCAGTGCCACAAAAGGTGAACTGTGACAAGCACCATTTATAAACATACGCTTTTACTCAATATAATGTGGCAGTCCTACTCAGTGAGACATTATTTTCTAATCATTAAAATTTCTCTCTTAAAATATAAGCGCTTGTCAAAAAAGGAAAGGTTATAATTTCATAATAATTAACAATTATATAAGCAACAGACATTTTTGCATTCAAGGCCTGCAAGATTTAAACAACCACGAGGTGAAGAAGATGTGATTAGAAGTTATTGGCATCAGACAGATACTTAGATTTACCCGATATTTTCAGTCGAAAATCTTGACACATTTATTGTACGTCGAAAAGGTAGCACTTGTATCAGGCATGTCCAAACTTGAGGTGGGATTTTATACGGCCTGCACCTTCTGTCTTATTTCTATTCTGATTATGCAGTGGAAGGTTTGCATGCACACTCTCTTGTCTTCACCCTCAACTCTGCCTGCACTTGTGAATTTTTTTTACTAAATTGAGTGTTTGCCTCACTAAAGCAGATGTGAGCTCGCATATGGGCGGTGCACTGCTGCACAATAATATAGTGAGTAAGGTGCTCTTATCATACTTTACCATGCAGTAGTATGCATCTCAGGAGTTGTGGCTTACTGGCTGTCTACAAACTAGGTACATTTACATTTATGGCATTTAGCAGACGACTTACATTTTCTCATTTCAGGGACAACTTGAGGTTAAGGGTCTTGCTCAGGGACCCAATGTTGGTAACCCAGGTTGGTGAACCCACAACCTCTTGGTCCAGAGGTGAGTGTCCTACCACTAGGCAACCAACACTCCATAAAAAAATGGTTATTTCATATTTCATTTCTGCATTCTCAGGAATGCCCACTTTATTCAAACGGCTGTATCCCAGCTTTAGTTCACACTTTTGCTGAGTTTGCACATTTATATTCACAGCTTTTAGCAGATGCTCTTGTCCAGAGCGACTTCCATTTTTCCAGATTTCAGAAACTATTTTCCTGAGAGCAACTTGAGGTTAAGGGTCTTGCTCGGGGACCCAATGATGGTAGTGCTGGAGGTAGGACTTGATCCCCTGACATCTTGGTTCAGAGAAGTCTAGGTAGTGCACATGGAGTGTCACCCTATTTGACTTGGTACACCACATAGGGTAGGAAGAGACTTTTTCTTAAAATGTTGTGCACTGCGCTAGAAATGTTCCGCCCTTCTGCCCTTCTGCCTTCCTCATTGATCGACACTGGCATCGTCAGATAAGCATGAAATACATTGGATATTGGCATCAGCTAATAATTAGCTCGTTTAAAAAATCACTAGGTCTCAGTGAGGTTTTATGAGAGCAGAAAGCAGACTCTCACTTCTACATCCTGGCTCTGAATGAAATTAAGCTGACCTCATCTGCATAGTGTATGCCACTTTTGTATTGTATGGAGGCAGGTAAGATTGACACTCATCTGACCCAACCATCCTCTCAACAGACAGGGTGTTAAGAGACTAACCCCACTTGCAAGAAAATCTGAGCACCTGAAGACACAAAGACACTTTAATGCTTTTCCATCAATCAGAGTATTTTCAGTCCTGAAGAGGGATAAAGAGTGAAGATCCTGCAGGACTTTTATTCCTCAAACAAGTTTCCAAAATATTGGACAGAGAAAATATAGCTAATCTGATGAATTCTTGGAAAGCCTCCATGGCCTTTTCCGCTCTCTCTCTCTCTCTCTCTCTCTCTCTCTCTCTCTCTCTCTCATTACAGCACACACAGCCCTAAGCTATTTTAAACACTACCAAGCTCTTACTGACACTTACTAATATACTGATGCAATTTCAAGAGAATTAGCTTCTTTGAGTTACAACACTCTTAGATACAAAAGTATATACAGATTTTGGAATGTTACATCACTAATTCAGAAAAGAACATGCTACATTCTTTGTTTTTTTCTCAATGGCTGTATTTTGCCCACAAAAATGTACATGTTTCTGTTGAGGAAAAACTACAAGTTGTGCCAGGTTTCCTCACAGTTTGCTTGTCTCATTTTTATATCTCGAGCAGTAAATCTCTTCTTGATTGCCATTAGTGTCCAGTGAGATCAGCGTATGGGGCTTGGTGCGTGTATCCTGCAGCATCAAACCATTATGCTGGCAGTGTGTGAGAGGTGCTGACCTGACTGTAGGCTCAGGCCAAACACAGTCAAGTGTTCTGTCACAACCAGTGTCTGTCTGATCCACACTCCCCTGCAGTCACTGCACTGCAGCTCACACACACACACACACCCTAAAAGACCACAGCACACCACACTTACACACCCAGTAAAACATCACATCACACTCACACTAAAATACCACACCAGACCAAACCATGCCACGCTACAATCACACCACAACACACATTCTTCAGTTTTCATTAAAGGTTTTTACACACTTACAAAAAAACACTATGGCACACACTTGCTCACACAGAACCAGCACAACATATGTAAACACAACACTCACTGAACCATTATAACTCACACACTTCACAATACAGTCTCACTGGAGTGTCATAAGAAACTTACACTGAACCACAGCATCACACTCCCACTGAACCTCAGCATGACACTTTAACTGAACAACAAGAACATCAAGACTGAACTACTGCAATACACTCACACTGCTTTACGTCAACACACACTCAACACCCAACAAACACTGCTTAAGTTTAGGCTTTGCAGACCAGTTATAAAGTACTAATATAATATACTTCTACAGTATTATACAGAACAAATAACAGTTTCTATGTAGTTAATGATGGAAACACTGAGACTACTGAATGCATTGAAAAGTATTCTTAAAATAGTGAGTGACTTGCATAATAAAATCACGTTTGTTTTTTCCCTACATTGTTACTTCATTAAAATTAATAGTCAAATATCACAATCTATTATGGACAGTCTCAGTCCATGCTGAGCCTACAGCTGGTAACATCTTACAGGAAAAAAATATGTGCTATATTCTGGTATTCTGTGAAAATCAGCTACCGTACAGGGAAAAAAAACCCTCCACCATCCGGTCAGAACCATCAGCCAATAGAAGTGGCAGAATGAGTCAGGCATAGCTCATATGCAGACAGGATATTTTTCACACAATAGGTGAAAAAAGTCAGTGTGACAAATGGAACGATGCTTTGGATGTGTCACTATGAGAGATGATAATAGCACACTAGCATAATGGCAGTTCACACTGACAAGCCGCCCATCTGCGTTACTGCCGCTCCAGTCAATGAGAGTGGCCAGGACCTGCCGATCACACTCAGTAGTACTCAGTGGGTCAGGCGTAATACACACACATACATATATACACACACACATTGATAATTGTCCATTCTGTTCTGATCTAATAATTGAATTATGCTAGCAAGCATTTAAGGAAAATGAATAAAGGCAAGACTGAGAGACTGTGTTATGGTAACTCAGGTGGACACAAGCTACAAGGTCAAAAACACAAACTTGATCCAATTCTGTCATATGGTTGATGGAGACCTAGAGGTAAGATACTTGATTACAGACCGAGATGTTGTGGGTTTGAGTTTGGCTCTATCCTGCCACCAGCACTGCCACCATTTCGCCCTTGAGCAAGGCCCTTAACTCCAAGTGATTCCTGCAGTAAAAGGCTATGCTCCTTTTACATAGAGCTGTACAATATTTCATTTCAGCTTCATCACTGTGATGGGTGCATGTGTAATAATCACAAGTAGGACAAATCAAACCAAATATGTCATGTCAACTTTTTGGCTTTGAATGTTTGAAATAAGATTGTATACTCTGATTTAAGTTCTGTGGATAAAATTCGTGAAGGTATGCTTTACAGCAAAAGAAAAGTCTACAAGAAAAGTTCTTATTTTTTACTCTGAAGAAATGACATCAATGTACAAGAATTCACATTTTATACTTGTTTAATATTGCAATATTTTTCCAGTGTCATGCACATCTAATTTTAAGATAGTCTTGAGAGACACGTTTTCTCTATTGTTTCACATCACATCCACGTTGCGTCCACGCCTCTTTTCTCTTGTTGTTTTGTTTTATTTCATTCTGTATGATAAGTCGGAGATAACTAAAGGTATGAAACACTTTCATCATTTGACATGACAATCAGAGACTAATCTGATAGAAAATACTGACCAATTTAACTTAAGTCTCAAAACAGTAAAGAATTTCGTTCATAACCAACTTCTACGGGGCGGACAGCTCCTTGGTGCTGAAACAACACGTAAAGACAGAAGACAGAATTAAGCAACGTCCGTGAACACACAGATATGATGTTTAGGTTCAGTGCGGTATTCGTTTGTCCGGTGTGTCTACAAACGTGTTGTAATTTGTGGTAAAAGGCAGGCGGGATTGTATTTTGCCGAAGATGGCGCCTGGAGCAGCGTTAACCCAACCCAGAAGGACCGCTACGAGGAGCCTCCAACCGCGCCGAGCGAGCACATACACCCGTAAAACTGCCCCGTTATCCAGAAAACACTCCCGCATCATCGCTGAAGCTGCAGCCGTCCTATCAACAAGCGCGAGGCCAAAAAAATAAAAACCTAGTTTCGCCGAAACGCCCACGCCTATGTTAGTTAGGTTTATCCCGGGCATTTCGCGGAGGCTTGTGTCAACAATAACACTGAGAGCGCACGTAAGCGGCCGTATTGAATTTCGCAGGACAATCGCGCCTAAAATATCGTCGCCCAGCGACGGACGCGACTTAAAGGGACACGGACGCGCCGAAACTCGCTTTAACGAGCGCGGCGCGCGACCGCTAGCAGCAGCAGCAGAGTCAACAGCAGCCTCTGGTTAGCCGCACTAGCACAGACGTACAGCGCATAGACTTGTCTGTCACGCACAAGCAAGGTGGCTTACTTCAGCATGGACTGCTCCTTCTCCTCCTCCTTCTTCTGTCGATCCATGACCGAGAGGATGATCTTCCTCTCCTCCTCCGTGAGGTGGCTCAGGTCCGGCGTGTCCGCTTGTGCAGCCGCCGCCGCCGCAGGAGGAGGAGGAGCGGCCGGGCGGCCCCGGGGCCCGAGTGGCGCTGACATCTTTAAACGGTGCTGGAATGAGAAGTCGAGGCTTTAATTCCCACATATGTCATGTTATATATTCTTTACAGTAATAGGGTTAATCAACAGATGAGCTTATAAAGAGCCTTATAGTGTGACAATGTCAGTGACTGACATATGCACCTGTGGTTCTTCATGTTATAGATGGTTACCGTCCTAAATCATGCACCTGCAATCACGTTAACGACGCTTTACGTTCCCCTCGTGACATTCTGCATAACGTCTAGCCACCTGCACTGCCATCAAACGCAGCCCTGCTTTCTTTCTTGCTATTATAACACAGTCATAACCACACATTAACCCCAGTGACAGCAGTAGTAAACCTGCAATACAGGCGCAAGTACTGGCAAAGATCCATCCGATTTCTTTCCATTTAAAAGACGCGGGTTCCGTCGTGCGGAACCGAAGCCAAGCACTAAAACGCCCGGTGGGTTTCTATGCACCCATTTCGGGTCCCGATTAAATGACAGAACTCCAGACAAGCATGCGATTTGCCGATCATTCTGGCCAGAGAAAAATCAAGTTCTTGCCTTTCAGCTCGCAATCATGGTCGGTTCAGTCTAACCCATAGCTGCTCTTCTATGGATCGCTCGCCCGCATCGCCCAGAACGCCGAGCCCCCGCGGTGAATCGCGCCCTCCTCGCCGTGGCTCCGCTGGTTCTCGCGCGTTGCTTTAATTCTTAGAGGTTTCTTGAATGCAGGGGAAAAATGGATGCAATGGGGGGGAAAGCAGACAGAATGGGTGGGCGGAGCGACGGTATGACGTAGGATAAAGATCAACCGCCGCCGCTCTGAGCTTACGATGGGGGCAGAGCGGAAGTAAGCAAGTAATCGCGGTGTTGGACAACGAAGTGAGTCTAAAACGGAGGCTCACTTCCTATGTAGGTCATATAACATGCCACTTCAGTATGAGGGTAGACGACATGGTTTAAGCAGAATGTAGTGTTCTTCATAGGGAGTAGGGAGCCGGTTGTGACGAAAACACTTTCATTGAAGATAGCGTTTAACGCGCGACTACGGCACTCTGGCTGGACCGTGCCCAACGTCTTAACGCTGCGTATGTCAGTGATGTTTATTATTATAACAACAGATCGGTCGAGTGAGATTTTTTTTCGATATTACATGTCATCAATTCTCGGTTAAGATTGATAGTGACAGGTTTTATTTTTTAAATATATACACAGTGAGACAAAAAGGACCTCTGCTCCTTTGCCCATAACATTGACAATCATTTAGCGATGTTCAGTATTATTTCACTGTTGCAATCAGAATTAAACTTGCAACAAAGGCTATTTTACTTTCCACATGTTAAACGTGTAACTGCAAGACCTTGTGAAATGAGAATTATAAGAAACGATGAAAACAATAGGTCTATATTAAACCAACAAAAATGTCAACTTAAGACCAACAATTCAACAAGAACGATCTGTTTTTCTGATTTTAAGTTACAAAGAATATGACCCCATTTTGCATGGACACTGGCACAACAAACTGATGTCTGACCGTGTGAGTTCTGACACCTTTCTATTGGAACCAGCATGTACATTTTGGACAACGCAAGCCAGCCTTCTCTCCCTGCATGAATAAAGGAGCTTTGGGCTCGCAACTGCTGCATTTTATGTCTTTGCATTGGTTTTATGTGCCTGAGTACAACTGTAATTTTAATGAATGCAGTGTATTTTCGTGCTTTTATTAAAAGTGACTGGTTAAGTTTTGTCTGTTTTAAGTTTCCCTAGTATGATACTTATCACCTCTTGGTCTGTTAAGGTTTTCAATAAATAATCTATCATTTAAAAGTGTATAAAAGATCATTGCTAGACGTTTTGATGAGACAATATGCAGAGAGGTTCACCTCTTAAGACCTAAGTGCCCACAAATGCTTTTCTTCATATATTATCCATATTATACTGTTCATGAATCAGGTCTGATTATGAAGAGTGTGAAACTGATGTTATGCATATGACGGCTTTGTAAGGCTATTGCAGCACTATTATTACGCTATTACTTGTTATTGTGTATGGTTCAGGTATTGTCTAAAACTGTCATAGGTCATAGGGAATAGGTCCTTGTGTAGATGGAAGGATTTCAATGATATATAACATCCTACAAAGTATCAATATACCTCTGTGGGATAAAATCAAGTTAGCTCGGGAATAAGATTTAAACCTTGAAATGAGGCAACATATCATAAAGCATAAACTTCTTCTTTCTGTCTTAGGCACACTCTAATGCAGTCATAGTAGTCCATTACCTACTCTAATGAACACACAAATGAAAGACTGGCTAGATTTTAAGCTTGTATTAGCACAGCATGCCCTGTCTCAGGTGTCAGCATAGTCCAGCTACTACAGATCATATGTTTTGGTCCTGTCTGTCTCTTTTTAAAGTTTATATTTAATATTCTACTTCTAGTTTAAAGTCTATATTTTATATTCTATGTATGTATTGCTTATTCTTATTTGTTTCTTGTACTGTTAAAACTGGATCCAT
Organism: Distichodus sexfasciatus; assembly: GCA_032718565.1. Lineage (NCBI taxonomy): Eukaryota > Metazoa > Chordata > Actinopteri > Characiformes > Distichodontidae > Distichodus > Distichodus sexfasciatus. The sequence goes on from JAVGVS010000016.1 coordinate 3,016,385, forward strand.
GTCGTCTCGTCTCTCTGTATACTTGTACAGTATATAGCTGAGATGACAATACTTTGTCACCCTGGTTGACCCTCCACTATGCGGGCCATTTTTAATTGCAGCAGTTCAGCAGTGCGTTGCTTCTATTCACATGTACAGCAGATGGCGCCAAACACCAAGCGCTCCATCACGCGAGTTGCGCAAACTTGTGAAACGCGTCCTATAGCATGTGACTGAACTGGGTTACTTGGTCAGAATACAACTGCAGATTCCAAAAACACACGCTGGTTTTACGAAAAGAAAACGCAAGAACCATCTCGTCGGCGTTGGCAATATAATGGAGCTGATGAAGAGTTCACTAAACCGAGTGAGTTTACTGACATTCTGACGTCCTTGAGCGGGACCGAGCTGTTTACAACTTACACGCAGGTTCAGCTGTTGTGTGGACTTCTTCTAAACACAGTGCTTATAACTTACATTAATATTAAAAAGAAAAGTATACGCTCCAGTATTGTTTATGTAGCATTCTTCAAAACAAGTCTGCAACGTACACGCGAAGAAACTGCATGCAAACAAAAGCAAGAGAAAAACACGACTAAAGAAATAGGAGATTCTGAGAGAGACGATGATGATGGTTTATTAAAAGCAATAACCTAATAATTTGGCATTTAGAAGCGAAGACTGTGTTTTTTATGTTTTAAGGGAGATTGGGTCGGTAGTAAATAACATCTAACACTTTAGCCATGGTTTGGACTGATAAAGAATTTAGATTGTAGTTAAGACGTAACTAACAACCAGCATTATATAGATGGGTGGAATAGTATGGGGATATTTGGAAACCAATAAAATAATCATTGTTTGCAAAATTGTTTGTCAGCGCAGACATATATATTAATTTTTCCTATGTTTTGGTCAGATGTTTTATGCTCTCGATGTCAGTTGCTGCAAGATAATGGTATTGCTAGATAATAATCACCAGAGGCATTTATCACCTCACACTTAGGCCCATCAGTGTGGCCGAAAGGCAAACCGGATGATGGCGCAAGAGATGTATGAAGAGGCTATTAGATGTCACGGAGAGGCAGCAGGTAAAATTCTGCGTTTATTCCTCCAACACCAACTGTCCTACCTTAACACTGTGTCCCTAACCTGTGTTGAAAACTGTCATCCCAGTACACTTGTCTCTCTCACTGTACAGATCTCCTGAAAGAAGCTCTCCTGATGACCCAAAATGAGCAGGTAGAGAGCCAATGCTTTAACTCCGGTTCTAGACTCTATTGTGAAATCTGTGTATAGAGGTGTTACTTTGGTTTTGTGTTATTAAATTAACAATGAAAAAATGTTAAATCTGTTTTGAAATCATACGCCTGAAATGATTTCCAATAAGTAGGATACTTGCCACACTTAAAGCATGTATAAGGTGTTGCTGTCTAACCTAAATAAATGCCGTCTTAACAACAGACTTAATTTATTTTGGTGAAGGCCAGGCTCTCTCTTGAGCTCCAGAGAGACCGACATCTTCAGCAGCAGCGTCTGATCATGGACACTTGCAAACGGGGGAAGCTCACAGTCAGAACGCCAACAGTCAGCTCCTCTTCCAAACAAATGTCACGACCAGCCCTGTCTACCCCTGTCTCCTGCCACACAGCCGGACTGGTATTTGGCCAGTCGTACCCCACAACCACCCAGGTGCCTCTGCAGGGCAGTAAGACCCCCAAAGATGACAGGACTCGGCTGGAGGAGCAGATCACCACGATAGGAGATCTCAGGAAGTTATTGGTTGTTCTGTTAACTGAAAATACGAAACTAATGGAGCAGAACAAAAGCCTGAGGCTGGAGAACGCTCAGCTGAAGAGAGACTCGTGCCATCAGAGTCCTCACCAAACCCTAGGGCTTCCCCAAGACGGACCTGACTCCTTTGAAAGAGAGAGTAGTGGAAGGCATGATGTGTGTTGAAGCAGCATGGTGTGGGTTTTTCTTTTGGAAGTAGTTAGAATGTCAGTGTTGCTGTTTGGTTGAAGAAAAGCAGTTTGTAATAGCAAACACGGGTGTAAATAAATACATTTCATCACAATGCAATATGGACAACGATTCAATGCCTGCTTCGATACAATTTGATTTCATTCAGGAGCCAGCAATCAGTGTGAGGCAATGTCATATATTGTTCTCACTTCAGTTCATATTCAGTCCCAAAAAGCAACTAAAATTTGGCGTTTTTATTCCTGTGCTCAACTAGACATATAGGTGAAAAGCCATCATTTTAAAAAATAAAAATAGACCTCTTTTTTAATATAAAGTGACGTTATAATACCTATGATGTCTGTGTAAAAGATGTCTGATCAATGTTTTTATTTTGGATCGATGCTATGGGCTTGTCGATCCCTGAATCAATCTATCGCTACACCCCTGAAAGATGAGGAAAACAGATTTATTGGTCTTTTTTTTTCATTGGAAACGGTCACTTTGCTGCCTGACAATGACCAGCCTGGAAGCAGTACAGCGTCGGAGCTTGGTGCCTTTATCCAAGTGCAGTAACAAATGTTTATTTTGAGTTCTATTACAAGCAACACTGCAGATGACAGATCAGATGACATCCCAGTTTGAATCTTCTAACCAGCATCTCTGCGTTGGCTGATGTATTTCTCCAGCCTCCACACTGCTGAGTTCCCAGTTGGCAGTTGAGATGAACAGTAATCAGATCTACACTTTGACGGAGCAATAAATTGTACTGGTGAGTTGCTAAGGAAATTGTATGAATAGGGCATCATGCAGTTATTTTAATGATGTGAATCGTAGGGGTGCACGAATCAGAAAATCTCACGATTTGATTCCGATTCTTGGGCTCACGATTCAATTCATAATCGATTCACAATTCAGTACATGTATGAATTTGTTTAGAGATTTCTGTTTGGAGTTACTTTTCCCATTTGACTGTGGCAGATCAACAAAAAATCACAATGCATGTGCAGTGTTTCCCGGTTTACAGCTTTACATGAACACATATTCTCAAGCTACAATTTAAACAGATCCTCAGCATTAAGTACGTTTTTATACAACTTGTGCAATACTATTTTAGATTCAGAATGAAATTGAAGTTTATTGCCTAGAACCTTGTCACACACGTGGAATTTGCTTTGGCTCTGTTTGGCGTGTGCTGCGCACTCTTGTTCACTGCTTGCTCTAGATTCCGGGAGATTTGATCCCATTTCTCGGCATCAGGGAGCCGCTACCAATACACTTGGACACTTGGGCTGTCTGTATCAAATCTATATTAACATGAGGAGGCAGCTGGTGGTTACGGAGGCAGCTGGTGGCGTAACGGTAGGGTGTTCGCCCCGTGATCAGAAGGTCGCAGGCTCGAATCCAGGGCCGACAAAGTTACCAATGAGGTACTAATGAGCAAGGTACCGTCCCCAAGCACTGCTCCCCGGGCACTTGTTAGCTGCCCACTGCTCCTTCACAGATGGGTTAAATGCAGAGATCACATTTCGTTGTGGTGCACTGTGTGCTGTGCTGTGGTGTGTTCACAATGACAAATGATCACTCACTTTCATGAGTCTGATAAGTAGCAGGTAGTTAACTCTTTAGCAACCACCATCTAGTTTAGTTGTAAGCTGTATATTTGTATTTTAGCCAAATATGATATTGTGTAACGTACTGTACCGTATGACACGTCTATAAATTTACATGAACAAGAACAATCAGTTTCACACGTTACAAAAGGGAAAACGCTTCTCCTCCGCTGTTTTCAGTAGTGCGTGCTCCCGCAGGGACCGCTGAACTTCCAACTCACTCTGCCATGTTCATTATGTTGTGCAGGTGTAGCCTGAGCCGGTCGCAGCGTAACAATATGATTTCATTACGGCGCCAACTCAGAACATCGCGAAATTCATTTTTACCTCGGGATCAAAATTTATCCCAGGATTAGCGTGAAGGGCAGGATATGGCACACCCCTAGTGTGTGTGTGTGTGTGTGTGCCATGTTTTTATGCGTCGTGTAAAATCACTTTTGTTCATTTTTTTATGGCTTTGTGAGGACATTAGAGAGGTCCCTATGAGGAAAAGTGATTTGAAAATCTACATGTATTTGAGAAACTAAAAGAAGTCAAAGAAGTGCATTTGGTTACTGAGGTTGAAAGTGAAAGTGAGGGATTATTTGTCATTGTGAACACAGCACAGCACACAGTGCACCACAACCAAACGTGCCCTCTGCATTTAACCCATCCATGAAGGAGCAGTGGGCAGCTAACAAGCGCCCGTGGACAGTACCTTGCTCATGAGTACCTCAGTGGTAACTTTACCAGCCCTGGATTCAAACCTGCGACCTTCTGATCAGGGGGCAAACACCCAACCGTTACGCCACCTTAAGTTAAGGTTAGGGTTAGGATTAGGATTAGGATTAGCTGTCGAATTATATACATCTAGTCATTATGGGAGTTTTACAAGTTTGTGTGTGTGTGCACGTATCGGGACAGAACTCGGCCCTGTGCGGTACAGAGAGCAAAGGAGAATTGTAAACGTGCGATCACGTAGAGGCAGAGATGATATGCTGTGTTGTAAATAAGATGAATAACGAGGCTGTTCAGTTGTTTAATAAAAGGATAAGGGTTAGAGCTGTTCTGGAGGAACCGTGATCTTAAACGACTTCTGTTATGGACTCGTGTGTCGGGGGAAAAGTAAACTAGTGCCATTACGTTAGTTGGATTTTTTGGGAATGTACGATTCGATTTTGAATCGGCAGAGAAAGAATCGCGATTAGATTCGATTTTCACTGCACCCCTCGTGAATAGTTTTTAATGACCAGCAATAAAAGTGTGAGTGGAAATCATTGGACAGAAAGAACCCCTCCGTTTCAATCGATCCATTTTTAATGGAAAATGTAAAACATCTCTTTTACTTCAATGTACATACAGTAGCAAACAACACATACAGCAAATAAAGCACACCATGTTATAGAAAAAAATCATAATATATTATATATGTATATTCTGCTATTTACATATTTCAGCTGAAATTTTCACAAGATCTCTTGAAACACACACTCCAAATGCTTTTGTATTCTCCTGCTGCACAGTGAAGACCTGCCGACCTGTTAATAATTTAATATCGCCTCTGAACATAAACAATAAAGCGTACAACTTGGCGTCGGCTGACGTAAAGGAATGCTGCTATGGTTGGTGTTGGCCGAGCTGCTCTCCCAAACTGCCTGAACCTCAGCAGACAGTGTAGCTAACAATTAGCAGCATGAAAACTACCGATTTAACAACGTCTCGGAGCGTCTTCTGAAGAAAACAAAACATTTGCAGTTCTTTTGTTTTTTAACGGATTTCCGAAGCCGACTGTACACACAGCGTGAGAGAGCTTCAAAGTGCTGTGCTTAGCAGTTCATCTCTCTCTCTCTCTCTTCCTGTCGTCCTGGCCGTCTCACATAGCTGCTAGCTTGGACCAAGGGTTTCCTCCGCCGTCCCGCTGCCGTGCTTCAGCCCCTTACCTCCCTTCCTGACTGAGCGAGAAGACGCTGGGGCAGAGCTGGGTGGGTTTGGGGAGTTTTGGGGGAAGTTCAGAAAGTGGGGTGAGAAACAAATGGAAGAGGGGAAAGCGATGAGCGTTTTCGCTTTGTTGGCGTGAAAACTGCAGCTCCGGCTTTGGTTCCCGGAGCAGCAGGTTTCCTTCTGAAGGATCTGAAGATTGTCTGCACCAGCGTCTGAGCGGCGGGAGGATGAGGAAGGGCGACGTCAGGACTCTTCTTCCTTCATTTCCTCTATGCTCTGTTCCTTCAAGTGCCTGCTCAGCACAGACACGGCATCTTTCACCGAGTGGTAGATGATGTTCTTCACCTGAATGAGGGAGAGCGGCACAACAAGGTGAGACTACGCTTACGGCCTCGGACAATCAATGTATGTTTTATGGAAACGTCATAGCAGAGTGAATGCGATTAGGGCTGCAGCTGACGATTATGATCATTTTTTTAAAGAGACGCGAACTCAAAAGGGGCGGCACGGCTAACAGCAAGGCCCCGGGTGTTGATCCCCTGGTTGGCCGTGGGGTCTATCTGTGTGAAGTTTGTGGGTTTTCTCCGGTTGCTCCGGTTTCCCCTCCAGGTGAAGGAGCCCCCAGTTTAGGTTGACTGGTTACTCTAAATTGCCCCCCTTAAGTGTGAATGTGAGTGTGTTTGTGTGAACCCTGTGGTGTGTTGGCGCCCGCCCAGGGTCGGCCGCTGCCTTCCGTGGCCCTGACAGGGATTACGCGGTTCAGAAGAGTAGGAGAAGAGAAGGAGGGCGCGAGAGAGGTGCAAACCTGTAGTTTGTCCTCGTAGTTGACTTGGTCTTTGAGGGGGCGGAGCTCCTGGGTCAGATAGTAGGAGTTGTGGGCGTGTTCCGGGGAGACGAAGTCTACATTCACCTGAATGCAGCTGTGCAAATTCATCACCTGCACACAAGGCACAACGCGACGTATGAGCACCGGCGGGAAGAGCTGAGACTCACAATTTTACATCCACATGCAGATAATGTAGACATCAGCACACCGTCGGAGAACAGCGTGACCAATCCCTGCGCGCTGTGTGTGTTGAAAAGCTGTTGATAGTCCGTGCGAAGATGCACACGTTCAGCGGAAAACGCTCTGAAAAGACGTCGAACAAACTTTCACTTTTCACTGAACTTTCAACAGCTGCTTTATCTGGTGACTGTGCTGAGTGGAAATGTCTCTGCCCCGGAGCGGATACGCTCCTACACACGGATGCTCTACAAACCGAATGGATAAATATGTCCATTTCAATAGCAATCTTCCCCTTTTTTCTTACCTCGGCTTATTTTTTAGCAGCACGAGCAAAAAGTGACTGATCCACTTATTAAAAAATATCATTTAAACACCAATAAAATACCATCAGTAAATTTTGGTTTTGATTCTGTTACTTTTTCATTCTGCGCTACACCATGAAACCTGAAACCAGTCCAGGTCTAGCCTTGAGTATTGGTCAACAGCCTGCCATCTCACACACACACACACACACAGGTTGCAGGTTCAGGTCCACCGAAACAAGATTAAATGTCAGGGAGCCGCAGGTTGTAATATCCCCGGGCCCTGAGCTGTGTTGTGTCAGTGTGTCCTTTAATAAAACGCGTCTGTTCTGATGCAGAGACGAGGTAAGGGGGAGGAAGAGAAGATAACAGGGAGGGAGGGGGAAAAGGGAGGAAGAAAGGTCGGGAAGAAGAGGGGAGGGAGTGGGGGGGGAAGAGAGAGCGAGGGAAAGATGAGAAGGGAGGAAGGAAGAACGGGGAGGAAATAAAGATAGGGCTTGTGGAAGAGAGGAAGGGAGGGAGCAAGAACGGGAGGAAGAGAGGGTGGGAAGAAGAGAAGGGGGTGAAGTAAGCAGAGAGGGAGGGCCGGAAGAACAGAGAGAGAGGGGAAAAAAAGAAGACGAGGAGTGAAGGAAGAACATAGGGAGAGAGGGCCGGAAGAAGAGAGGAAGGGAGGGGGGGAGCAAGAAAGGGAGGAAGAGAGAGGGGACAGAAGAGAGGGAGCGCAGGAAGAAGAGAGGGAGGGAGCAAGAAAGGGAGGAAGAGAGAAAGGACAGAAGAGAGGGAGGGAGGGAGGGAGCAAGAAAGAGAGGTAGAGAGAGGGGACAGAAGAAAGGGAGGGAGGATGAGAGAGGGAGGGAGGGAAGAAAAGAGAGAGAGGGAGGGATGGAGGGAAGAAAAGAGAGAGGGAGCAAGAAGGAGAGGAAGAGGGGACAGAAGAGAGGGAGGGAGGGGACAGAAGAGAGGAAGGGTGGATGAGCGAGGGAGAAAGATAGGGGAGGAAGAAGAGAGAGTGAGGGGACAGAAGAGGGGGAGGGAGGGAGGATGAGAAAGGGAGGGAAGGAAGAAGAGAGGGAGAAAGATAGGGGAGGAAGAGGGGACAGAAGAGAGGGAGGGAGGGAGGATGAGCGAGGGAGAAAGATAGGGGAGGAAGAAGAGAGAGTGAGTGAGGGGACAGAAGAGAGGAAGGGATGGAGGCAGGACCTGGTGCAGAGCTCCAGCGGGGATGATGACGGCGTCTCCGTAGAACTGCAGCAGTGTTCGGCTCTCGACTCCGTGCTCCTGCAGCAGCCTGTGGCGGAGTTTGGGGCTCAGGTACCAGCCTCCCTCACGAAGGGGGTCAGTGTCGCCGTCCGGCTCAGCATCCGAGTCGGCCTCGCCATCGCCGTTGATGGTCTCTGCTGATATCTAAACGCACACACGTATAAACAAGGGTTACGAGTGTGTCGAAAGTGAGCGATTATTTGTCATCGTGAACACACCACAGCACAGGACACAGTGCACCACAACCACACGTCCCCTCTGTATGATCAGAGCACCTTACCTACCACACGATTAAGCGCGGTGGTACGCGGCACGGGACACAGCCCATGTGGGAGCTCACGTTCGCTAAGTGAGGCAAACACGCAATTTAGGTAGTTAAACCATTTTCAAGCGTGCAGCCAGACTTGAGCGCGTAAAGACGCGAACGTTCCGCTGCATGAATTTTTGGCACAAAATAACGCCATACATTTGAAGACAGAAGGCGCAGGCCGTATAAAATCCCACCTCGGACTTTGGACATCCCCGGCGCAAGCGCTACCTTTCCGACGTACAATAAATGCGTCATCAAATATCGGCTGCAGCCTTAAAAAAGCAGTTATCGGCTGAACGCGATGTGATTCCAATATTATCGTGCATCCCTAATTTGTAACAGCCACGGTCAATTAATCTTGAAGTCTTCTTCTTCCTCTTTCGGCTTTTCCCTTCAGGAGTCGCCACAGCAAATCATCTGTCTCCATCTAGTCCTATCTTCTGCATCCTCTACCCTCACACCAACTCATGTCCTCTTTCACCCCATCCATAAGTCTCCTTTTTGGTCTTCCTCTCAGCCTCTTGCCTGCTGGCTCCAACTTCAGCATCCTTCTACCTATGTACTCATTGTCTCTCCTCTGGACGTGTCCAAACCATCTCAGTCTGGCCTCTCTGACTTTATCACCAAAACATCTAACATGACCTGTCCCCTCTGATGAACTCATTCCTGATCCTATCCATCCTCGTCACCCCCAAAGAGAACCTCAACATCTTGAGCTCTGCAACCTCCAGTTCTGCCTCCTGTCTTTTCCTCCTTGGCACTGTCTCCAAACCATACAACATCGCTGGTCTCACTAACCACAAAAACAGCGTCGTCTTAAATCAACTACTTCAAATGCTTTAAGAGTTGCTAATAGTATGCACATTTTGATTGTAACAGCTGCTGATCCATAAGCATTAAATAAAAATATCCATATGCCACCCTCAGATTTATTAAAAGTGGCACTGGAGCGCCACGCGCTGTGAAGGCCCCTGAGGAGGACAACAGTGCGCGGTGAGGCTTTAAGGTGAGCTAATGGCGCATTGCGGGTGGAGCAGCGGCGGGGCTTTGACGAGCGCCGTTGCCGTACCGTCTGGAGGAAATCCTGGATCTTATGGAGGTCTTTACTCAGGAAGATGTGCCACAATGCACCCAGAGTCTCACTGGGGTCCCTCAGACGCTTTCTAGCGCTCTCGTCCAGAGCCTCTCTCTCCAGCAGTTTCAGCGCTCCTGAACACAAATAACAATCTATATTTATTTGGCTCGGTGTATTAAAGATATTACGAGGCCGATACATTTCCCGTGAACTTATATCATGAAGAAAAATGAAAATCAATGAACATGTATTGGAACGCATTTGTTATGCAGGTTTCTGAAGTGTTCTGGCTTTAAAATGACTTTTAATTCAAACATTTCCTTCTTCATACCAAATATGTGACTCTGCACGGCAAAACCAGTCGCTTGTCGCAACGGAGGTTCTGAGAAAAACTAGCGTTTATGTTGCGTGTGGTAAAATTGTGGATTTTTTGTTTTTAGTGTTTTGAAACAGTGGAAGGTCTATACTGTACTGTTGTGAATAAATGTCGCTGCAAAACTTGCCCTTTCCATCCTAAAAACGTGACTTTCTTGAGGTGAGGAATTCAATTCCAGCAGAATGTTAAAAGTTTCTGTTTTGACCGCTCTACTTCAATATTTACGCTAAATCCACTGGTTGACTAGCGTGAAGATATTTCTCCGGAATCCATCTTCGTCTCCCGAGTTCAGTTAACCTAACGCAGGTAGGCTTTCCGTGTGGCTGTGAATGCAGCGTAGGTTACCGTAAATACGAACGTAGCCGCGACCGCACCAAGCGTCTGTGAGTGCTACGTCGATAGTCAACTTCAAAGGCAGATTTCTCCATTTCTCACTTGGCGTGACAGGAGAAACCCGACTCCTTTGAATGTTGATATCTCAGTCATATGTCGTCCGATTCATTCCATATAGATATAGTTTTGAAGCTTGATTTATGATAACATAATAACTCAATTTTGAAAATTTGAGAGAAGTGACTGGTTTTGCCGTGGAGGGTCACATATACACAAAAGACGCTGCTCGGAATAATTTTAACGTATAAATTCCGTCACGCAAAGGCAAAATTTCTAACTCCTCCATAATAATTACACCTGTGTTTTATTCTGACACATGCTGAGACATTAGTGTTGGTCTAACCTGTTTTGGAGAGGGCCCCGTTACCCTTAGCGACGCCCACATAGACCAGAACACTCATGGTGTCTGAGATTTCCACATGTAGGTTGCTGGTTCCAAAGTCCTGCTCCGGGCACGCTGTCACACCTGCAAGAAAACACACACACACACACACACATCGGGGGTTTTAGGAGCGCTCAGAACCCCCTTGTCTCTACTCTGACAGGGCAGGAAGGGCTAGGGGTTGGAGGTTGGAGGCTTGAGGAAGAGTGAATACCGTGAGCGCAGCAGAGGCGTGGGCCCAGGTCGGGCCTGATGAAGAAGGAGGGCAGGCGAGAGGCCAGATTAAAGGCACCGTCTGGACCGGTGTATTCGGGAACGGGCAGGGAACTCATCACGTCCTCGTACCTAACAACACACGTTAGGCTGTTAGCGTCTTTACTTGAGCATCCGTAAAATATCACAGTAACGCGAGGCACACGCAAGGTCAAGAATTCTACGCAAATGTGTGTGAGGTGGAAGAAGTTAACGGTTGCGCTACCTGGCGGGCATGAGTGCCAGGAACTCTTCTCCCGAGGGCCAATCTTTCAGTCTGTAAACTGCAGGGTCACCTTTAGCAGATTTGGGACGCTCTGATGACAACACACACACACACACACAGCAGATAGTGAGTCAAGAGGCCACTAAAAACCTGACAGTCCAAAATGCTTGTGCTTCCGTCTTTATTGAGGGGGAAAGTGTAGGAAATGAAGAACTGTCTTCCTATTTCGAAACAGCCGCAGGGCGACGGAAATACACATGACATAACAAGGCCAAGGTCAAAGCGACGGTGGGAAAATATCAGGCCCAATCAGGCGGGAGCACTCACTCGACACGTCCTCGAAGCCATCCCAAAACTCTTTGACGCGGGAGTTGGCGATGCTGCCGTCGCGGCAGTTGTAGAGGTCGCTGTGGAGGGTGGAGAACTCACGGCTGAAGTGTTCCGGCTTCCAGAGGCCGCTGTTCAGACTCCGCTGCAGCCCAGAGATCAGAACTGGCTGCGGAGTCAAGCATTACTTACTTAATATCGTACTCTTACAGTTAACTATTGAAATACCTGGACACATTCTATTAAAATTTTCATTCATTCATTTACTATCTGAACCGCTAAATCCCAGCTGGGGTCAAGTGGGGACCGGGGAACTTACGGGCGCAAGGCGGGGAACAACCCTGGGCAGGCGCCAACACACCGCAGGGCTCACACACACACACTCACACAGTCACACACACATTCACACAGTCACACACACATTCACACCTTATGAGGCCAATTTAGAGTCCTATATCGCATGCCTTTAGACTGTGGGAGAACACGAACACGGGGAGAGCACGCAAACCCAACACAAAACGGTCCCGCGGCCATCCCCGGAGTTCGAACCCAGGAGCTGCTTCTTAACCACTGCGCCACTGTGGCCACCAAGATTCAAATTTTTATTTACAATTTTATGCAATTTAGCCGACACTCTCCAGAGCAACATTTCGCTTTAGAAACTAGGGATTACGTTCCTTGCTCAAATGGTCCAAAAGTGGTTTAACACTCCTCTAGGATTCAAACTCCCAATCTTATGTTCTCTGTCTCGAGAAACGTCCCATAAAAACTCATTAGTAAAACTCAATGTTGCAGTACATATCACTTATTATTTTCCAGCAACTTGTTCAAAGTTAGTGAAGCACAAACGCAAGACGGCATTTTGCTTTGATTCATCATTTTCTCTGTCCTTAGGAACGCTCTCTTCCTCGTACTTCCACACTGTATGAGTTAATGCTCCACCTGCATGCAGTAAAACAAACCTGCTCTAGTGTCCAGTTCTCTCTGAACAGCCTTTGGTTGCCTGGGTGACTGTGGTCTCTAAGCCAGAGCAGCTTGTGGCTTCCTATCCATTCATGAGGGACGCCGGCGTGGGGGTCAGCCAATGAAATTCGATCGGGCTTGGCGTCCTCCGCCTTTATCTCCCGTCCCTCCTCCTCCGTCAGCAAATCCTGCTTCAGGCCCAGCTTGGCGATCTTACAGGCGGGAATCTTGTTCTCCACTACCGAAGCAATGATGTCATCCAGGAGGTTGGGCATATGGCTACTCGGAGCCGTCTGAGGCACAAATTATTGATTCAGATCTTTTGAATAATATGATTATAAGAGACAAAAATCTTCCTAATCATTTGTATATTTTGAGAACTGTAAAGAGAGTGTTTTATCAGGTGAGACTGCTGACAGCATATTTTGCTAACAGTTTGTATTTCCTGCATTTTGCTGATGTCCTCAGTTTACACAGAGGGTCAGTTTGTAGCGTAACGGTTAGGACGTTCACCCTGTGATCGGAATGCCGCCAGTTCAAATCCTGTGCCAGTAAAGGTACTACTGAGGTACTTGTGAGTAAGGTACCGTTCCCAAGCACTGCTACTCGGTCCATGCCCATCTCAGCTGCCCACTGCTTCTTCACGGACGGGTCAAATGCATAGTTCACATTTCATTGTGTCGCACTGTGTGCTGTGCTGTGCTGTGTTCACAGTGACAATCACTCACCTTCACTTATTCCAAGCACACTTGCATGTTGCAATAAGTTAAAATCTTCGCTAAAAGACAAGACTTGCCACCAGCTCTGACTAACGGCCAAGTCGGACGTCGGAGTCATATATAAGGCTGCGCCACATTGACTCGCAAACCTCTTGGGCAGTGACCGGGCAGTGACCGGGAAGCAGTGCTTGGGGACGGTACCTTGCTCATGAGTACTTCAGTGGTACCTTTACCAGTCTAGGATTCAAACCGGTGACCTTCCGGTCACAGGGCCAACTCCCTAACCGTTATGCTACCGACTGCCCCAACATGCTGACTTGATTAGTTGGTAGCTAATTGATATAATTAATTATATTGATTTGATAATTGATTATATCGATTAGTTGTTGCAGCCCTAGCGAGAATGCATTGAGAGAGAGAGTGTGCGTGTGTATCAAGCTGTGTGTCTGACCTGGTCAACGTTGTTGTAAACTGGTGCGAAGGCTATTCCTGGTCCGGTGGAGCCCAGACGCAGTTTTCCAGCTGTGGAGGTGAGGAGGTCGCGCAGGGTGGAGCCCTGTTCGGGGCTGCTGGACTTCCTGCCTGGAGCCTCCACACCATCACACTCAGGCTTTCCTGCAGGGAACACACACAGGGCCATTGAAATAACACCCACGCCTCACCACATCACAAACAAGCACGCATACACATACACACACACGCACGCGCACGCACGCACGCACGCACGCACGCATACACATACGCACGCGCGCAAGCGCACACGCACACATACACATACACGCACGAATACACATACACACACACGCGCACGCACGCACACACATATGCACGCGCGCAAGCGCACACGCACACATACACATACACGCACACGCACGCATACACATACACACATGCACGCACGCACACGCACGCATACACATACACGCACACACGCGCGCACGCACGCACGCACACACACACACCAACGCACGCACGCGCACACAAAGCTACTCTATAATGAGCCCTCAATTACGTAGCTCGAGAGAGTACAGGCTAGTTTAATCTCCTGTGCCTAGTGTAAGCCAGCTTAAAGCGTGGCTGATGTAATGTGCAGTAAACACACATAGGATGAATGGAGGGTTAGGGCGTGTGTGAGTGTGTGTATGTGTGTATGTGTGTATTACTCACCTCTCCTCTCGGTAGGGGTCCTGTGAGCCGGCTCCGGTGCACTCTTCTGTTTATCGGGGAGCTGTGGTGAGCTCTGCTGGCTCTTTAGCTCACGCTGGGATCTCTCAGAAAGCTGATGCAGCGACACACAGCCACGTTAGTGCCTTCGCTCAGCACAAAACATGCACTTCGCACAACAAGCGAGTTACGACTAGAGCTTTACGCTGCGGTGAAGTAAAACACAGGGCCACGGGAGGCACACGTTCTCATTGTGAGTGTAGTACGGTAATTGATACGATGTTAATTGAATGTTAAACTGAAGATGACAACATAAATGCAGCTGATTAACTGCTATTGCCTTAAGTAATTCAACTGCAGGTAAATCTTAGCTACACTTTTAACCAGCGAAAAATGACACTGAAAACACTGGAGAGACTGACACTGGGTCCTTCAAAATGTTATGAGTGTTGTCTATGCATCGTTTGTCCAGCAGAGGGCAAACTGTTGGCCTTTTGTAAAACACATCAGACGGGTATTTATCAGAAGATATTTGGTAAAACAAGCTTATTTTCAAACTGCATTATGTCATTTCTTGACAAGGGAATGCTTGAGGAACGGACAGAACAGTTCTAATGAAGACAGCCCCTTGTTGTGAAAATTAGGGATGATTAACACGACTAATATTAAAAGATGAATACATAATAAAGAGAACAACGTTGTTACTGCTACAGACCAAACAAAAACATTTAGGGCATTTGGTCGTCCAATGGGTAGGGAGATGGCCCTGTGATCGGTACTCATGAGCAAGGTACCGTCCCCAAGTACTGCTCCCCAGGCACCGCCCAATGCAGAGGTCACATTTTGTTATTCACTTTCAAACGCCAGGGTAAAATTGTTTTGATGTGCTTCTGAGATCCTAATATATCATCAGACTTTCAAATCCACAAACGTGAAAAAACAGTACCGGTCAGACTGATGTAAGTATTCGAAATTGGTCTCAAGGACAGAAGATGAAGAGCGTCACCTGTGCGAAGCCGTTGGTGGTGACAGACTTGGAGAGGTTGCAGGGGCAGTGAGAGGGGATGCCGTACTCTCTCCTCATCGAGTGCACAGAATTCTGTAGCTCTGCCAATACTGCAGGACAGCACAGCAGGGCATTATTACTGTCAGCCTGACACACTAAATCACCTAATCGATATGACCGATGCTAATGCTTGCCAAAGGTCAGGACACGTGCAAAGACATACACAAACACAAACACACACACACACACAAACCAGAAAATGACACCACTCACCTCTTTCTGGCACTATCTGTGTAGGCATTAGGTTCTTCAGGTCATGGGGCTGGTTTTTGACACATCTGACCCAGGCGTAGAGTTCCTTATCTGAGAGGGGAGTGTAGGAATACACAGTGATTATCCATAACATTATGACCATCTTCCTAATATTGAGCAGGTCCATGGCTATGCATCTCCATATGTAATGAAGCGTGAGACACTGTGTGTTCTGACAGAATGTTAGTAATATGAGTTACAATATTAACTGCCGGCCAGCGTGAGACTCTTAATCTTAAGGTTGTGGGTTCGATCCCCATGTTGGTCATGCTGCTTTCGATCCCAGTACCAGTAAAGGTATCACTGAGGTACTCATAAGCAAAGTACAGTCCCCAAGCACTGCCCATGTCAGCTGCCCACTGCTCCTTCACGAATGGGTCAAATGCAGAGGTCACATTTCGTTGTGGTGCACTGTGTGCGGTGGTGTGTTCACGATCACAAATAATCACTCACTTTCAACTTAGAATGTATTAATACACCACACACTGTAAAAAATCCATCTGCTTCACCTTAGGGCTGCAACTAAAATCAGACTGAATATACTAATTATTTCTACTCATTGTTTTAAGTCTAGTTTTAGCTTTGAATTGTTTTCTGCAAGTAGATCCCTGTTTGATGTTTTACTTTACATTCTTTCTAAATGAATAAAAAATCTGATTTATCTGTAAGACGTCGTATATTACTGGAAAAAACCACAACACACTGCTATTTCAGTGAAAGTGAATGATTATTTGTCATTGTGAACACACCACAGCACAGCACACAGTGCATCACAACCAAATGTGACCTCTGCATTTGACCCATCCGTGAAGTAGCAGTGGGCAGCTGACATGGGCAACGCCCGGCGGAACAGTGCTTGGGGACGGTACCTTGCTTATGAGAACCTCTGACAGCTAAAAAGCCGTAATTTTACAGCAGTCTGGGATTTGAACCTTCTGATCACTGGGGCGAACACCCTAACCACAACCCTAACAGCCCCAAATTTAAATACACACATAGATATATATATATGTTGGTGTTTTAACACATTTGCTCTTAAACATAACCATGGAAACTCATAAAATATAGTTGGAATGTCATGAATTATTGTTTTAAGTTGAAGGATCACCTTTAAAGTCTATGACATGACGTACTGATCAAATCCTTTTTATTACAGTGTAACCATCACCGTTCGGCCCTTATGAAAGTCGCTCGTCTGTTTTTTTTTTTTTAATGCTTTCAATATATCAACTTCAAGGACAAAGTGTTCATCTAATATATTCCACTCCCTGTCTGCGCTGAGGTGATCAATGCTCTTCACCCGTCAGTAGCCATAATGTTTTGGCTGATCAATGTATATAAGAATAGCATGTTGACAATGAGTAGATGTGGGATTAAGTGTAGCCTAAACACCCACGGTGTGTAACAGTCGCGTTACTGACCTTTGGCACTCTTCCTCTCACGTGCTTTGAAGCAGTCCATACACACCACAAAGCCACACTTATGACAGGCCCAGTGCATGTTGAAGAGAGTGGCCTCACAAGCATCGCACATCTCCCTCACACCTCGCACCGCCCGCTTCCACATCACCTGGGCTGCACACACACACACACACACACACACACACACACACGCACACACAGTGAGGGGATTAAAAGGAGAGCGGGGGAGGGTTGTTGTCATATAGGCAGAATCGAATGCAACGGCGATCAAAATAAATTTGCCGGCGAGCTGCACTTCATCCGTCAATCATCATCACACACAGGATGTAGCTGCCACTTCCAGTCTCTTACAAAATACCACAAAACTCTTTGTAAATGTAATCCAGGCTTGCACATGAAACTGTATAACACACACACACACACACACACACTCACTGTCTTTCTTGACCCAGGTGATTGCAGTGTTCTCGGCCTTAACCAGATGGCAGAACTTGTCTCCTATCAGTGTAAGGATGTATTTGGCGGTGTCTAGCTTCATCTCTTTTTTCCACTCTTCCTCTTCATCCTCAAAGCCTGCCATCCACACCCTCACCGCCTCCTCATCCGTGTCCTCCGCAACGGAGAAGCCGTCCACGCGCACCACTCCGTTCTTACTGTACGACAATCTGCGACACAGACACAGTAGATTAACAAGAACATTCGCTGCCCAGGAAGTAGAGACATGAACCTTCTTTCTATGAAAGGAGAAAAGATTACAAAGACGTACTCTCTTTTTTGACACAAAGTCTCTGAATCTAGATTAATAAACACTATAGTCAAAATATATACGTACGTATATAGTTTTCATTATTCCACATTAAACACCTTTTTATCCTAAGTAGGGTCACGGGTACTGGAACCTGTCCCAGAACAACAGGAGCAAGGCGGGGACCAGCCCTGGGCAGGCGCCAACTCACCGCAGGGCTATAGTTTTTAAAAAGGTTAATATTTTTTCTTCATAGTGAAATTTGCTTCATTAATCAACACTAAACAAGGGTTAGAAATAAGACCAATGAATTTTACAGGAGGCGTTTTAACTTTATTATATTCTTAAACTATATATAACATGCAAACGGTGAAGACGTTAGATAGCAGACAGAAACTGAACTAATTCACGGAACTCTTCCGTTTTTAGGCTATGACAACCTTTGATAATAGCAATCCTACTGCCATCTGCCCCCAAAACAACCCCCCTGGCTCCAACTCTTGACAACAGCTCCAGAGTAATTCAATTTCTAGCCCCTACAGCTCCAATCTGAAGGAATCCTCACCGGCGGAAGTAGTAAAAGCGACAGAACACGGGCGAGATGGCCGGCTCCTGGGCTTTGCGTGAGCGATCCAGGCGGCACTCGCGACACTTCTGCACGTTGGCGCCGATCTCGGCGCACGAGTCGTCCTGCAGGAAGGCCTCGCCGCTCTGTTTCAGCTTCTTCACCTTCCTCCAGTCCTTCAGCACGGAGCGAGGGATGCCGTCTGATGGGGTAGGGAGAGAGAGAGAGACAGGGAGAGAGAGAGAGAGAGAGAGACAGGGGTCAGCTCATCCACACTCACTCGAGGCAGCTAATGAAAGTGTGCTGTCATTAGTATTCGCATCTGTCAGTTGGTGTTGGATGATGTCACAGCAGGAAAGGAGTGTGTAGTTGTGTCTCTGTGTAGTTAAGGCAGGTTACGCAGTGAGGGGCATTACTGGTTCGTACGCGTCTTGATAACACAAGTGAGTGCAGTGATGCAGTGCTGTTGATGGATGAAATAAAGATAATGCCATGGAAATTGCTTTCTTTTTTCCCCTCATGACACAAGAAACAAATTGCTCACAGCTGCGGTCTGACTGCTCCTCTTAACTAAAGATGCCGTTTCGGAACGGTAGGATTATATCATTTATTCTTTGGCAAAAGCTACTTTAATCAAGGGGAATGGCATTGTACTAGATATCATCAGTGTGAGCTGAGCAAGCAGACTTTCCTTCACTGTTGCTGCTGTCGAAGACTGTCATCCAGCTACACTGTTCATTTGTGATCGTTGCCCACTGGCTTCTTTAATCAAACACACACACACATACAAACACACAGCCACGTCGTGCCTTCTTTGTTTTCTTTCACTGACTCTCGTAATTCATTGTTGCAAATATTGTGACAGTAATGTCTAACCTCAAAAAAGCTAATCTTTTCACGTTTTCAACTAAAACCCTAAAATTTCTCTATAAAAATAGTTTTCCTTAACAGGACTGTTCCTCACGTAAGAAATATCCTCACAAAAGCAACTAAAACCCGACAAATCTAAATTCGTTCATTATCCAAACCGCTTAATCCCCATCGGGGTGGCGGGGACCGGAGCCTATCCCGGGAACTATGGGTGGAAGGCGGGGACCAACCCTGAGCAGGCACCAATACACCACAGGGCACTCCACACAGAAAGGCCCTACGGCTATCCCCTTCTCGCTATGAGGCGGCAGCGCTAACCACTGCACCAACGTGCCGTCCCTCCTGACATATGTGACCCTCCACGGCCACCCTCCACGGCAAAACCAGTCGCTTGTCGCAAATTTTCAAAATTGAGTTATGTTTTCATGAAAGGGCATAATCAAGCTCCAAAACCTTACCTATATCAAATGAATCGGACGACTATGACTGAGATATCAACATTCAAAGGAGTCGGGTTTCTCCCGTCACGGCAAGTGAGAAATGGAGAAATCTGCCTTTGAAGTTGACTACTGACGTAGCACTCACAGACGCTTGGTGCAGTCGCGGCTATATTCGTATTTACGGTAGCCTACGCTGCCACGCGGATAGCCTACCTGCGTTAGGCGACGAAGATGGATTCCGGAGAAATATCTTCACGCTAGTCAACCAGTGGATTTACCGTAAATATTGAAGTAGAGCGGTCAAAACAGAAACTTTTAACATTCTACTGGAATTGAATTCCTCACCTCAAGAAAGTCACGTTTTTAGGGTGGAAAGCGAAATTTATTCACAACAGGACAGTATAGACCTTCCACTGTTTCAAAACACTAAAAACAAAAAATCCAAAATTTTACCCCACGCAACACAAACGGTGGTTTTTCTCAGAAACCTCCGTTGCGACAAGCGACTGGTTTTGCCGTGGAGGGTGACAAATCTGATTTATAATATTTTAGGGGGCGCTCATGTCATCACTTAAACACCAGCCCACACACATAGACAACACACACACCGAAACAAGAAATAAAACTCACTGCTATTGGGCAGCCTGTGCTGATTTTTCTCTTTGGCAGTCCGCAGGGTTCCATTTGGTTTCTCCTCTTCCTCTCCATCCTCCTCTTCTTCCTCCTCTCTCTCATTCTCTCCTCTCTTCCTCTGCTGCTCACTCTGCTTCTTTTTGTATGTGAGTTTGGTCTGCCGTTTGCGTGCTGGGTTGGATTTGCGATTCTCGCTCTCGTTGCCCGAATCCTCTCCGCTTTCACTTTCAAAGCAGGACTGGAAGTGGCGTTTTTCACCACGACCGTCCTTCTCGGTCTTTACGTTCACCGAGCTTGGTTTCCTATCATTTTCACCAAACTTCTTGTCTTGGGAGTTGGGTTTTTTATCTTCCAAATTGCCATTTCTGTCAAGGGTGGGCTTAACATCATCTAAAGTAGATTTCCTGTCTCCCACGACTGGTTTCTTGTCGTCCATACTGGACTTTGAATCATTTCCATTGGACTTCCTGTCCTCTGGTAGACATTTCCTATCTAGGGATTTGACTTTTTTGTTGTTCAGACAAGATTCTTTGCTCTCTTTGTTGGACCATTTCTCTTCCAGGCCGTTAATTTCTGGCTTGATTGGTTGAGAGATGGAGCTTGTGTTGGCGAGGATGGGTTCTTTCGGACTGCCCCCTGCTGACTGGGAGGTGGCACAACCCCGGTCCTGCTCAGAGTGGCGGGTAAGCCAGGCTTTTTTCAGCTTGTGGTAGTTGCTCTGGCCCGACTGGGAAGGCTGGCTGGTTTGGGCCGGAGGGGCTGGAGCCTGACACTTAGCCAGAGAGCCTGGTTTAGTTGTGACTCCCAAGCCAGTGACCTCAGGGGCTAATCTGGGACATTTGGGGGGGCTTGGGCTGAACCCGGACTCTTTATTTCTGTCCGCAGAGTGTGCAGAACATGTGGTGTAGGTGCTGTGCGTAGTGTACATGCCATACCTGCTGTTTGAAGCGTGCAGGACGCTTTTAGTAGCATTCGAGGTGTGCGTAGTGTGCAAAGGCTGGACTGTGTGTGTGTTGTGTCTTGGCTCTGGAGCAGCTAGTCCCGGTCTGCGTTTCTTCACAGGCGCAAGGTCTTTAATGGGACAGCAGGAGACAGAGGACATATCCATGTTGGTCTGAACTGCCCCCACTGGCTCTTTTTTACATCGTTCCGATACGAGATCTATTCTTGAATGCAGTGTATCCACACTAGCCAAATATTTGAGTCCACGATTCATAATGGGAGCTGTGTTCATATTCTTAGTTGTCATGTTTAAGGGAGTGTTAATCTCCTTCTTGGAGGTGGCCATGTTGACCGGACGGACAGGGTCCACAGGTGTCCAAAGAACGCCCCTTTTACACTGGACTCCACTCTCTTTAGGCTGTGTGTTTGGCACACTCTCAAAAGTTCGCATGTGTTCGCACTGAGCTCGGGAAAGCGACCTGTCGTTGACGACGTAGTTGACGGGCGAGTGTACGTAGCCGGACGGTCTGACAATGACAGATGCAGTGGCCGACTGTGGGGTGACCACGCCCCCATTGACCGTGTGGTTTCCCACTACTCTTTCTCGGTTGTGCAAAACTCCGCCCCTGTTCAAGTCATAAGCTTGGCTCGGCACGGTTACTGGCTCGGGTGCTGCCCTCCTCCCGGCGACCGTTCCGTGCCTGAGCTCGGGCATCAGCGTGGGTGGCCGCTGCTGATTCTGACCCTTTCCGGGTAAGCTCATCGGCTGTATGGGTGTGAGAGTGGGTGGAGATAGCCGACATTGCCCCACTTCTTTAGACATCATAATAGGTGGGGCTGGTGGGTGGAAGATGGGAGCTCTCTGCATTGCCGAGCGGGAAGAGGAGTTGGAAACGGAAATGAGAGAAGAGGAGGGTTCCTTCCTCTCTGCTGGCTCCACACAGACAGTTTTACAGACTAACTGCTCTGCCATCTTGCCCAAAAGACCCTCCTCTTTCTCGGGGTGGCGCTTCAAGAGGGGTGGGGATCTGCCCTTGACTGTGGCCTGTGTGCTGGGTGAAGTGAGGACAGAAGCAGTGCTGTTAGGGCAACTCAGCCTTTCGTACAGCTCCTTGCTGGGTGGAGCTCTACAGGGCGAGGACTTCTCCACCGGGGAGTAGAAAGCACCCTGGGAAAGGGATGGCGAGGGGTAAGCCGACTGTGGCCGGGGAGGAATAGTGTGCCTAAAAACTTGGATCTCTCTTTCTCGTTCCCTCTCTTTGTCACGCTCCCTCTCTCTCTCCTTAGAATGAAGAGAGGGCGTGGGACTCTTGGGGTAACGCATATCTCTGTCCAAACCTGGTTTGGCTGTAAACGGTGCCACCTCGATGCTCTCCTGCAGAATGCGCCGGCTTTCTTCCTGGTAGCGGCTGGTCCGGTCTCCTGTGAGGTCATAGACCACCGGAGGCTGTTTGGTGCGAGGGGATGGCGACCCCGGGGCCAGGGGGTGGTAGGAAAGCCCGTTCCTCCCTCCAATGGTCCGGATTCGGTCCTGTTCTGCCTTTAGCGGTATGTGGAGTGAGCTCTGGGTCTCTGTAAAAACCTTTCTCTCAGGTTCCCTAGACAAAAAGAATGTAAGAACACGTAACCGTGAGTTAAGTGCTTTACACTGTCATGTTTGAGTTTGCTCATAAGTCCTGCTGAACTGGAAAGTCATACCTGTCACTCTTAATCAAAGGAGATGCTCAGTTGTGTGTGTGTGTGTGTGTGCGTGTAAAATAGCGCAGGCTGGACTCACTCTGTGGTTTTAGAGGTCATAGGGATGGGATGGACCCCCCTGGAGGCTCTTTGGGGATCTGCGCTTGCGGGGCGCACAGGTAGCGGAGATCGTAACCCTTGACTTTCTGTAGTGGTTACAGGAGTAGGCTGAGGGTGCCAGGGGCTTGGTGTGTTCTGTAAACAATGGCAGACACACACACACCCACACGCAGGCGCACACACAAGCACAGATGCTCACTTGTTAAAAAGCAAATAAAAGTGAGGAAAAATATGAAAGCCTATCATAATCACCCTGATTACAGAAAGAGTAAACAAGGCATTACAGGAGAACAGAATCTAATAAATATATAATAAGACCCTCAAAAGATTTATCAGCTCCATCTCTCACGGAAGAAGAGCTGCTGAGCTCGCTGGGGAATCTGAGACATGTTAATAAATCACACACATGAAACATACGTTGGGTCCTAAATGCCTCATGGGAAGACCAACAAGACCAGTGAATTACACACAGAGCAATTATCCTACTCTGCCCACAGGGCTCAAATTCAATTTATTCATTTTTTTTGCACCCACTGCTCATGTGTTCTCTCTTAACGTCTCTCCTGTATGTCTTCCTTATATGCTAATCCTCTCATTGGTCTGTGCTGTCCAACTGCAACACACACAGTCAGTCATTTTCCCTCATCTGAGACCTTCTACCCTTGGGGCTTTCTCTCAACTTTGAAACCTTTCCACATGACAGAGATCTTTACACTGACACAGAGCCGTGCAGATGCATCTGATTTCTGTATGGTAAATTGTTTCAGACTTGCAAGACCCGTTGGTTATGTAACCTAAATGTGGAAGCTAATCATTGTCAATTTGTTCCAGGTGTCCTGCTAAAACAAATATTCCGTTACAGCAAATGGGTCAAAGAGCAGCTTAAGTTTGAGCTAACTCCTCAAGCAGCTTTTGGTGATGAAACAACTTGGCAAGCCAGATTCAGACCCTCCAGGATTTCGCGATGTTGCGATCGCAACTATTAACGTGAATTCAGCCAATCCCTGCAAATTCTTCCCGACCTTGCAATTTTGACCAACTTTTACACAATTTTTGACCAATCATTGTCATTTCCCACAAAATGTTGAGCTATACGTCAATGAACTCACTTCCTTGTTACGTTCGAAAGACGCAAGAAACGTGTGTTAAAAAAAATGCCTCACATTTACCTTCAAAAATAACTAAATGGTTAATGGACTAAGAGGTCGTAGGTTCGAATCCTACCTCCAGGACTACCATCATTGGGTGCCTGAGCAAGACTTTTAATGCCAAATTGCTCCAAGGAGACTGTCCCTGAAATTAGGAAAAATGGAAGTCGCATAGGAACTTGATGGAACAAATGGAAGTTGCATAGGAATGTCTGCTTAATGCTGTAAATGTAAATGCATGGTGTTATCTGTATCTGTTTGGATTGTTTGTGAATGCTGAAATTAATAAAAATAATTATCACAAAAACGCCAGGGCTCTGAGCAAGGCTCTTTTAACCCCAAGTTGCTCCAGGGAGACTCTCACTTACTTAGGAAATGGAAATCACCCTGGATAAGCTCGTCTGATAAATGATGGAAAATCAATCCTTTTTTGAGATTGTTGAGGCCTAAAATGCCTAATTTTGCAGCAGCTTCTCTTGCAATGAAGGAAAAAAAGGTTTTGTCCCCCTTTATAATGAATCGTTAACAATTAATTAAAATGAAGGGAACAATTTTTTTATTAACCATTAATCATTTGGTTATTTTTAAGGTAAATGCGAGGCGTTTTTATCACACACGTTTCCTGCGTCTTCTAAACATAACAAGGAAGTGAGTTTGCCGACGTATGGCACAACGTTTTGCGGGAAACGACAATGAGTGGTCCAAAGTTGTGGAAAAGTTGCGGTAATTGGTTAAATTTGGCTGAATTTGTGTTAATAGTTGCGATCGCAACATTGCAAAATCCTAGAGGGTGGGTAAAATGTAAAATGCCATTTGATCGTAATAAATCAACTGTCCTGTTGAAGGTTAAGGTTTCAAAATTATTTTCCACAATGTGCTCTTTTAACCTTGTGCTCAATCTGTGTGAACCATACATTACCTACCAGCTCTGCCAAAACCCTCCTAACCTACTGTAGTGCTATGGATGCTTTGAGTTTGGTCCTCCAGCATTTACATTTACAGCATTTATCAGATGCTCTTACGCTGAACAAATTACATGGCCTAATGGTCTCTAGGTAATTGTTCTAGCAGGAGCAGTTTGCCTGGAGCAATTTCAGAGTTGAGGCCCTTGTTAAGGGTCTCTTGGTTTGTGGATGAACATCCTACCACTTGGCCAACACCATCCTGAAGTCACTCATGCAGTTAGTGTAAAAAAAAAATAAGTAGTGGGTGCACTGTAAGGGTCGACCGATAATTGGCTGGTCGATTATCAGGGGCCAATATTAGGCATTTTGATGATTATCGTTATCAGTGTTTAATTTTGACCATCAGTGATATCAAGTAATTACAAGGTGTGCTACTGTGGCTCCACTGCCGTCTCTTCTCTCTGTGCCGTTTGCTCTCGACTCACTGCTTCATTTAATGTCCCGCCCACGACAGTCTATATGTCTATATAACAGGCTATATGCCACACGATCAACACTGAAGCCTTGTTGTCACTCACACCACACTCACACACGAGCGCAGCGTGGAGCTCTGAGAAGGAGAAGAGGAGAGGGGAGAGTTACAGCTGAGCTTGGTGTTTGTAAAATTCGAATTTTTGACAGATTTCTTTTTTTTTTTTTTTTGCATATCGGTTCCAAATATTGGTCATCGGCCCCTTTAACTAACATTAATCGGTATCGATATCGGCCCTGAAAAAACAATATCGGTCAACCTCTAGTACGCTGTGAGTCATCCTAACTCTGGGAAGGATCCTTACCCGCCTCAGGCTGCCCTCGCAGATGCTTGCATTTTCTGGAGGTGACCACTTGGACCCCTGCAGGCCCAAACCGTAGCCGGGAGCCCCGTTAGGGAAAGGTGGCCAGAGAAGCGGGTACAAGCCCAGAGGGGCCAAGGGGGGTGTTCCGGAGCTCTGTCCGAGAAGAGACGAGGTGGGCTGCAGGGCCAGCGGGTGGTGAGGGAGGCCCAGGTGTCCAAGACGGCCATGCCCGGCCAGAAGTGCCGTAGAGGGGGGCAGGCCTGGTAGGAGTGAGGGGAGAAGGTGCGGGTGTGGGTGCGGGATGGAAGGATGAGGAGAGCAAAGTGGAGACTGGGAGGGGAGAGGAAGCGGGGAGAGGTGGGTGGTGGGACTCAAGATCTTGGTGTGGGAAGAGGTGGAGGTGAGAGTCGGGGAGCTGGAGGAAGGAGAGGGGCTCTTCAGGTGGTGCTTGGCGTGGGGGTTGGGTGGCGTGTGAGGGGGCTGGATGTAGGTGGGAAGGTTTTCCAGTTCTTTCCTGACAAGTGCAGGGTCTCTGTAGACAGTGAAGGGCTCGTTCTTGTCTATGATGAGCGGGCTTTTGGTGAGTTTGTCCAGCGTTGGAGTGTGATTGGGGTTCCGGAGGAGATTCTGTTGAGGAGTTCTGGAGCGGGCAGAAACATCATTTGGGGTGGGGGAAGGGGCCTGGGTGCGGTTTGGGGTTGGGGTGCAGGTGACTTTGGGAACAGGCGCACTTTTAGTTCCAACAGGAAATTTGTCTGTGGTGACTTTAGCTGGAGAGTTGCTATCTTTGACCTGGACTATTTCGGGAGAGGCAGAAGGCTTCAATGGGGATGCTTCGGTCAACACTGGAGATCTGGACACCGAAGGTTTGGAGATAACTTCAGGAGAGGAGCAAGGACTGGGGTGCACAGTGGGCTTAAGGGCAACTTCTGAAGCAAGTGCAGCTTCACGATCTGGACTTTGAGTTCTAGGAGACTGACTCACTTTCTTTTCCTTTCCAGCATCCACCTCTGCATTGCAAGGCATGATGGGAGAATGATTCAGAGCTTCTCGAGGCTCCTCTTCCACTGAGACTGCTGCATCACAGCTGGGTGTGATGGCATCGGGCTGGGCCAACTCTGACCCGCTGACCTCTGGGTCACTTGGGGGAATCTCATGATCACCTACGGCCCCGTCGCACTCTGGCGGAGACGTGTGCAACAACACACACGCCGTCTCCATGGGAACCAGCTGTTCGCTTTCCTGGGACGCCAGCAAGGCAGACACGGCTTCTGAGTCCTCCCGGGACGCTCCTTCGTTCCTGTCCTCCATCTCTATTTCTCCCTCTGCCTTCGCCTCATTTTCTCTGTCTGAACTCTGTCCGATGGAACACTGTGGCGACCCGCCACTGCGAAAAGTCCTGACAGAGGATGTGGTGGACAAAGGGGCCTGAGTGGGAGGGCTTTTCCCCACTGGCTGGCCTTCAATCTCTGTCAATTGACTGGGAAAGGGTTCCTCTCCTTTAGGAGAGGACTGTGCCTTCAGATCCTGCGGTAAATGCCCCACCGATTCGGGAGATGTTTCATATTCGTCCGACTTCTTCAAACTACATTGCTTCCTCTGAAGGCCCTTTGATCCCTCGTCGCTGGCCGAGTCCAGTGGCATCTTTCCGCCGACCTCTGAATCGCTGCCCTCGGACCTGTCGGAACCGCTATCTCCCTTTAACCTCTTCAACTTGTCTTTCTTCTTTTCCTTTATCTCCGCCTCTTCTTCCTCACCTGCTTTCCTCCGCTTCCTCTCCACATGGTTAATTCTACTGTCTGAGGAGTCTGGAAATAAGAAAAAGAGTTGGAAGTGATAAAAGGCAGATTAATAGCTGGAAGAAAACGGAACGGCAGTGAGCTTATTTCAGACACTGGGCTATGTTCGGCATGAAATGAGGATGCCGGCTCCCTAAAGATCTTAAGTTAAAAAACCCGAAATGCATCTAAATGGAATTTAAACAGTAAGAGGGCTGTTAATATCAGCTTAATGTATTGCTGTGCCTCACCTGCTCTTCCTTCAACAGCCATCCTCTCCTCCCTCATCTCTTCATCCGCTCTCCTCTCTTCACTAATCCCTCCGCTTTTCTCCTCAGTGGGGCTGCAGTTGGAGTTCTCTGTGCCTGTTTGGGACTGTTTCTTCTGAACTGTGCCAGAGCTACAAGCCTGTAGAGGTGATATGAGTGTGTGTGAGTTGTTTTATATTTATCCCTTTGTGAGAAACACGTTTTAGTCGGGACATCTGGCGCATCCTGCAAATGTTTCTTTAAAAAATCATGTGAAAAGTTATTTTTCACTTTCGTTGCTTTTTTTTCAAAAGTTAGAGCTGGGTTTACATTTGGGAGTTTAGGTTTAGGGTTAGATGGGTTGGTTTAGTGTTCAATGGTTTAGCGGTTGAGACGAATTTTGCCAAGAGAGTGTGTTTGAGATGCAGACAGTACCTGATCACTTGCTGTAGTGTTACTTGTCCTACTGACTGTGTTCTGAAGGAAGGTTAAAAGGCAAACAAGACAAGCCCATGAGTAGAACAAAAATAATCCTTTCTCTTTCTCACACCTAGACGCACACACACACACACACATCATTCCTTACCAGGGTGGTCCTGTTGATCTTGTTGGTATGAGGTTTGCGCTTCAAGTTTTTTTCCATTAACTGCGCCTGGTTGATGTCATCCTGCAGCAGAACCTGAACGAGCGCTGGGTCCACAGTCAGAGGCTCCGCCTACAGCACGCGAACACACACACACACACACACACACCCACACAAGCATGTTTAAACACATGGGAATTTGGGCATCACACACACATAGAGACATATGCCATACACACAGAGACATCAAACATACAGGAATATGTGTATTAAACCCAGACAGAAACATGTGCCACACACACACACACAAAAGAATGTATGCCTTTCACACATGATCACACAGGAGTATGTGAACCATGCATTAGCAGCATGTTTCAAATACACAGAAGCATGTGTGTTGAACACACAAACACACACACACTCACAGATGCAGAGGTACCTCATGTGCAAGATACATACAGAAACATATGCCCTAGACACACACACACACAGACACAGACACACACAAACAGGAACTCATATGCTACACACACAACAGTCCATACAGGAATCAAGCGCAGGGTTGTATACCACATACACACACACACACAGGCCGCATTTCACAAGAAAGTGTTTGAGAGCGTGAAAACGAGCAAGCGAGCATGAGAGAGATAGTGTGTGTGTGTGTGTGCGCTCACCTGCTCGCTCACTACAGTCATGGTTCTGCTGTTGAGGTCATGGTGGCTGACGACGCCATTGAGCCACTGGGGTTTGGAGTCGTGTCTGAACACCTTCACCCTGAGGCCCTTCACACAGCCGAGCCCTGCAAAAAAAACCACACACACAGGCAGCACACACATACACTCGCCTCAACAAAGAGCCTCACACCACGACCACCAACAGCCTGCCCACACACTGACCCCACACTGTTTGAACACGAGCTGCTGCTCTAATACAGATTCATTTGGGGCAGGTGCTAGCGCAACAGTTAGGGAGTTCACCCTCTGATTGGAGGGTCACCGATTCAAAGTACCTAACCGGTAAGGGTACCACTGAGGTACTCATGAGCAAGGTAACGTCCCCAGGCGCTGCTCCTTAAGGGCGTCCAAAAAAATGCACTCATGGACGGGTCAAATGCGGAGGTCACATTTTGTTGTGACTTCCTGCACAAGGCGGGGACCAACCACGGGCGGGCGCCAACACACTGCAGGGCACACACTCACATTCATATCTTATGCAGCCAATTTAGTGTAACCAATCAACCTAAACTGCTTGCTTTCGGATTGTGGGGGGACACCCAAGCACCCAGAGAAAACATACATGAACACAGGGGGAGAACACGAAACGCCACACAGAAAGACCCCAACGGCAGAACCGGGGATCGAACCCAGGACCTTCTTTCTGTGAGGGGACACCGCTACCCACCTCACCACCGTGATGCCCCTCAAAATAAATTTCTTCTTGAAATGTGAAGTTGGTAAATGAGGCCCACCGTCTTCTCCCTCGTACACACTCACAGACATTTAAGCATAAAATGATCCCCTGCCTCCGCCCAAAAATGGCATCAACAGAGTCTCCACTCAGGCAAAATCAGACAAGAAGGATAAGCATGTAACAGTTTGAGGAGTTGAGACATTAGCGAAGTGTACTGTAAGGCAGAACACACTCAGGAGGGAAAACACACAGACTGATCAAAACCAACAAAACCTTATTTGACAGCGAGGACTCACAGTCAACTTTGGACCCAGCCGACAGCCTGAACAAACATTAATCTGAGGAAAAAATCTCGGACCACTTTACGCAGTCCAGACACCACGTCTCTCAGACACCCACGTTCCCAGAGTGTTGCTCCCCGCCCAGACCAGCTGACGGATTTGAGGAGAAGGATCCTCCCTCCCTCTGTCCCTCCCTCTGTTCCTCCCCTCCCTCCCTCCCTCCCTCACTCCGTCTCGCTCTCTCACTCTCTCTCTCTCTCTCCAGCAGCAAAGCAGCAGCAGAGTGGAGGCCAGAATACCTTGCTGAAGAATGTGCCGGAGCTGGTGTTGTCTGAGCCAGGCTTGGACCTGCTCCCGGACCGAAAGATCCTCTCTCCCACCGTCCACTTCCCCCTGCTGGAGAGACGCACGGAACACACACACACACAGAAAAGCAGGGTTTAGTGGGGGGGGTTTTCATGGGAGCCGTGCTGGCCAGTGACTGATTAGGGGTAAAATTAACACGCATGGGAGAGTAAGAAAAGGCACAGAGAGATAGGGAGGGAGGGAGAGAGAGAGAGAGGGAGAGGGAGAGAAAAAGAGAGAGAGGGACGGAGTGAGCAAAAAGATATCTGAGGGATAGAAAGAAAATACTAAGAGAAAAAGAGAGAAAGAAAAAAAGATAGAGACTGACCGAGCGATAGAGAGAAGATAAGACTGTAAGAGAGGGGGGCAGAAGGTAAACAAAGAGAGAATGAAAGAGTGATAAAGAGAAAATAACATTGTGAGAAGAAAGAAGACAGAGAGAGATAGAGAGACTGAGCGATAGAGAAAAGAAAAGAGGAAGAGAGGAAGGTGAAAGAGAGAAAAAAGATTGAGTGAGGGATAGAGAGAAAATGTGAGTGCAAGAGAAAGAGAGAAGGGTGAAAGAAGAGAAAGAGAGATTGATAGAGAAAATAAGGTGGAAAGACAAGAGAGAGACGTGAAAGACAAGAGAGGGAGAGATCATACTCAGTAACAAAGAGAAAATAAGATGGTAAAACAGGAAGAAAGACGGGTGTTAGACACAAACACGCAAAGGCACAAACACATAGTATTACTCACCCAGACACAGACACACCCCCTCCTCCACACACACACACACACACACTAACCGCGAGTTCTCACACTCTCACACACACACACACACATGCTGGAGGTTATGTAAGAGAAGCTGAAGTGTAGAATATTCAGTCAAACTCTTGCTGAACTACTGTGGCCTCTGTTGCTTATTAGAGTGTACTCAAGATGCCAAACAAACACACACACACAACATTTTCCAGCACCAAACAGCTAGTATCTATTTGACCCAACAAACACATATGGTTGCACGCATTAATGCCTTTTGTATATAAACACACACACACAGACAGACACACACATACACTTTTAAGAACAAGACCACGATGGGGACTTTTCAGATTTTAAAAGGGGAGGTTAAGCATAGGGGTGCACCGAACCAACTTTTTCGGTTCCGATACCGATGCCGATACCTGAGCTTTGGGTATCGGCCGATCCCGAGTACTGATACGATACCAGTTCTTAATGAATGACTTGTGTATTTCACTGTGAGGAGGAGACTGAGATTATTCTGCTTTGCTTAAGGAAATACTCAACTTAAAAACAGTTTTCCTAAATAATACAATGTAATAATTACACACCAATTTGTATATGCTAAATTATTTATTATTAAAATAACATCTGAAAAAATTATTCATTTAAACACAGTTGTGTAATTTTGTGACGGTCCCTAATCCTGTGGTGCTAAATACCATCAGGAAGACAGAGGTTGCGAGCGAGAGCTGGTGTTGTTAAGGAAATTAAACAGCATAATGATGTGATTTGCTCTTGGGGTTGTAGTGTGGTGCATTGCTTGTTCCGCTCGTTGTCACATCAATATGTAGAAATTAGTGTAAATGTAAAGCTTTACTGCAGTAACACTTCCGATGCATAACTGACTGTGCGTGTGCACGTACGCAAACCTACTATTTAATTGAACAGGGGTGTGTTTCCCAAAAGTGTACATTAGCATCTAACATAGGGCATATTAGCAACACACACACACACACACACACACACACACAAGCACTTACTCACAAGCGCCCAAATCAATCAATCTACTTCCGCTCACAAAAGAGCTGTCCACACACCACTGTTTTCCTCACTCTCTCTCCTTTATGGATGTGTTGTGCATGCACACAAACACACACACACACACAATCACACACACACCCACCCACCCACACACACACTCTAGCATTTGCAAATGCTTTCCCTCAGGATTAAAACTGATCCCTCTCACTCTAAAAGGTCAGACTTAAGCCAGGTCTTAACACTATTAGCCGCTCACAGGGTTAAAGCGTGTGACTGCACACACACAAACACACACACACACACACACACACACACACACACACACACACACACACACACACACACATACACACACAGTTCCATGCATCTGATTTGACAAGAGAAAACAGTCAGATTCTATCTTTCCTCCTCCTCCTCTTCTCTCTCTTCCATCTCTATTCCTCTGCTCTGGAAGCTTGGACCAATTTCCCAGCTTTCCCAGCCACGTAACACTGCACACTTACATCTCCCACCTCTCTCCATCTCGCTCTCTCCATCTCTCACTCTACCTCTCTCTCCACCTCATTCTCTCCATCTCTGACCTCTCTCCATCTCGCTCTCTCCATCTCTCACTCTACCTCTCTCTCCACCTCATTCTCTCCATCTCTGACCTCTCTCCACCTCACTCTCTCCATCTCTCACTCTACCTCTCTCTCAATCTCACTCTCTCCATCTCTCACTCTACCTCTCTCACCATCTCACTCTCTCCATCTCTCATCATCTCCCACCTCTCTACATCTCTCACTCTACCTCTCCCTCCATCTCTCACCTCTCTCATCATGTCCCACCTCTCTCCATCTCACTCTCATCATCTCTCTCCCCCTCTTTCTCCTTCTCCCTCACACATGCATCTTCTTTTCATCCCTTTCCATTGCTCCTCTCATCTCCTCTCCTCTCCATCTCCCTCTGTCTCTCTCTCACTGTCCATCTCTCTTCCACAAGTACATTCTCCATCTCCCTCACTTTTTCACTCCATCTTTTTTCTCTCTATCTATCTGTCCCATCCCCTCTTTCTGTCGCTCTCTCTCTCTCTCTCTCTCCTTCTTTTTCTCCATCTCTCTCCATTCTCTCGTTTCTCGCTCTGTCCATCTCCCTCCTCCCTTTTCCTCCTCTCTCTCCACTTCCCTCCCTCTTCATCTCTTTCCTCCTTTGTCATCCCCTCTCCAGCCCCTTCTCCTCACATCCTCCACATTTCTTGCTCCTCTTCTCCATCTCCTACACTTTTACTTTCCATCTCTCTCTAGTCCCTCTCTCTCCGTCTCTCTCTCTCACACACACACACATACACACTCTCTATCTCCCACCGTTTCCCCTCCATCGCTCCCTCCCTTCCTTCATCTCTCTCTTCCTCACCCTCCTTCCCTCCCTCTCCCCCTCTCTTCCCATCTGTGGGCATGCATATGTAATTGTGTGTGCTTGTGTGAGCATGTGTTTGTGATAGTGTGTGTGTGTGTTTTCTGGAGTATTCAGGTGTGTGTGCGCGTGTGTGTGTAAAGCAGAGACGTGGTCTGAGGTATGTCACCTTGCCAGCAGAAACGGCTGTGCTGTTGTCAGCCACATGCTCTCTTGCCGAAAAGTGGACACACTGTTTCTTTAGCTTATCTGTTCAATTATTATCATTTGAAACAGGCGAGCGCACTTGACAACGTTCTGGTTTTCTCATTCAAACTCAGCAACCAAGACATTTTTAGTCCTCACAGGACCATACATGCTGAAAGAAACCCAGCTCAGGGAAAAAAAAACAAGTCAGTGAGAGCCTCTAAATGTGAGTTTCAATTAAGGATGCAACGGTTTTTGGTATTTTCGGTGCGTTCGGTTCGGTGCACCCAGGTGAACCGCGATAGTTGGGTACGCCCGACATTAAACTTGTGCACGCACAATTATAGTTCTCCGTCGCTACGACGGCTTTTTGCCCACTGGACTCTTGCTGTGACAGATTTCCGTCAATCGAATGTAAAGGCATATTTGAGATAAAAGCAGATCCACAAGAATTAAAATGCGAAGGGGAGGGGATGCACATCGTAAACCTTTTAGAATGTTACACGTAAACACAGTGTAAACACACACGCAATATGTTTGAGCGCTTGCAGCTCTCACTAAAACCCTCCGGTTCAGTCAAATCTTCCCTTTATTACAGACCAAACTCATATTTTAGCTGAAAAATAACACCCACACATAATAACACTCACAATACAGCCATTTGTTGATATTTTGTAGTGTTTATTCCTTTATTGTGACGTGGCGCTGAGTAGCGCGCGGGGGACTGTGGGAAATGTAGCTCTCTCCCAGAAATGCCAGAGGCAGCTCATTTTATAGGCCAAAAGGAGTCCAAATTGCCTCAAAACTACTTTTAAAACTACACGTTTTGAGTCCAAAAAAAAAAAAGTAAACAAATTATTGAATAATCGTTCCAGCTCTAGAAAGAGGCAGAGAACCTACTGGATGTTAGAGCTAAGATAACGTTAATGTACCGGAACCGTATAGATACAGTGGCCCAAGAACTGTGATACATACCGAACCGTGGGGACACTGTACCAGTTCGTCCCTAGTTTCAATAAATATTGGGTTAATGTCTCAGCCCCACTTTCAAGCTGATCTTTCTGCCAAACCAGCTTAAAATATGTCCCGACCCCTTTATCTAGTTTAACGGCGCCAACATTTTAATTAATCAGCCAATAACCATCATGAACCAGATTAAAAACGTTGGTTTTAATACATTTCCTGGCCCTACCTTCTAGTTGGTTTTGCTCCCAAATGAGAACGGCCAACCAGCTTAATATACTGTATGTTCTGAACTCTTGACTAGCTTGACTGCACAAACACAGCTATAACCAGCAAATAACCATCGCTAACCTGCTTAAAAGCTCACACTGTTCTGTTCTGAATTATTATAACTGTGATGTGGAGTACATGATGTCAAGGACATGGTGTGTGATGCTACAAAGCCATGCTCTGTACGGTCTGCAATAAAAACCCATTTATCTGCACAGCCCAAATGTGAACACTGGCTGAAGTAAGCAGTTAAAACAGAGACACCTGGCAGGAATAAAATCCGGCAGCTTATCCACATTCTCAGCACATGCTGCTGGTTACGTGAGCGTTATGGCACTTCGTCAAAGTATCTATATTGTACAGTCCTGCGTTAAGGCTTTTCCTCCTTCTGCATAGCTTCCCCAAAAATAGAAGTGATTTATTTGACTTAAACGCTTACAATTTTTAAACGTAATTTCCACAGGTACACATAGAACACTGCATTACTGATGTACAGTTACAAGTAGGGATCCAACTTTTTCAGTTCCGATACCGATGCCGATACCTGGGCTTTGGGTGTCGGCCGATCCCGAGTACTGATGCGATACCAGTTCTTAATGAATGACTTGTGTACTTCACTGTGAGGAGGAGACTGAGATTATTCTGTTATGCTTAAGGAAATACTCGACTTAAAAACAGTTTTCCTAAATAATACAATGTAATAATTACACAGCAATGTGTATATGCTAAATTATTTATTATTAAAACATCTAAAAAAAATTATTCATTTAAACACAGTTGTGTAATTTTGTGACCGTCCCTAATCCTGTGGCGCTAAAAACCATCAGGAACACAGAGGTTGCGAGCGAGAGCTGGTGTTGTTAAGGAAATTAAACAGTATAATTGTGTCATTTGCTTTTGGGGTTGTAGTGTGGTGTGTTGCTTGTTCCGCTCGTTGTCACATCAATATGTAGAAATTATTAAAAATGTATGAACAATAAACCAGCTTTACTGCAGTGCCACTTCCGATGCAGAACAAACTGTATGTGTGTGTGTGTGTGTCAAAAAACGTCCGTTTAATTGAACAGATCGGCTCCATAGATCGTCCCAACCCGATCCAGCTATTATCGAACCCATATCCCGTCCGCGTATCGCATCGGTGCATCCCTAGTTACAACTCCCTCAGTCTGACCCTGAAACCACTGGAATGTTCCACAGCCTTCTCCAAGTATAAACAGATGCTTGAACGCTCAAATTCACACTCTCAAACTGAGATTAAAAACCTGTGTGTTGGGTGAGTTCTCGGCTCAGGAGCAGAAGCACTGTGATGATGCCCGTCTCATCGCTGGCCTCTGGTCACTGAATAACTGGGGAATGCAATATCATGACGTCAATTAATAAGCGATTAACTGAACGAAGCTCCCCAGATACCGAATGGGCCAAGTGAAGATCGAAACAGCTTTTGTTTCTAATAAAGCTCCACTGGTTTCGAGTGGAAACAAAGGCAAAGAGGGTGAATCTCATTATTAGGGAGGCACGATATGGGAATTATTGGTCGATGCCGATATCCGATATTTTCATGCTTATTTCTGCCGACGTCAATACCGACGTCAATAGTCGAGTGTGAGTGCAGGCAGAGTTGTTGGTGTACCAAGTCAAATACACTCCATGTCCACTACCTAGTGCGTAGAGAGCTGTTAAACTACAACCTCGGGTATTTCCTGAGATCCATACTACCCCATAGAAAAGTATGATAAGAGCACTTACCTACCATACTATTAAGTGCTGCAGTACACAGCTCGTGACACAGCCCATGTGTAAGGCAACCACCCAAATTATTAAACATTTTTCCCACGTACAGGCAGAGTTCAGCAGGTAAAAACGAGAGATTCTGTTCGTGAATGTTTCACTGCGTGCTCAGAATTTTGGCACAAAATAATGCCACACATTTTAAGACAGAAGGCGCGGGCCGTATAAAATACCACCTCGACTACTGGACATGCCCGGCACAAGTGCTACCTTTCCGACGTACAATAAATGCTTCATCAAATATCGGCAAAAAATATCCGGCAAATCTAAGCATCGGTCCGATGCCGATGACTTAAAAAAAGCTATTATAAGTCGATTTCGATATCATCGTGCATCGCTACTCGTTATCAGTTAGCTCGAATATGATCATCGTTTTATTTTTAGCAGCACTGTTAGGTCGTCAGCGGTGCCTGAATTACGACGTCATCATGTCTCGATTAACAAAAGTCCCAGTGTGTTTGGGGACTCTGCGTGTGCCGCAGTTTGCTAGGTTCAGGTGAGTGTGTATGTGTGTGTTATATTGAGTGTGTGCACAGAATAATGATTAAACATTGTGGGAACCTCGTGTCCCAACTACGGCAGACTACGGTAAAAACATAAACACCAGCAAAAAACACTGATGTGTTCACACAGCGAGAAAAAGAAAAAACTGAGCAAAACAGTTTCTCATACTTATGATCACCGGACCCCATAAAGATATGAAAAATGTGTGTGACTGTGTGTGTGTGTTTTTTAAAGGGGCTCTAATAATCTCAGTGTGTCTATGTGAGAGAGAGCAGCCATCTCTGATTCCTATCTGACCTTGCATATGAGACATACGGTTATGTGAGAGACTAAGAGAGAGAGAGAGAGAGAAGGAGAAGGAGGAGGAGGAGGAGGGAGAGGGGGGACTGTGTGTTTGAGTGTGTGTGTGTGTGTGTGTGTATTACTCATCTGTGCCTCAGTTCTCAGGACGAAGGGAAGACATGATTTATTCATTTACCCGCAGGCAGGTTTTGATCTCTCTCTCTCTCTCTCTCTTACTCACTCACTCACTCACTCACTCACTCACTTACTCATGCACTCACACTCTCTCTCTCTCTTCCTCTCCATCTCTCGCTCTCTCCTGCCCCCCCAACCTCCCCCCACCACTGTTTCTGTGCCTCTCTCACCTCTCACTCTATTTCTCTCACTGACAAAAACATGCACACACATAAAGGCACACACACACATAGACTCACACATCCACACACACACACACACATTTCCAGCCGTGCTTCAGTGGCTTTTAGGGGGGAGGAGGGAGGGATGAGGAGGACAGAGGAGAAATGAGCGGGGAGATAATGGAGAGGGGGAGGAGAGGGGGGCGTGAGACTGGAGGCAGGACCACGCGTGTGTGTGCGTGTGTGTGTGTGTGTGCGTGTGCAGGGTGAAGGGCGAACGGAGCTA
Source organism: Distichodus sexfasciatus (assembly GCA_032718565.1). Lineage (NCBI taxonomy): Eukaryota > Metazoa > Chordata > Actinopteri > Characiformes > Distichodontidae > Distichodus > Distichodus sexfasciatus. The sequence goes on from JAVGVS010000016.1 coordinate 3,054,676, forward strand.
ACGATGACGGTAAGGTTAATTAGTGTTAATTAGCACGTTACGCCGCTGCACTGTTCCACTAGCACTAAAGCGCTTCTATACCCAAATTTCACTTTAGTTCAGTTTAAGGCAGACTTTAACTAACCACACACACACACACACACACTCATGAATGTAGGTGGACACACACACACACGCACACACACACACACACACACACACACGCAGAGTCATACATCAGCCCAACAGCAGCACTCCTACTCTCACTGTCTGTCACTGCTGTTTTGATGCGTGCTCACACACACGAACACACACACACACACAGCTGCTCTTCTACTAATGACCCAATTTAATACACACTCTCATTATCTCACCTGACACACTCTCTCTCCCCCTCTCTCTTTTTCCTCTCTCTCTCTCTCTCTCTCTCTCTCTCTGTCTTCTCTTACCCTGTCTCTTCTCTCCTCCTCTCTCTCCTTTTCTCTCCCTCCCTTTTTCACTTGCTCTCCCCCTCACCTTTTCTCTCCTTCCCTCTCTCCTCTCCCTCTCTCTCCCACTCTCCTTTTCTCGACCTCCCTCTCTCCCTCTTCTCTCCTCCACCTCTCTCCCTCCCTCTCTCCAACTCTCCTTTTCTCGACCTCTCCTCCACCTCGCTCCCTCCCTCCCTCTCTCTCCTCTCCTCCACCTCTCTCCCTCCCTCTCTCCTTTTCTCAACCTCCCTCTCTCCCCCGCCTCTCCTCCACCTCTCTCGCTCTCTCCTTTTCTCTCCCTCACCTCTCCTCCACCTCTCTCCCTCCCTCTCTCTCTCCTTTTCTCTCTCTCCTCTCCCTCTCTCTCCCACTCTCCTTTTCTCTCTCTCTCTTTCCTCCCTCTCTCCCACTCTAATTTTCTCTCCTTCTCTCTCCCTCCCTCCTCTCTCCCACTCTCCTTTTCTCTCCCTCTCCTCTCCTCCACCTCTCTCCCTCCCTCTCTCCCACTCTCCTTTTCTCTCCCGCTCCTCTCCTCCACCTCCCTCTCTCCCTCCCCCTCTCCGTTTCCCTCTGCTCTCTCTCCTGCTCCTCTCCTCCTGCTCCTCTCCCTCTCTCTCGTAAGATAAACATGCAACTGCTGACAACCTGACTGAACACACTCCCCCCACCTGACTTCAGCACGCTAGAAATACTCCAGCATTTTGGCCTGGAATTAATCACACCAGCAGAGCTGTGGAAAAAGAGCTCTGCTCTAACACACACCCACCCACACTCTCTCTCTCTCTCTCTCTCACACACACACACACACACACACAGAAGAGCTAATAGAGCTTACAGCAGGCTTGGTGTGTAATCACACCTGGTATGAGCACTACAGTCGATCCAGCACTGATCTAGTCCTGCTTGCTTCAGGCTTCACTGAAGAAGAATTAACAGCAAAAAATGACAGGAGCTGACAAGACGTGATAATAAAAATAGAATTCGAATAATTATGTTCAGAAAGCATACATCGAAATAAGCCGCAGAGTTCACGTCTACTGTTCATATTTTTAAACGTCAGCGTCTTGCCATCAAGATGACGTGTTTAGACGAGTTAAGATCGTTTGAACTCTCCCGGGATTTGATCAAACACAGTTTCTCCATAATAAGCCACAGCTAATGCAAAGAACTGAAGAGCCGTTAAAGTGATTAATGAACGCATCTGTCTTTAAATCCGGCCAATTAACAAATCAGACTTCCAACAAACATCACCTCAGCTGAGATATTTCCTTATTAACACCACAGCAGTTGTTTTATGTAACATCATGAAACTTCAGGCTGAAATGCCGCTATTCGAAGTACGGCTGCTCTCCTCCGTTTCACAACGTTGTCTTTTCCGGTAAATTGCTCATGAGAAACTGCATTACCATGCACATTTCCAGTATTAAAACGCATTCAACCGGAGTCAATCACATTATCAATCCTTTCCTGGACGCCTCCCTGTTCTGCGATGTGTACATCACCGCTTCCGGGGGAAGAAAAACACCACCTCCAACAGTGTGGATGAGCCTCGCGGGATGCTAACACTTCTTGACATGAGTGTGTGTAATAAAAAACATGTTTACTCGCTCCACATTGGAAAACAAGCCAGCCTCGGCGCGTTGCAGCACTGCAATGCCTTAGGAGGAGATTCAAGATTCAGCATTCAGGATTCAGCAGACATTATCACAAAGCTCTTTATTAGGGCAGTTGGTAGCGAACGGTTAGTGATCAGAAGGTCGCCGGTTCGAATCCCTGGATCTGGTGAAGGTACCACTGAGGTACTCATAAGCAAGGAACCGTCCCTAAGCACTGCTCCCCAGGCATGTCAGCTGCCCACTGCTCCTTCATGGACGGGTCAAATGCAGAATTCACATTTCGTGTGCTGTGCTGTGGTGTGTTCACAATGACAAATAATCACTCACTTTCACTAAAAGCTTAACATAATGTACATATCGCAGGCCAAATCCCAGAACGAGCACGTCTGAGCGACAGTGGCAAGGAAAAATTGCATCTGTAGTAGAAAGTTTATCGTCCACTCCGCCATACAAAGTACACAGAGGCTGAAATAGCTGTCCGGAGCAAAAATGGAGCGACACTTAACATCACAACACAAGACATAAGTTGGTAGTGAAACAGTTAGGGAGTTGGCCTCGTGATCTTAAGCTCGTCGGTTGAAGTCCCCGACCGGTAAAGGTACCAAAGAGGTACTCATGTACTCAAAGTACCGTCCCCAAGCACTGCTTCCTGCCAAAAAGCTGCCAACTGTTGGAATGGGTATTGTTAAGACTTTAACGGTACTACTTCTACGGTGCTACCAGTGTTACCGGTACTGCTTATTGGTCCGGTACTTTAACAGTATTCTTATCTGTACTTTTGAAGAAAAAAAATCTAATGTCTTACAATGTATTAAAATGCAATTTAAAGTTTAAATCTGTGCGCATACTCTCGCCGTTCGGACTGGATCCACTGGATGTCAGTTTCCAAATCACATGCAGGCATAAGCAAAACGGAACTTTCCACATATGCACGCAGATCGGCCAGCGACACCGACATCTGTGAGGGTATGTGGGCCCCTGTGCGTGAGTTTCCCCGTGCATCACGAGAGAACGCTCTTGATTAACGTCTTAATCAGTAACAGCGCTGGTCAGATAAACTGGGAAAGATTACTTTTAAGTAGAAAATAAAAATCTGATCCATTTATTTCTCGAGCACCGAAAGTAAAACTGTTAACGTCAGAGCTTGTCCATCCCCCAGGGCCTGTTGAGTTTCGGAACCCACTCCTCAAGACAAGAGTTTAAACTGCAGGAGCCTGTGATGAGGTTGATATGTAGCAGCCATGTTTTAGGAACTGTACAAAAACAGAATCAACAGCATCAAGCAGAATAAAGGACAGTTCGAGTTAAAAGTGTCAGTGAAACGGATGAGGCAGATACGGAGATGAGAGTTTCAAGTGTCAGTGCAGGAAAGTGGTAGTGGAGTTATTACAGGTTTACAGGAACAGCAAGTCGCTACGGCAGAGTCACACAGCGACAAAAATCACCTCCACACAGGTTAAGAGTCTCTCCCTGACCCGATTTCAGACGTGTCACTGCGTACTACTCAAACAGCTCTGCGATTTGTACACTGTACTAAGAAGTCACTGTTTAAATCGGTTTATTAGGTGTGTGTGTGTGTGTTTTAGGCTGTCCCCCAAAACTATCATTTGTCCATTCTTTATGGCTTTGTGGGGATACTGGAGTCCTATAAACAAGTTCCATGTTTTATTTGAGGTAAAAGCTTTGCTTTTGTTTAGTGAGGTTAGGATCAAGGTTCCATCTGCAGCCACCGTCTTATTTACATGTAATCATTATGACAGTCAACGGAACATCCTCACAATGACAGTAATACAAGTGTGTGTGTGTGTGTGTGTGTGTGACTGACAGAGTTATCCCGTAAGTAAACCACACAGACATCTCATCAGCACCAGCATTATCCACATCTAACCTTTCCCAAATGAACGCTGCTGGGATTTATCTGCTCCGAGTTTTAAAAAAAAATATCAGCCCTGAGCAACAGGAGAGAGAGAAAAGGGTGGGGGGCATGGGAAGAGAGAGAGGCCATGCAGAGAACAAGATGGATACACACAAGAAAAATAGAAAGAACAAGATATAAATACATATACAGAGAGACTGAGAGAGAGAAACAGAACGAATGAGACAAACAGACATAAAGAAACACATGAAGAGAGAGAATGGAGAGAAACAAAATAAGGGGAATGATAGAAAAATACAAGAAATAAGAAAAATACTACTCAAGCACAGAGAGAAAGGGAATATAGCTAACGAGAGAACGAGAGAGAGAGAGAGAGAGAGAGAGAATAAACACATATCAACACAAATAAAAAGAACGAAAAGAGAGAAGAAGAGACAAATTCCAATCATGCACAGAGAAAAAGAGGGATAGATAGATAGATAGATAGATAGATAGATAGATAGATAGATAGATAGATAGATAGATAGATAGATAGATAGTTGGATGGATGCATGGATGGATGGATGGATGGATGGATGGATGGATGGATGGGCGGGCAGATAGGTAGACAGACAGACAGACAGATAGATAGATAGATAGATAGATAGATAGATAGATAGATAGATAGATAGATAGATAGATAGATAGATAGGATAGATAGATAGATGGATGCTGATGGATGGGATGGATGGATGGATGATGATGGGCGGCAGATAGGTAGTTGGATAGTTGGATAGATGGACGATTGGACGGACGGACGGATGGACGGATAGATAGATAGATGGATAGATAGATAGATAGATAGTTGGAGAGTTGGATAGACGGACGGACGGACGGACGGACAGACAGACAGACAGATAGATAGGAAAAGAGATATACACGATCTACACAGACAGAAGGAGAGAAAGAACAAGACATACACTAATATACACCAAACACACACACACACACACACAGATAGATAGAGAGAGATAGAGAGAGAGAGAAATGATAAAATAATATCAAAAGAATGAGAATGTGATGACTCTACTCTACCACACCGGGCTAAACCATCACCACGGCAACACGGCCAAGAGAGACAGAGCGCCTGATCCAACTATTGCATCAGGAGAGAGAGAAATTGCAGGAACGTGTGTGTGAGCGAGGAGGAGAGGGAGAGGAGAGGAGAGTGTGTGTGTGTGTGTTTGTGTATGTGGGAGACAGAGTAACATTATATTTTCACACTGAGTACACACACTCAACATGTGCACACACACACACACACTTTCTGTTCATTAGTCAGCTACGGCTGTAATGATGCCTTACTGTAAGATAATCATTCATATTCCCCACACACACACACACACACACACTGACAGACATAATGGATGAAAAAGAGCAGTGATGGAGAGATATATGGAGGAAAAGGCGAGAAATAAATGGACACTATGAGATCATCAACGAGAATCTGAGAGAGGAAGAGGGAGAATGAAAGAGATTAAACATGGGGTGTGTGGGGAGAGGGAGAGAAAGAGAGAGAGAGAGAGAGGGAGAGAGAGAGGGGAGGGAGAGGGAGAGAGAGGAGGGGAGAGAGAGAGGAGAGGGAGAGAGAGAGGGAGAGGGAGGAGAGAGAGGAGAGAGGAGAGGGAGGGAGAGGGAGGGAGAGAGAGAGAAATGCATGTGTGTGTGACACGCACAAGGATAGATGGAGAGCGGAGAGGCAGAGAGGCTGATTAAGAGAGATAGAGAGAGGGAGGGAGGGAGGGAGGGAGGAAGAGAAAGTGAGTGAGTGATGAAGTGGATGAGGTAATGACAAACAGAGGAGAAAGAGTGCGAGCGAGAGAAGAGACAGAGAGAGATGGAGAGATGGAGGGAGTGCTCATAAAAATCAATGAAAGCGTCTGAACAGAAAAGCCTGTCCTTCAGTAACCTGCCCCTGACACAAGACTACGAACACGGGATCTCACACATGTGTACACACAGGCACACGCGCACACACACACACACACACAACCCCCACTAAACTCTCACACACACACACACACACACATATACTCCAGAGACATAGAGACAGAGGAGTAATAAATAAAGGTGTAGAGGTGTGAATGTTTGTGTGTGTGTACTAAAGCTGTTCGAACACACAGACATAGAAGCGGCGGTGTTTGTGTGTTTGCCAAACAGCTTCTGTTTACACACACACACACACACACACACAAACACACATTAAGACTAAAGAGCTTGCCTCTCCGTCTGTCTTTCTGTGTGGCGTGTTTGTGTGTGGGTGTCACATGTTTCTATGTGTGTTGGATTGTTTGTATATGCATGTGACAGCGTGTGTGTGTGTGTGTGTGTGTGCGTGTGCATGTTTTGCGTCTCCGGCTTCAGGGTGGCTGACTCACAGCCATGTCTCTCTCTCTCCCTCTCTCTCCCCACAGCCTCAAAAGGGAAAGTGTTCCACACAGTCTAATGGAAACCACTCCGCCTGCTTTTCCCGACCCCACACACACACACACACACTTTCTCACACATACAAACACATCCACACATTCTTTCTATTTCACTCTTTCCCAAAGTTGCTCTCACAAAAAAAGAGGAAGAGGGAGGAAGGCTGAAACAGACTGAGAGAAAGAGAGAGAGATCTTGTGGTTTCCCCAAAAACAGCTGCTCTCTTCCCTTTTTGGCTCAACGGGTCAACAGTACTTAACCCTTACCTAACACACACACACACACACACACACACACACACACACAAACAAACACACACACGCAATCTCTCTTCCAGTCCACCACTTTTGATTGATCTTCACACACACAAACACACACCCACCCACACACACACACACACACACACACACACTCTACACAGGCCCCTCACCATGTGCTAAGTAAAAACACAGCTTTGAGTTGTCAGGGAAACAGTAATAAACACACACAGTCCTCAGGCTGTGCTCTAATTTCCCCTCAACATCTCCCTCCCTTCATCCCTCCATCCCTCCCTCTCTCTCTTCTCATTTATCTTTGCCTCCCCCTCCCTCGTTCCCTGGCTCTTGTTCTCCCTTCCTGTCTTTCCTCCCTTCCTCCATCCCTTACTCTCTCTCTCTCTCTCCTCCTTTATCTTTGCCTCCCCCCTCCCTCATTCCCTGACTCTCATCTCCCCTCTTCATCTCCATACCTCCCTCCCTCCATCCCTCTTTCTCCTCCTTTACCTCCCCTTCCCTCGTTCCCTGACTCCCGCCTCCCCATACCTCTCTACCCCTCCCTCCCTCCCTCCACCTATATCTTTTCTCCTTTACCTTTACGTCCCCCTTCCCTCGTTTCCTTTACTCTCTCCACTCCACCGCCTCTCTCCCTCCCTCCCTCCTTTACCTGTAACTCCCCCTCCCTCGTTCCCCGATTCTCACCTCCCCACTTCCTCTCCATCCCTCCATCCCTCTCTCTTTCTCTCTGACACTACACAGGAGACTGACTGCTCTGTAATTCACTCACGCCTTGAGCTCAGTCCTGCAATAGTAAGTAGGAGAAGCCGAACGGAGCAGCTGTGGGAAGTTTAGGGATGTGGTACAGTAGCGAGGAGGGAAGAAAGGAGGGTAAAAAAGAGGAGAAGATAAGAGAGAAAAAGAAGAGGAGGAGAGTAAATTGTTAGAGTCGTTTTTAAGGCTCCTCTACAGCAGTGTCATGTGCGAGTGCCTTTGCCCAGATTCGCTCTCTCTCCATCTCCCTCTCCATCTCTATCTCTCTCCCTTTTTTCACTCACAGCTTGATTGCTCTCTCGCTCCCCCCACATCTCCTCTCTCTGTTTGTCTCTCTCACTCTCTCTCAGCCACACACACACACACAGATGAAAGAGTGGGACTCTCCCTTTTATCATCCATCCACAGGCATCAGAGACGGGGAGTGATGAAATGATGCAGCAGCGTGGTGTGTGTATGTGTGTGTGTGGGGTGTGTGTGTGTGTCTGTGTGTGCGCGAGTACTGTTTCTGCACAGCACACAATGAATGTAACACCTTCTCTGAGACCTGCAGTCATGAGATGAGTCTCAGTCTGTTCTAATACAAACCTATACGTGCTCGGCATAATTACGCAAAAACAAACAGCGGCAGCTTCTTTAGGCTTGAATTCTCATGAAAAAGGACAGAATTACACACTAAAACGATTTCAGCAGGATGAATGTTTTTATGAGGAATTTCACAATGTTGTATTTATACCCCCTGTAAGGTGTGTGTGTGTGTGTGTGTGTATGGAAGTGCTGGTGTTAAACAGTAAAATCCCAGACTGCAGTAGTGTATTGGGATATGATTAAAACTGGAATGTGATTGTAGGATGAGAGAAGTATCACACTAATACCTCACAGTGGGATCATCTCTACACCTCACACACCCTGCCTTACACTCATCCCCCCGGCCCACCGCAACGTGCTACACACCAGGCAATCCAACAGATGTCTACCAGCTCAGACACACACACACACAGAAAATGTATGATAAAAGGGTGGAACAGCAAATGTGAGCGAGCTTTAGGCTTTGTGAGAGGAAAACAAACGGCCAGAATGGTCTCCGAGGCAGACACAAAGAGACACACAGATAAAGAAATACAGAGAGATAGAGCGAGAGCGAGAGAGAGAGAGAGAGAGAGAGAGAGAGAGAGAAAATTGAGAAATGAAAGAATAGAAAGAGAAATACAGAGAGACAAAAAGATAGAGAGAAAGAAAGAACGAGAGAAAGAAGAAGAGAAATGGAGAGAGTGACAGGAAAAAGGAAGACAGATAGAGAGAGAACGAGAACGAGAGAGACAAGAAAAGGACAATAGGGCGAGAGCAACAGAGAGAGAGAGAACAAGAAAGAGAGGAACTGAGAGAGAAAGAAAAACAAGTGGAAAGAGAGAAAGTCTGGAATACAGTGAGAGAGAAAAAGAGAAGAGAGACAAGGGAGAGAGAGTGAACGAGGAAAAGAGGGAAAGTGAGACAAATATAGAAAGAGAAAAACACAGGAATAGAGAGAGAGACAGAGAGAGAGAGAGGCGAGAGACGAGAGAACGAGAAAGAGGGGAATAGAGAGAGAGAGAGAGAGAAAGTGGGCTGACACAGCTACAGAATAAACAGATCAGAGGAAATCAGATGCAGCCACACCACTAAACACTAAACACTAGCACTGAAACATACTGCATCACAAAGCAGCCTGTGTGTGTGGGTGTGTTTGTGTGTGTGTGTGTGTGTGGGTGGGAGTGTTTGTGTGTGTGTGTGGGTGGGTGTGTTTGTGTGTGTGTGTGAGCATGTGAGTCTGCTCACCAGCCCCTTTAACTGTAGTTTCTACAGGGAAGTTGAGTGGGCATTTGAGACGGCCCATAATAATCCATCATCATCATCACACACACCCACACACACACACACAAAACACACACACACACTCACAAAACACACACACACACACACTCCTCGGTTTAGAGTAAATAAAGCCTCACAAACAGACCTCGTATGGCTGAAGCTCTTCTGGGTGTGAGTAAAACTCCAGCTGTCTGTCACTCAGGAACTCCACCACCGAAACCCCGCCCACACGTGCCTGGCCAATCAGAGGCCGGAAAGCCTGCAAAGCAAACACAACAACCAATCAGCGCTCACGAACAACAACTCATCGCCATGGCGCTGCCCGGCTGGAGGTGAGGAGCGGGGAGCAGCTGTGGATGTGCAGGAGTGTGTGTGTGTGTGTAGAGCTGAGCTGGTGTGAGGAACGAACACACACACACAAAACCCCTCTCATCCTCTATCACTCTCTCTCTTCTCTCCTCTTGATTCCTCCGTTCCATCTCTCCATTCCTTACATTCCCAGAAAAAACACACAGACACATACACACACACACACACACACACTGGCTCATTCACAGGGAAAGACAGATGGAAAGACACACAGTTTTCTGCCTATAATTGCTGGTATGATACAACATGCATCTGCTGGTGTAATAAAATGTGTGTGTGTGTGTATGTGTGTACATTGTATAGCCCGTGTCATGAGTGTTGATTCATGTACAAGTGTATGAGTTTTTGATTGTGCTGTGTTTCTGTGTGTGTCAAAAATCAGCCAACCTCTAGTTGTGTGATTATTATTGTCGTTGTGTATTGTCATTATTTATAATAGTGTAATTTTGTTCCTGAGGCACTCTCAACTCAACACACACACACTAACAGATTTATGCACGCACGTGTAAACACACCCACCCACCAATGTTCACACACACACAAACACTCACACGAACACACAAGGAAACACTGCGTAACACAACAAAATGACACAAATAATGACACACAAACGCCTACAACCACCCAAACACACACACACACACACACACAGCTCGGCTCAAGCACTCACATACATACAGAAGAAAATACTCAGCCTAATATAAGCCATACTGAACACACACACAGACACACACACAGCTTGGCCCAAGCACTCACATACATACAGAAGAAAATACTGAACACACACGCACATACAGACACACACACACTGCTCGGCCCAAGCACTCATATACATACAGAAGAAAATACTCAGCCTAATATAAGCCATACTGAACACACACAGACACACACACACACAGACACACACACAGCTCGGCCCAAGCACTCACATACATACAGAAGAAAATACTGAACACACACGCACATACACACACACACACAGACACACACAGACACACACAGACACACACACAGCTCGGCCCAAGCACTCATATACATACAGAAGAAAATACTCAGCCTAATATATGCCATACTGAACACACACACACACAGCTCGGCCCAAGCACTCATATACATACAGAAGAAAATACTCAGCCTAATATAAGCCATACTGAACACACACACACAGACACACACAGACACACACACATTTTATTACACCAGCAAATGTGTGATGTATTTTACAGAAGTGCCAAATGGCAATTATAGGGAGAAAAGTGTGTGTGTGTGTGTGTGTGAGAGAGAGAGGGTGGCACTAGTGTGTGTGTCTCGTGAGGCATCAGTCAGACTGCCATTGATTTAAACTCGTTCGGTGCACTCATTCTATTTATAGAAATACTAGGACAGTGCAGTCAAACTTTCCGTCTCTGATAGCTTGGACAGTGTGTGTGTTGTGTGTGTGTGTTGGGTGTGTGTGTTATGCAACATAATAGTTTTCATCTCTCTGAGATACTGAGAAGTGAAACTCAATCTAAATAAGGACACAGTGTCATGGGACGTGTGTGTGTGTGTGTGTATAGGTGTGAGTTCATAAAGCATGAGCTAGAGGGTAAGGGGACAAACAGTGTGTAAGCTATTTTTAAACCCTGCACCAATGAACACACACACACACACTGCGGTTCAGAGACTGTTCTGTCAGTGAGCCAGACAGATGTAGACGGAGCGAGAGGACAAACTGCTCCAGCTCAGCCACCAGCTCATATATTATTCTGAAACTCAACACACACCTCATCACTGCAGCTGTCACTCTCACACACACACACACACGCAAACACTCATGTTCAGACTGTACAAGAGCATGCCAACTATAATACAAATGTATAAATGGAATACAAATAAAAGCATGAATAGAGGATATTCAGTGGCTGCTGGACTATATTTAATTGTAAAGTGGGTGTGTGTGGGTGTATGTGGGTGTGTGTGTGGGTATGTGTGTAATACCTGCACACAGCCCAGAGACACACCACAGCTAAATTTAGAACAGAGTCCAATCTCATTCTAATGACATTCAAATTCCTCATGAAGGGACAACGCAGAGCCAGAGAGAACGACTCGCTGCTCCACCCTGAGTCAACACACACCCAGCCCCACACACACACACACACACACACACAGACACACACACACACACAAAGCATTGTAGCACTGTCAGCTGCACACAGTTTCCTTTAATAAAATAAGTCAGGATCAAACTTAGTATCAGGTGAGCAGATGGGAGTCTCTATCTGTCTGCAGTGTGTTGGATAAACAACACACATACACACACACAGTCGTTTTCCTCTTCTCCTTTTTCCCCCCTCCCTTGCCTCCTCAAACACACACACACACACACACATAATCTAGGTCACACACCTGCTGAAGCATGGCCATACACCCACACTCTTGGCAGAGCGCTCAGTGTTGCCATGGTTTTACTGTGTGTGTGTGTGTGTGTGAGAGAGAGAGAGAGGCTATGAATTAGTGAAAGACAGAGAGAGCCAGACCGAGAGAGAGAGAGACGGTTGGGGGATATTAAGACTTCATTAAGCTCTTTAAAGCTGCTTCAATCCATCTCCACACATGCTTTAAGAAACACTGTGTGTATGTGTATGATACAGAGAGAGAGAGAGAGAGAGAGAGAGAGGGAGAGAGAGAAGGATACAGAGAAGCAAAGAGGTAGAAAGGATAGAGGGAGACAGAGAAGAAGAAGAAGAAGAAGAGAGAGAGAGAGAATACACAAGTGACTACACTTACAGAACAGCTTACACATGTGTTTACAAAAGAGAGAGAACGAGGAAAAGGACAAGCTGTGTGTGTGTGTGTGTCCATGTATTTATCGCATTGTGGGGACCTTTTTGTCCCCTAAAATCACTTTTATCTGTTTTTTTGGGTTTTGTGGGGACATTTGAGAGGTCCCCATGAGGAAAAATGACTTTATAGAAAATGTGCTTGTTTTATTTGAGAAACTAAAAGAGGTAAAAGATGTGCTTTTGGTTACTGAGGTTAAGGTTAGGGTTAGGATTAGGTGTAGGTGTAAAATTATACACATCTAGTCATTATGGAAGCCTATGGAAAGACATCATACAGATAGTAATACAGAGACTGTGTGTGTGTGTGTGTGTGTAATTAGAAACGCCTTCTCAGCACATCGCATTTAGCAGAGCTTTAAAAGGGAACTACAAAGGTCAGAAAGCTGGCAAACACACACACAGACATGTCCATGTACCAGCTGAAGGTAAAAGGGACGTCAGGTTTGAGTGTTGTACAGGAAGGCAAATAAAAGAGCAGCGGGAGAGAGAGAGCTCAGGAGACAGAGAGAGAGAGAAATATGGAGGAGAGAGAGAGAGAGAGAGAGGCTTCTAGTGGTAAGTTCTCACTATCTGAGATGATGATCTGACCTCTGCCATGCTGTAATATAATCACAGCTCAACACACACACACACACACACACACACACACCCCCCCCCCAAATACACACACTCACACTTGTAGGCAAAGACAGGAGGCAGGGCACACTCAGAAAATCCAAAGAGCAAAATAAGCCTCGGCCCTGAGAGATTTGATTCAGATGGGAGGTAAAGCTTCACGTCTACTTCTGTCGCTGTGACTTGCAGTGCGTGTGTGTGTGAGTGAGAGAGAGCGCGAGCATGTGTTTGGGTGTGTGCGTGTGTGTTCGTGTGTGTGTCAGAACCTTCTTTGTTTTGCCTCTCCAAGTGCCTGACACACAGCCAAGAGCCAGACAGTGCCTCCGTGTGTGTGTGTATATGTGTGTGTGTGTGTGTGTGTGCGCGCGTGTGTTTGAGGGAGAGAGAGAGAGGAGGGGGAAATAAAACGGATGAGGAAGAGAAAGAAACAGACAGTGAAAGAAGTTGGGTTAAAAAGAGAGGGAGGGCTGAGGGAGATGGATGGAAAAAGTGGGAGACAGTGTGTGTGTGTGTGTGTGTGTGTGGGACGGGTAAATTTATGTCCAGCTGAGTGAGTAATAGTGGCTTCCACAGAGACACTCTCATGTACACGTGACTGTTCTCTCTCTCTCTCTCTCTCTCTCTCTCTCTCACACACACACACACACACCTCAGTTCTCCCTCCTTGCTACACACGCAAACACACACACACACACACTTGTTTACTTTGTATACACATAAACAAATCAACCATAAATAGTAGTAATAAACACACACAACCCATCACCTTCACAGTGCAACACACACACAACAAATCCAACACACACACACACTGTAGATATAGGTCAAGTTCATCTCTCTGGACACTAGTTACAAACACACCCACAACACACACACACACCACACACACAATCCTCTTGTTGTTAGCTCAGTGGAAAGTGTGTGTGTGTGTGCTGCAGCTGTGAGTGAGTGAGTGAGTGTGTGAGACAGACACTCTGTTAATGATCAAATGGAAGTAGTTCAAAGGTGATTGCTGTTTCAGAGCTGTACTTCTCTTTGTTACACATGTGTAAACACACACGCACACCCGCACACGCACACACACACACACTTCCTGCCTGAGTCACAGAGCTGATTAGTCATTTGGCAAAATCAACCCTCTGTGTGTGTGTGTGTGTGTGTGAGAGAGAGTGTGTGTGAGAGAGAGAGAGAGAGAGTGTGTGTGTGTGTGAGAGAGAGAGAGAGAGAGTGTGTGTGTGTGTGTGTGTGTGTGAATGATTATCTTACAGTAAGGGCATCATTACAGCGATAGCTGACTAATGGACAGACTGAGTGCACTGATGGATAGAGGGAAAGATTGGGTCGCAGCAGGAGACTTTCTGCCCCTCGTTTATCACTTCTACAGCAAACACAATCACAAAGCACACACGTTACACACACACACACATACACTAATAACCTGCACGCTAATAACCACATCAACTCCACCTGCCTGTGGGTTAACACTGAAAATGGAAACACACCACCATGGAAAGAACCAAATAGTCTAAGTGTGTGTGTGATAAGTGTCCCATCATCACAAACACACACACACACACACACACACTCCATTTTTATCACTGTCACAATGTGGGAATATTTAATCAACAGCTAAACCTCTTCACCGCTTGTATTATTAATGTGATAACAGTGCGTGATGCACATTATCAACATTGAGCCGAATTCCCCAACATTTCCTTCAGATTTCTATTAAATATTTTCTTAAGAACTAAGGGTCAACCGATATTGGGTTTGCAGGGATGATATCGATACATATTATTGCTAGTTAACGGGGCCAAAGACCGATATTTGTAAAAAAAAAAAAAAAAAAATTTGTCAAAATTTTCCATGTTATAAACACCAAGCTCAGCTGAATCTCTCCTCTCTGCTGCTGCTCGGAGCTTCGTGCTGCGCTTACGTGTGAGTGTGGTGAGAGTGGCTGCTACTCGTATGACATATAGCCAATCAGTGGGCAGGACATTAAATGAAACAGTGAGCTGAGAGCGAACGGCACAGAGAGAAGAGACTGCAGCGGAGCCACAGTAGCACCCTAGCACCTTGTAATTACTTAATATCGGCGATGGTCAAAATTAAACACCAATAAAGATAATCGGCAAAAAGCCTAAAATCGCCCCCCGATAATCTGTCGATGCTTATAAAGAACATTAAGCCATTTCAACAGAACTGCAGAACTGAAGAAACCCCAGCAAGCTGATGTTCTGCACAAACATGTTTGTAGATTCTCTTCTTATCAAAAAACAAATCTCAAAACACGGCTGAACGTCAGAATCTTCATAAAAAGTTTGGCTTTAGGAACAAAATGATTGTATTCTTAGCAAATAAGAATTTAGTTTTAAATAAATATAATTTCCTCAATTAAATATTCATTTATTCTCTGAACCGTTAAATCCCTATCAGGGTCGCGGTGACCGGAGCCTATCCCGGGAACTACGGGCGCAAGGCGGGGACCAACCCTGGGTACACCGCAGGACACACACACACACTCATAGTCACACCTTATGGGGCCAATTCAGAATGACCAATCTACCTGTACTGCATGCTTTTTGGACGGTGGGGGGAGACCGGAGCACCTGGAGAAAACCCACGCCAACACGGGGAGAGCACACGAACTCGACCCGGCCGACCCGGGGATCGAACCCCGGACCTTCTCTCTGTGAGGTGACGGCACTAACCACTGCAAATCTGGAACGCTGAATCTTATGTTGTGGTCATGACACAGCGTCTGGTTCTAGCGCTGAGTGACTGACTGACTCCAACACAACTGGCTTCTCCCCGTCCTGTTCGTTAGCTGTAGCTTGACACTCGAACCCTGTGCCACGCTGTAACTCGATATGGCTTGAACGTAAAGCCACAAGGCGAAAGTACGTGGACGGCTGAACCGTGAAAGCAGCGTATCCGCTGTAATAAAGACTGGAGCTAACAAAATGCATTTTAAACATCAAAGAGGTTTGAGAACGGGGTAGACAACTTCTGCAGAAATAAGAGTCAGGCAATGACAAATGCACAAAAACTAGGCACCGATTTCCCTCATCCTGAGAACGCAGCGCTGAACCAAGCAAATAGCAAACGACATTATTACTTTGCCACCTCTCCGGAACAGTGTGTTTGGGAAGAGAAAGAGCGAGATGGAGGGAGAGAGATGGAGAGATAGAGCAGGAGACAGAAAGAGAGAGATGCTGAGTGGATTATGGGTATTTAAATCTGATGCATAAGGTCATGTCTCTGTAGTGTTATTATGACATCATCTGTGCTGGCTGTCGCTCTGTAGCTCATCATGCACTTAATATAGCAGACAGTTCCACACACACACACACTCTCCTGCCCTTACACACACAGCCCCACAGTCCCTCCCACTCCCACTGTCTCCTTCACACACACACACACAGTCCCTCTTCTCACATACACAAACACACACTTCAAACAGTGCTATTTTAACGGTTGTGGGGTACACTGGGACATTTAGTCCCCACACCAATGTTTAAACATGGGGTACACACACTCTCTCACCCTAACACACACACACACACGCACAGACACACAAGCTGCACTCTCTGTACTCTGTTTGGCAGTATTATCATCTCTAAACCTGGTTCCATTTCACTGACTGCATGATCTACTATTAGTGCAGTGAGAGAGCGAGAGGGGAGAGAGGAGAGAGAGAGTGGGAAAGGAAAGAGAGTAAGAGAGTGGGGAAAGAGAGAGAGAGGAGAGAGAGAAAAGAAAGAGTGGAGAACAGGAGAGAGGGAGGGTAACACAGTGCAGAGTACAGACACATATGTAAACAAGGCGGCATGGACGAATAACTGTGTGTGTGTGTGTGCATGAGTGTGACTAAGTGAGTGTGAGGTGAAGAGAGAAGGAGGAGGGAGGGAGGGATAGAGAGAGAAGGAGGGGGAAAGAGAGAGAGAGTGTGTGTGTGTGTGTCTGGTGGTAGATGTCGACATGTGGTTAGGCCGTTACAGGCTGAGAGCCAAGTGTAGGCTAGGGGGCGGGGGTCTCTCTCTCTCTCTCTCTCTCTCTCTCTCTCTCACACACACACACACACGTGTTAGTGTGCACACACATAACCACGCGCACACACAAACAGCTAAATATAGCGTCCTGCTGAGGCCTCACTCTCACATGTACGCATTAGCAGCTGAGTACAAACAAACACAAACACACTAACACAGGACACCCGGCTCCACACACACACACACACACACACACACACACAAACAACCACAAGATGATTATGATAGAGATTGAGGTACTTCCTTTCTCATGAGAAAATAGCATCATTCATTGGATTCTGTGTGTGTGTGTGAGAGTACATACAGTAAGTACGACACAAAGCAAATCTGTGTTTGTAAGTGTGTGTGTTCTTTATTTCTGAGCACTTTAACACAGTGCTGAGTAACCATGACCACCGAGAGAGAGAGAGAGAGTGAGTGAGTGAGTGAGAGAGAGAAAGTGAGTGAGACAGATACACACAGAGACAGAAAGAATGAGTGTGTGTGTGTGAGTGTGTGAGAGAAACCCTACACCCCCTGAGGAAATAAATTCCCTATGACACTCACACTCACACACACACACACACAGTTGACCTGTTATTCCACGGGGTCACCGAGTAATGTAAGCTCTGCAGCTGGTACATAAATATGACTTTGAGAGCAGAGTCCAAGGTAACTCGACACACAACTACAGTTGTTTGCAAGCAAACACACACACCTACACCCACACTCTCACACACTGTCACACACCCTTCTTTGTAGTTTTATCATATTGTAACTCTACGAAGGGCAGTAAAAGCAGGAGGTGAAAATGAAGAAATGCTAAATGAAAAGACGGAACTCTTCCACCTCCACCTCCCCTCAGCTCCCCTCTTTTTCTCCCCCTGCTCCTCCTCCCTCTCCCCTCATGAGGGTGTGTGTGGTCTTCTAATGATGACACGGCTCTGGAATGTTCCTGAGGAAGCGAAACAAGACAGTGAAGTTGTAGCCGTGTTCCCATGCCCCCCACCCCCCACCCCTTGCATACTCGTTTCTCAGCGCAGAACACACACACACCCCACACACGTGTGAAAACACACACACAGCCTGCCTAACAAAGTTAAAACCAAAATGACTTGCACTGACGCCGACATGCAAATTGTCCTCAGAAGCACAAAATCAGTGAAGTTACTGACATGACTGAGAGTTACAGTCTAGTAGATAGTAATGTGTTTAGTACAAACCCAACAGTAGTAATGCATTAATTAATTATGCATTAATAATAATAATAATAATAATAATAATAATAATAATAATAATAATAATACTGAAATCCACTCTAACAATGCAGTTTTCCTGGAGTGACCTGAGCGTAAAGTGAAGTGAAAGTGAGTGATTATTTTTAAGGGTCGACTGATTATCGGTATCGGTGTTTAATTTTATCAAGTAATTACAAGGTGTGCTACTGTGGCTCCACTGCTGTCTCTTCTCTCTGTGCCGTTTGCTCTCGACTCACTGCTTCATTTAATGTCCCGCCCACAACAGTCTATGATTGGTTATACTGTATATCATACAAGTAGCAGCCGATCAACGCTGAAGCCTTGTTGTCACTCACACCACACTCACACACGAAGCTCCAAGAAGGAGAAGAGGAGAGAGGAGAGTTTCAGCTGAGCTTGGTGTTTGTAAAACTCAAACTTTTAACAGATTTTTGCGTATCGGTTCCAAATATCGGTTATCTGCCCCATTAACTAGCAATAATCGGTATCGTTATCGGCCCTGAAAAACCAATATCGGTCGACCTCTAGTTATTTGTCATTGTGAGCACAGCACACAGCACACCACAGCAAAATGTGACCTCTGCATTTGACCTATCCGTGCTTCTTCTTTCGGCTTATCCAGAGCTGGAAATGACCAAAATCAAACCCCATACTTTTCTGTACTGCGTGGGAACACTGTTATTTGACGTAATCGGGATTGATATTGTTCCATGCGCTGTGTAGAGCCTCAAATATTGCACAGACTCTGGTTCTCCACTACTGTTAAAATATCTGCACAAACTTAAATGCTAGTCATACTTTTTTAGTTTTATTAATAGACTGGATATAGAATTTTTCATATTGAAACTGTTTCTAACCTCTTGTACAGTCAGTGTAAAAGTCAATTTCCACTTTTGTAGGTAATACTGCATCTAAACTGTCTCTCCTCTACTTCTATTTCTAGTTCTAGTTTAAAGTTATATTTAATATTCCATTTCTAGTTTAAAATGTACATTTTGTATTCTATTTATATATGGTTTATTCCGTGTTCTTTATTTGTTCTTTGTTCCCTATTTCCTTTTTTTTTAGCCCACCACCACCCCTCCTCTTCGGAGGACAACTTTATTCATTTATTTATTTATTTATTTATTTTAATTATTTTAATTATTATTATTATTGTATTATTATTATTATTCATTCATTCATTTAATTTGTTTTAATAGATTGGGCAGATCAGCGGAGGAGAGAAAGGGAGAGAAAAAAAGAAAACGAAGCGAAGAAAAAAGAAGAAAAACACAGTGCAGAGATAGAAAGGAAGAAATTTTCTTTCGCTATTTCCTGTGCACTGCAAAACTGGAAACCCACATCGTCTCGTCTCTGTATATCTGTACGGTATATAGTAGAGATGACAATAAAGTTTACTTTGACTTTGACAAACTGAACAACGCTACTGGATATTGTGCACTGCAGTATACACCGATCAGTCATAACAGTATGACTACTAACAGTTCAAGTGAACAACGTTGCTTGCCTCTGACAAAGGCTCAGGGCAGTGAGTGGGCTACGTTACGCACCTAGTGAGCATTTGATCCTTGAAGTTAATGTACAGGAAGCATAAAACTGGGCGCAAGGATGTGAGTGACTTTGAGTGACAAGTACAAAACTGTGACAGCTAGACAATATCTCCAAAACTGCAGCTCTTACAGGACGTCCCCAGTCTGCAGTGGTCGAGAACTAATAAAAGTGGGTCAACTACTGCAGCTCAAATAGCCAAAAATATCATGCTGCTCTGTTTGTTGTGTGAGTACGGGGGCTGGACGTTGCAGACCTATCCCATATCAGGCAGGTGGACATAATGTTATGGCTTCCAGTCAGTGTATATGCAGATACACGTTGATACACTAGCAAGACACATATGGAAACAGAGGCAGACAGACAGATACACACAAACACACACACACACACGTGACAGTGTGCTAATTGTCTGTCAGACAAACATACACACACTGACTGGCTTTCATCCCCACAAAGTGAGTGCCTATATCATTCTCTATTCCCACCCTTCCCTCTCCATCTCTCTCACTCCTCCAAAACACACACACACACACAACCCCAAGACCACCAAACCACAAGAGAAATGTCTGACTGCGTTAAAAGGAACCAAAAAAAGAAGAGCAGCGACAAGAAAGAAAGAGAAGCCAACATCATGTTGTGTGTGTGTGTGTGTGTGTGTGTGTGTGCAAGTCACCGTGAATGAAACACACTGCTGACTCAGTGATATAGCAGCAGCTCAGAAAGTCCTGGCGATGCCTTTTTATTTGATTACTGCCACTAAACATTAGTCTTACTGTGTGTGTGTGTGTGTGTGTGTGTGTACTGTAGAGGGTGTGTGACACTGAGTGAGACATGAAAGAGAAAGAAAGGGGAGGAAAAAAAAGAGAGAAGTGTGAGTGTGAAAGTAAGAGAGTTTGAGTTTGTGTGTGTGTGTGTTGGCAGCCCCAGATAAATGAGAACAGAGGGATCAGTGGAGGCTGTGTAAAATCTGCTACAGAGCCTGCGCCCCCTCCCTCCCTCCCTTCTCTTCTTTCTCCTCTCACACACACACACACACACACACACACACAGAATCTCTCTGCTGTGAAACAGCTCTTCCAACTGACATAGGTCTCTCCCTCCTCTTTCTGAACACTGCACTGAATATACAAAAACACACACACACGCACACACACGCACACACACACACACACACACACACTCCTGTGTTTCCCTGCAGTCTGCCCAGACACCCACTAACACTGATTAGAATGTAAAGTAAAGTAGAGTACACACACATACTTACACACACACATACAAACAAACAAAGACACACGCTCTCTTATCTCTTTGTACGTTGGCCAAGCAGAGCCCGGTGCCACGGTTACCCCCATTTGCTCATGTAAATGGCCGTAACCATGGATACTCCCTGTTACCTTTTGATAACCCATAATATTAACACACGGCTAGTAGCCATTAGCCACAGTAACACACCGCTGTTCAGAGTTACGTAAGTGAACCCCAAATCCACTGCAGCGCACTGCACATACACACACTCACACACACACACCTCAGCCTGCTTTCTCTGTCTCTCTACAACCCAGCAGTGAGCAGAAATGAACTGTGTGTGTGTGTGTCAATATTAATGTGTGACAGAGAAGAGAGAGGGAATGACTCACTCATAAGTAGGAGTCAGGCGACAACCTTTTACGCTTTGACAGCTATCAACACACACACACACACACACACACACACACATAGAGGTACACATCAGCACACTCCACTTGGACAGAAATGGGCACAAACATAGGAAATAACACACATATACACACAAACACACATTCCACGCTCGGTAATGCCTTAGATTCAAGAGCCAATGATCAGGCAGCTAACATAATTGTGTCACACACATAATCACACACAATCCCACAAGGCTTTCAACATAGACACAAAGATCAAGGTCCACAGGAAGCAGCTGTGAACAAACCACACAGACAACTCATGACATCCAATTCGGCCAAACACCTTTTCCTTAAAACTCAGTAAACACACACACACACACACACACACACACACACACACACTGCAGAAGGAAGAAAAATCAATACCTATCATTCAAGGACTGTCTCTCTAAGCAGTTGGACGAGGGGAATGTAGTGAATGAGTTTTTGGGGGGCTGTAAGTGTGTGGGCGTGTGTGCGATGCAGTATGGGTGTGTGGGGGGGGGGGGGGGGGGGGTGGAGTGAGCGGTTTTGATTACACCTTTTCAGCAATATTTCTCTCTTTTCACCAAACATCCTCATGATGACAAAACAAATGCAGGGGACAACTCCACTTTTGGAATCATTTTTATAAAAATGTGCCCTTTTAAGATGTGTGTGTGTGTGTGTGTGTTCTAGGGCGGAGCGATATGACCTACAAATAATATCCCAATATTTTTAAGCTATATCGGCATATTCTGTATAAATTCTCTCTTTCTGGGAGACAACTACATTTCCCACAATCCTTACACGCACACGGCGTCCTTTATGTGTGTTTATGCATTTACTTCTTTTATTGGTGGAACAACAGAAGCTGGGCGGTTTATCTTCGGAGTCCAAGTTGTCTGCTTCCATCTCCAAATAATGTCTCTGAAATCGTGTGGATGTTCACTTTTCTCTCTGCACGCTCGCTATCATCTGTACATGCTGTCTGTTCAACACTAACGCGAGGATTTGTGCTCGATGGTCACGATATACACTGCCCTCCAAAAGTTTGGAAACGCCTCTGGCAAAGTGGGGTTTTGGACAGTATTGCCATGAATCCTTTTTAATTTGTGATAATGTTGCACTGATAAGGCACAACCCAGACTACAAAAACATATTTTATTACATAAACAGTTTATTAAACAGATTATATATAGAAAATACTTAAATTTTGGATTCATTAAAATATCCACCATTAGCAGTTATTACAGCTCTGCATAATCTGGGCATCCGAGCTGTCAATGAGCCAATCAGTGGTTGAAGCTATTAAGGTGTGCTGACCCAAAAATCTTTTGAAGACATGGGCCAGGTTTAAACCAGTAACCAGACATCACAGCTGGCAAAGGGGCATAACTGACATTGACATGTACATATAGCCATTATTATGTAATCAAAATAAAAATGATTATTGCTGGTATCCAAAGATAATGTCAAGTTACTTTAATGTATCTGCACCAAAAAATGATGAGGATCTATGCTGATGTCGTCCAAAACCCCACTTTGCCAGGGGCGTTTCCAAACTTTTGGAGGGCAGTATACGTCACGATCATGTCATTTACTACATCGTGCATGGAACAAACTGTAATATATCGAGTATATTTGAAGCCTAGTCACAGCATTATTTCGTTACAGAACAGAAGCAAGACGGAGTGTGTGTAAGAGTGTGTGTGTGTCCTCACCAGTGCAGGCTGTATCGTGCTCCTCTCCTGGGAGGTGTTGCTCCTCCTGGCCCACACCAGCTCGTGCTCCAACATAAACACCTCCCACTCCTCCTCCCTCAGTCTCCTCCACTGACGCTCCGCTGCCCAATCACCGTCCCACTCTACACACACCTACAGCAGAGAGGGAGAGGGCAGGGGGAGGGGGTGAGATGTCAGGCGTGAGACGGTATCATTAACACAGGCACACAGACATGCACACACCCAGTGGGGGGGCTTGTAAAAATATACACACACACACAGAGGAATGTCACATGCACAAGCAAATACTCCAGGCTCACGCTCACACAGACACACACACACACAACCACAATTTACTTGATTAATGTTATTAATAAAAGTATAATAGAGTCCAGTAATTAAGAACAGGCTGGAGTGCAGCCACACACACACACTCACACACAGCAAAATCCATCTTCCTTGTAGCATAGAGTACATCAATTCTGATTTTTGAGAACACACACACACACACACACACAGCTCAGCAGTACACAAATAAATGATTAATGCAGTGTGTGTGGTTATCAAAGTCTCTGTGACATGAGGCGCTTCTCAAAAGAATGCAGAGTTCACACTACAACGCGCTGTGTGTGTGTGTGTGTGATCTCCTCACCAGACCCTCCGTCCTTCCCTAGCTGTGCAAAAATCAGCCGGTCTGACTAATTACATTCTTGTCTGGCCAGAAAACAAATTTGCTCTCCACACACACATGCACAGACACACACACACACATCTCCCTAGCAGCTCTGAGAGTTTATTCGCCCAGGCATCCTGAGCTTTCACACCTTTGCATGTCCACATCCTTCGGCTCACAGCGACAAATGCAGCCAGTGATTTTCCCCTGCCGTCCGCACGCTCTCCTCTCATATCTCTTAATCAAACGACTCGATAAACGTCCTTGTTATTAAGGAGGTGTTGTCGCCGCATTGGCAAAGGGGAGGCTGATCGATACGGGTATGCGGGTCTGAAACTCATCACGGGCTCCTCAACGCGCAATAAAACCCGACGACCTCAACGACGCCACCGTTACCTTCGGCACGAGGGAGCTTAGCTCAGTCCAGCTGAGCTCTAATCATGGCTGCTAGTCCTGTAATGAATTAGGTTCTATCTGCATTCTATGTTACTGATTCTCGGAAGACGCTGTGGAAGAAACTATTTGAACCTGTATTTGTTCTGACTTTTAATATTA